>PQME02000020.1:0-196706 GCA_003004525.2 Aspergillus sp. MA 6038
TACTACTACTTCACCTCGCACGCCTACACAAACACACTCACCCACACAGAAATGCTCACGGCAGGTCCAGCGCTCAAACGATCACCCTTCTCATCGCAACCAGCGGAATCCGTTGAAGACGCGCCCGAGACCAAACGAATCAAGCGCCCATATCACCACCACCACCAGCTCCAGAGCCCCGTTGTCCCAGTGCTCACGGAACCTGCGATTGCCGACCATGAGACGGTAGACTACTTGGTGACTCGCTCGATTGGGCAGTCGCTACACGAGGAAGGGTTTGATTTGGCAGATCCGGTGGCTTTGGACGGATTTCGGAATGCGCTTGAGGAGTGTACGTTACAATTTACATTCGTCCTATGACTTTGGGAGGAGACAGGACGTTGACTTTGGTTTTAGATGTTATGCGGTTTACTTCTCACGTGCGACAATCCATGCTCGCCAGTCGCCGGGTACAGCCCATCCCGCAGGACTTCGAACTCGCCTTGGACAAACACCGTCTCTCTGCCGACGAACTGTCCCCCTACCTGAAAGCTTCGCACACAGTCGAACCCATACCCACCACCCTCCTACCCAGCCCTCCGCCCGAAGAAGACTCCTTCAAGTCCGTGTCCTTCCTCGGCCCGCAACTCAGCGGGGAAGACGATCGTGCGAGAAGCGCCCATATCCCCGAACACTTCCCTCAGTTCCCCAGCAAACATACGTATCGCCACACGCCGGTCTTTACGGAACGCGACGTCGATCCTCGGAGAATCCGTGAACGTGCGACGGAAGATGGTCGTTATGGGGAGGAGGCATTACGGAAGCTCGCGCGCGCCGCGTTCCAGGATAACCAGCTCGGATCGACGGGCCGGGACAAGAAGCTGTGGGGACGGAGGGTGGAGAGCATGGATAGTATGTTCGAGAAGACGGTGAAGGCTGTAGCGAAGATGTCGCAGAAGAACACCACCGTGGCCGGGACCGCCGCGCCGATGGAGATAGACTCGGGAGCCGGGCCGGATGTCGAGGTGAAACCGTCCCGGGGGAAGGTATCGTTGAACGTGGAATTGCCGCCGATTGTCAACTGCGAAAGGGATTTCTGGCGACGCACGACGGCGTCTGCGAACCAGCCGCGGGCCGAGGAGAGCCATTCCAAGTCGGAGGAGAAACCGAACGGCACAGAGGGAGCGAGCGTGGCACGGGTGGACAGCTGGGTGAGTACATAGCGGACAGGACTGGGACGGAGGCATCGGACGGCGTCAAAGGTGTTCCCATTTTCCTCGTTTTCTTTTTCTTCATTATTTGTATTAGAAGATACCCTGGAGCAATTCACGCATTCATACAAGACGTTGAATTCGTAGCGCCTAACTCCAACAACTCCAACCATGCAAGTCGCCTCCCCCTTTTCCTATTCTCTAACCAGTATCAATTTCCTGACTTTTGATTTCCTTTCGTTTCCTCAGTTATCCGTAAATGCTCCCACGCCGTCGTCTCGACCGTCAAACCACCGGCACACCTACACTCATCAGCGAACCAACCACAACACAGCGCACAGGTGATAGAGAAAGTAAATACCGTCTAAACAGCCGCACAACCGGCTTACACACCACAACTCCCGGCTTGGGGATCCCATCGTGCGGTGGATTGCACGAATACTGCACCATCTCGAACAGCGGACAGTTGATCAACTCGACGGGCTCGCCTTTGCGGCGCTTTTCCTCGTAGAAGTTGCGCCGGATCGTGTTGACGTGGTCGGGGAGGGAGGTTGCGTTGAAGAGGGGGACTAGAGGGGCCATTTCCGACTTATTGTGTATGTGGCCAGGGTGATTTGTTGTAGTTGAAGTGGTGGTAGTAAAAGGTGATGGTGGGAATCGGAGGTTTTGCGGATCTCCGGAGACCTCAAAGGACTTCCAACTACACTCTTCATGCTCCGGAGTACACAGTACTGACTGTCCATTTACTACAAAATAGTCCAAAGAATGCAATAGCTATACGAAGAATACATGCCACTTATGCTCTCTGTAGGCCACCATGGCCGCAAGCTACGGGGCGAGACGTCTGGGGGAAGTGACTGAGAGCAGACTAGATGAGGTGACTAGGTACCTGCATCATTCGAGCCCTGAAGCAGTCTGCTAATATGTCGAATATAGCTTCTACGTGACTTGAGAGTGCTGTGTTCACAAGGCAGAGAGGATGGCAGTCGTCTTGGTGTCAAGGTCCTGGATGACCTCCTGGAAGTCTTCATGTCGCGTCCTCCCACCGGACAAGGCGAGGAATCGCAGGCTCGAAAAGAGTCAAATCCTGTCGTTGAAATCGCAAGTACTGCATCTGCAGCGGGAAAGTCACAGCTACTGTATTACCTCACGGCCATTGCCGTGCTACCGGAGACGCTGCACGACGCCCGTATTGGGGGACAAGATGCCGCTGTGGTCTATATCGATGCGAATGGCCGGTTTGATGCGGACCGTTTACGGGTTGTTGCGAGGGGGGTCGTTCATCAGAGACTGCTACAGGCCACTACTACTGGTGTCACTACGCCGTATGATGGCGACATCGAGGACCTGTTGATATCAAGCCTCCAACACGTCCATGTCTTCCGTCCCCCATCCTCAACATCCCTCCTTGCATCTCTCCAAACCCTACACACTTACCTCCTCGACACATCTCGCCATCTCTCATCCGCCAAACCCCTTCACGCGATCTTCCTCGATAGCGCAACCGCTTTCCTCTGGCAGGATAAACTCCGCGACCAAATTGCGCGCGTTGAGGAAATCGGTCGACCGCATGTCGAGATCGAGCGGGAGCGCAGAGAAAACCGCGTGTTCGTTCTGGGTGGGTTTTATGCAGAGCTTGTGGCCGAGTTGAAACGCTTGCAGGGGGTTCTTGGGTGTGCGGTTATCTATACGGTTACTGCTTGGGTGAGGGCTGGTGCTGGTGCTGGTGGTGACGACGCTGTTGGATTTCGGTCTTCGTTGCCGCCGCCATGGGGTCTTTTCCCTCGTTTACGGGTGGTTATTCGGTCCATTGGACAAGGCAGGTTTGTTGGATGTGTGAATACATGGGGACGAGAGGATTGGCCGAGGAGGGTGATTGAAGGTTTGGAACAACGACATAACGGGGTATTCTCTTTCTATGCAGACAAAGATGGAGTTGTCCTTCCAGCCAGGTAACTAGTTAGCTGGTTAGCTTACGCATACAACTCCCTAATCGCCTCGACAGTGGTATTGCCTCCACTGAACACAACGCCCACATCCCATCCCTCCTTGCCAGCTTCCTTCTCCACCCGTCCCCGGAAATCCTCATTATACAGGCAGACTGCCAGTCCAACCACCGCACTCGGCTCTACGACTACCTCCATGCGCTCCAGCACCAGCCGCATCGCCGCCTTGATCTCGTCTTCCGTCACGGCGTACACGCCAGCGACTTTCTCGGGATCCGAAATCACCGCCCAGTTCAGATTGCCCACGGGCGTGCGCAGTCCATCGGCGATCGTCAGTGTCTTGACGGTGGGTATGCGTTGACCTGTTTTCAGGCCGCGACGGCAGTCATCACCACCTTGGTGGCTAGGCTCTGCCCCGAAGACGAGCGTGTCCTTGTCGGCGAAATAAGTCGCCACGCCGGAGTTGAGCCCTCCCCCACCGATGGGTGTTATCACAGCATCCAACCGTTTCCCTCGTCCTTCGCCCTCGTGACCACCGCGTAGCTCACGATACTGCTCGTCCATTTCCAACGCCGTCGTCCCCTGTCCGCAGATAACGTTATAGTCATCATACGGGGGTACCAAGATCGCATCCGTTTTGCGCCGGATATCTGCTACTACGGCCTCACGCTCGTCGCTCGTCGAGCCACTGAAAATCACGTCCACGCCGTGCGACCGCGTCCCCGCGATCTTGGACGGCGTGCTGATAGCCGGCATGACAATGTACGCGCGGATCGAGAGGGTCGACGCAGCCAAGGCTAAGGCTTGAGCATGATTTCCTTTTTCCATTATTATTAACCTCCCCTGTACATTTGCTTCTGTATGAAGGTATTACCAGAACTGTGTGTAATGACCCCGCGCCTCCTAACCTCGTCGACCCCGCGATCCTCAATCAACCGTAACAGCGCATGAAACGCTCCCCGCACCTTGAATGCCCCAACACGCTGCAGATTCTCGCATTTGAAATAAAAGCGTAGCGTTGGCTGCGCGGG
This sequence comes from Aspergillus sp. MA 6038, assembly GCA_003004525.2. Lineage (NCBI taxonomy): Eukaryota > Fungi > Ascomycota > Eurotiomycetes > Eurotiales > Aspergillaceae > Aspergillus > Aspergillus sp. MA 6038. Next base: position 4,168 of record PQME02000020.1, read on the forward strand.
TTTGTCGGCATTGGGCGAGCTGGGGTCGCGGGGTTGCGGGCTCGAGGCGATTGCGTTGAGCGTTTTGCTGGTTAGGAGGGGTGTGCGATGCACGTATGGGCAGATGAGAGAGTAGGCGGATTGGATGGACGAGGGTGAAGGGAGCATTTCGGCCAGTATAGCATTTAGAGAAGAAGATGAAGAAACGAGCTGGAGAGACGAGAGTTGTGGTGGAGAGAAGGTCATATCGGCGACCGGAGAAAAAAAAGCACCGACCAACTACAACTACGGAGGACAGATACGGACAAGAATTTATTCATTGAACATCGTAATTTTCCATAATCCCAGCTACATTACATTTATTTCTGGTTCTCGGGACGGAGAGAGCTATTCGCAGTTAGTATCATATCAAAAAACATAAGACGGGGATGTATAGGAACGGGGAACATACCGAACGGCCTTGCCGGCACGCCAGATCTCCAGATCCCGGATTTCCTGCATCTCCTTCTCGTACTTCTCGCGGTAGTCCTTCTGCGAGTTGTAGTCGAGCGATCGTTGGGTCTCGGTGCCGTCCTGGACACGGTCATACAGCTCGTTGAACAACGGCTTGAGGTTGTCGCGGAAACGGCTGGACCAGTCGATGGCACCACGACGAGCGGTGGTCGAGCACGCGGCATACATCCAGTCCATCCCGTTACCGCCAATAAGCGGGTACAGCGACTGGGTGGCCTCCTCAACGGTCTCGTTGAAGGCCTCGGAAGGCGAGTGGCCGCGCTCACGGAGAACCTCGTACTGGGCAAGGAACATACCGTGGATACCACCCATCAGGCAACCACGCTCACCGTACAGGTCGGAGTAGACCTCCTTCTGGAAGGTGGTCTCGTAGAGGTAACCCGACCCAACGGCAACACCCATGGCGATGGCCTTTTCCTTGGCCTGGCCGGTAACATCCTGGAAGACGGCGATGGAGGAGTTGATACCACGGCCCTCACGGAAGAGGGTGCGGACGGTACGACCAGAGCCCTTGGGGGCCACGAGGATGACGTCGACATCAGTGGGGACGTCGACCTTGGTGAGATCCTTGAAGACGGGGGAGAACCCGTGGGAGAAGTAGAGGGTCTTGCCCTTGGTGATCTTGGGCTTGAGAGCGGGCCAGGTCTCACTCTGGGCGGCGTCGGAGAGCAGGTTCATGACGACGGTACCCTTCTCGACGGCAGTGTCGACGTCGAACAGGTTCTTGTCTGGAATCCAGCCATCCTGCACGGCCTCCTTCCACGAGGCACCGTCCTTGCGCACACCCACAATGACATTAAGACCCTGGTCCCGCAGGTTCAGACCCTGGCCGTGACCTTGCGAGCCATACCCGATGAGGGCCAGGGTATCGTTCTTGAAGAACTCCTGCAGCTTCTCACGGGGCCAGTCCTCCCGCTCATAGACGGTCTCCTTAGAATCGGCAAAAGTAATCTGCTTAAGACCACGGACGGACTGCTGGGGCAGAGTCACCCGGGGCACGGCACCAGCAGCGGCCTTGGCCAGAGCGGGACGAGGCAATGCAGCGGACAGCACGGAGGAACGGGGAGCTGCCAGACGGGCGCAGCGAAGGGCGGTACGGGGGAGACCACGGGAAGCCATTGCGAATCGTGAATTGACAAAGATGAATGGGAAAGAATTGGAATCAGAAAAGGAGGCGAAGAGAGGAGGGGAGAAAAAAAAAAGAAGTCGACTCGACGAGAAGAAGCGAAGGTGAGTTTTTTTTACAGAATCCGGAGAGAGGCACGTGACCGGAGTTGGGCCATTGCTCCCCGGCCGATGTCGGATTAGTCAGGCGGGCTGCATAGTTACGGGGATGTCCTCGGGGGATGAGTGGGAGCAAAGGCAGTGAAGTTGTATTAATGGGAGTAGCGGGACTTGGTGTATGAGAGGTTTTTAAGAATAGGTGTGCGTACGCGTCCAGTCTATGGAGAGGTGTAGACTGTACTATGGAGGAAGTACAGAGTAGCTAGGGCTGGTGCCTCGACACCTCAAACACAATAAAAAGCCAGTCTTGCGCCATTCTGGGAACCGTTCGAATGACCAGAGCGATGATAGTAGCAATAGTATGCTGTATGGAGCACATACTACTCGTAGAATAACTGCAGACTTAGCTCCATACTCTGTACACTAGCCGTAAGACTGACCTTACTACGAGTAGTCCACTAGCCCCAGGCAGATCTCACAGACACCTCAGGCACCAACCTGTCATCACAGATAACCAAATTGACTCAGGCTGCCTCTTTCTCTCCCCCCCCTCTCTCCCCTTCACTGCTTCACTGCACGAGGTACCATGTCTCTTCTATCCCTGACTCTCTCCTATCCACCATGAATGCCCTCACTTTTGGCCAACTGCCCGCCATCCAAACCCGAAAAGCCCTCCTCCTGCTCGACCTCCAGAACGACTTTGTGCGGCCTTCGGGTGCATTGCATGTCCCCAACACGGCTGATTTCCTCGACTCGCTGCCTCCTCTCGTTTCGGCCTTTCGTTCCGCCGGCTATGTGGTCTGGGTTCGTTCACAATTCGAGGAGCGACGGCCTGTTGTCGACTACGACCAGGAGTTGGTTGTGGTGGGCTCGAGTAAACAGGGGACCGGCCGCACTGGGCCAGAGGGTGTAGGCGCAGACGCAGATGCAGACGCACACGCAGACGCGCATACACATATAGACGAAGAGGCTTTCCTGTCGACTGATTCGCCGCAATGTGGTCAGCCACAAACCCCAGGGATTCAGTTTCCGGCCCCTCTTCTGGCCGCCATTGATGCCAACACTGACACTCTGCTCGTCAAGTCTGACTATTCTGCCCTACGAAATGAGAGCCTGATTCTGTCATTTCGCTCGCGTTTTGTCACCCAGATCTATGTCTGTGGCTCGTTGTCCAATATCTCTGTCTACGCGACGGTGCTCGACGCTGTGAGTCTAGGCTTCTCCGTCACCTTGATCGAGGACTGTTTGGGCTTTCGCCACTTTGGCCGCCATGAGGAGGCCATGCGACGGATGGCGGACATTTTCGGGGCAAGTGGAATCACTACAGAGGAGCTCTGTGAAGAGCTCGAATGGCAGGAAACGGATGCTATTGCCAGTAAAGGGGGCCCGAGACCGGTGCGGACGGTGAAGTCCGCGGGCATTGAATCCGTTTTAGATGATCTGGATTTCCGCACCAGCATAGACGGCGCCCCAGAGGAACCTCCAGTGCATCGCGGGTCGATCTACGAGAGGGAGGAAGAGAACGATGACGAAGATATGTTTGGCTTGTCCAAAATTGCTCGAGCGCGAGATCGCCACGGGCCACCATCTGTGCCGAAAGCGTCGCAGTCCCCAGGATCAGGTGCAGAGAAAAAGGTGCGCGCTAGAGTACGTCGACCCAGACGGCCAGATGAAAAGGGGGAGTCAGCCTCGCGGGACAAGCGGCGGTCACGCCGGTCGAAGCTGTCGCAGGATCTTAGCGGACCCGGGGACAAGATTGGAGCGGGTGATTCGCGCGTCATCTACGATCTCGACTTACCCCCGGAAGCCTTTGAACAGATGCACAGCGAGGTGGCCTGGCAGAAGATGTACCACATGTCCGGTCAGGTCCCGCGATTGGTTGCCGTTCAGGGACGGGCACAGGCTGATGGGTCGATTCCAATCTACCGTCACCCTGCAGACGAGTCACCGCCTCTGCACCCGTTTACTTCGACCGTGGACCAGGTGCGTGCCATTGTCGAACGCATCCTGGGTCACCCGCTCAACCATGTTCTCATCCAGCTCTATCGTGATGGACAGGATCGCATCTCAGAGCACTCCGATAAATCCCTCGACATTGTTCGCGGTTCCTCAATTTGCAATGTCAGTCTAGGCGCCCAGCGCGTCATGATCCTCCGTAGCAAGGCCGCTGAGTCTGAGGACTCGAGTCGACAATCGCAGCGCGTGCCATTGCCGCACGAATCGCTTTTCATCTTGGGCGAACAGACAAACATGCTATGGCTACATGGTATTCGCCCGGACAAACGACCTGATGCAGAGAAGTCCGTCGAGGATCGAGCATACGGCGGCAAGCGCATCTCACTTACCTTCCGTCACATCGGCACGTTTCTAAACCCTGCCGGCGATACCATCTGGGGCCAGGGTGCCGTGTCTAAACGCCAGGATCAGGCCAGGCCGGTAATCCATGGTGACGCGGACAAAACAGAGCAGCTCATCCATGCGTTTGGCCAGGAGAATCATGCTACCGAGTTTGACTGGGATAAAGTCTACGGGGGTGGGTTCGACGTGGTCAATTTCGTGACTACGTCGACGGCGCAATTGGTCCTGGGGAACGATCTGGTAGCCAATCTTCGTGCTCGGTTGGGGTTGAGTGAGAGTAGCATGCGATATGACACCGTTCATGAGGCATCTGAAAGCAGTGGCAAACAACCGGCCTACATCAGCACGGATGGAACTAAAATTGCTGGTGATACCGAGATTCTAAAGCATCTTGCGCTAGCTGAGGAGCGGCCGGGGATCGATCCACTCCAGGGAGGTGCTCTGCTACCTCAGATCGAGGAACTGTTGGCCGCCTGGCGCATGGAATCTTCTGATAACCTCGATGCTCTACAAACATGGGAAGAGACCCTAAGAGGCCAGCATTACCTTGGAGGATCAGTCTTTGGTATCGACGACTGCTCCCTCTGGCCTGTTCTCCGGGACATTGTGCAAGCGAACGGCGACTTCTCTACAACCCAATTCCCCAATCTTTACCAGTACTATCACCGAGTGAGCAAGCGCGGGCTGGTCAGAGCGGTTCTAGAAGACATATAAGCCCCACCTGTACATACGGCGGATTAAGTCATGAGCGACGAGGAATGATGGATATGGCCGGCTACTGGGTTGCATATGTGGACACACCATTATAGAGCCATACAACTATAGACACTCGCCCTCAAACTCCATCGTCCCCGGGATATCCTTCAAACTAACACGCGCAGAAACAGCCGCTTTCAAAAATGCCTCTGCAACGACCTGTGGCCCCTCAACACTCGTACGCGTATGATACACCAGATAGGACCCGTCCACCACGTACTCGCGGTGTTTTATTCTATCAGCCGCGTCTTAGAACTGGCCTTCGCGCTGTAGCCACTTAGGGCTTCGGTTTGAACGGTGCTCGAGGATACTAGGTAGCAAGAGACGTATTCGCTCCAACCTGTTGTTCCCTATTAATTTCACATCATGCTATGCCCGGGAGGGTGGGAAGGTATCGTTCGTCCCTGATCCACCTCCTCCAGCGGCCATGGTTGAGTCGCTGTGAGATAGACGGTTGCGCACAGGGCGTGGGGAAGGAAAGCAAGTAGAAAGGGCTTCATTGTAGTAGATGTTTGAATACAATAGAGACGAAGAATAGGGCATGGACTACTGGCTTTATATACGTGGTTAAAGTCTCCAGAGCACCACCGACTATAAAGTCCAAGGGATGAAGTACTATATCCATATCATAGATTCATAGCAAAACTCGAGTCTCAGATCATGCAGCTGTCATGGTCCTAATCTGATGATCGGGCAACGATTTGGATTCAGATATATATGGCTTTCTTTCATATGGAGAATGTATCTCACATACGGAGTACAAAGGATATCCTTTCGATGAAAACAAACATACTCCGGAGTATAGACGATAAATCTACTACAGCTTCTCAAACGTCGGTGTCCGCTTCTGGATCCCAGATAGCAATGCCGAGGATACATCCTTTGTCTGCACTGCTGCGCTGTTCCAGATGGCAGTATAGCGTAAGCCTGGCCAGTTAGCAGGGCACCAGTGTGTAGATGCGGGACAGCATAAGGCTTACCATCCTGCACTGAGTGATCCCTCGACCAGTTCAAAATATCCTTGGTCCCCTGCACAGCAACGGGGCTCTTACTAGCCATCAGCGCACCCATCTCCAGCGCCGCGCGCACTACATCCTCCTTCTTGTCATATACGGCATTCACAAAGCCCACGCGCAATGCCTCATCCGCGCCAAATATCCGCGCCGTCAGGGCAACCTCTTTTACCCACCCGTAGCTCCCAACAACCTTGGGCAACCGACTCAGCGTCCCGATATCCGCCGCGAGTCCGATGTCGACTTCCTTGACCGCGAAGCGCACGTCGCGCGAGCATAGCCGGACATCCGCGGCCGTGGAAATATCGATAGCAAGGCCTAGCGCGAAGCCGTGAATCGCGACGATCACGGGCTTCTCGCACCGTTCCAGCGCACTGATGCAGTCCTGGAACGACGCGATGTGATGGCGCAGGAAGGCGGCTTGCCGGGCCGGGTCCGGGTTCCCTCCCTCGCCCGCGACCCAGCTCTGCGATGCTGCTTTCACGTCCAGGCCGGCTGTGAAGGCTTTCTCGCCGGCGCCGCTGAACACGATGGCCCGGACATCTGGGTCGTGTGAGAGGTTTTGGAAGACTTGGGATAGCTCGAGCCACATGCTGTCATGCTTGTCAGAATACTTCTTCTCAGTAGGGGTTCTCTCCAGTCTTTTACGATCCGCAGGACGTACGCTTCAAAAAAGGAGTTCATCTTGTCGGCGCGGTTGATCTCCACGTGGGCGACATATTGCTGAGGGATGGTGACATTGAAGTGTTTGTATGCGTGCGAAGACATGTCGAGATAGCACTATGCGAGAGGTGTCTATACGGGAGAAATAAAGACAGAAGCCAAAGGGAATACAAGATATATTAAAGAGTATCTATATGAAGACGTTGAGCGGATGTTGATATCCATGAGCCTCGGTTCATCTGATGGATGCCTTAGTGCCTTATTTACAGGGTGTCTATTTGCGGTTCTACTTCGGAATCAACGGAACTCGCCAAAAGTCTGACCATGGTTCAATAAGTCGTGATACAGAATATATTACTAGTTAAACTCTTTTGATGACATAAGTTCCAGAGTATGCACAGGATTAACTTTAGACAGAGAAAGCAACCGTACAAGGTACAGTCCGACTAGAATACAGGAGGGAGAGTAAAAGTCGAGGTCACGTCCACGACCGAGTACATAATACAGTTCACGTTTAGCAGCCTCTGCACTCCTTCACCCACAGGTTAGCAACCCGCTGGGTGCTTGAGTGGCCGCCGACCCAGTAGACCGTCTTCTCCGGGTTGGCACCGTAGCCCTCCACGCCGAAGTAGTTCTTGCCGTTGTGGGTGAGGTAGCCCTGCGCGTTGGCGCTGAAGCCCGTCGTGCTGGCGCCTTCGGGCAACGAAGCAGAGTGCGGCACGGTCAGAGAGACGGGGCTGACGGAGTTCTCAATGACATACAGGTCCTGGAAGCCGGTGGGGGTAGACTTCTTGGACGTGAAGCTGAGGCCCGTGGTGACATTGGTGCCAGTGCCGTGGACTGTTTGGTCAGTTAGCGTCGGGTGTCTATGCAGACGGAGATATAGAAAAAAAGGGAGACAAACGGATGAGGATTTCGTAGGCGTTGGGATCACCACCGTACACGAGTTTCTCTAATTCCATTAGTCTTCCAAGCCCGAATCGAATCAATAGCTATGGCCCATGGTCACATACCACCGTCGGTCAGGATAGTGTAGCCACCATCGGCGACGAGAGTAAAGGCCTTGGGAAGGGCAGTGGTGAAGGCCGTGAAGAGGCCAAGCGCAGCAATAGAGAGCTTCATTGTGATGGCCGAAAGACTGTATTATCAGGATGAACTGAGTCGCGAATAGCAAAAAAGATCGACTGAATGCTGGCCATAGAGCCCGTATATATAGGCAGCCCAGTCAGGGTCCGGTAGTGCTAGCGCTGCCGAAGCTCCTCCGATTCAAGACATGTTCCACGGAACGCCGGTGGAGGATCCCTTTTTGGTGAGCATCTCCGGAGGTTTGAGAGAGCGATTATTGGGCTATTTTGGTCTCCCTTTCCCAGTGGTTTGCTGGGAATTGGCCTCTGCTGCACGGCCGCGAGTCGGTGGTTGATACCAATTGGCCACTATCTTTATGCGCGAGATGACTGCATTAGCCCATTTTGAAGTCAATTATAGAAGCAGATGGCCTGGCAATTGTGAGACCTTGCATAGGCTCTGAAGTGTTCCGTAAACGACAAAGGTACCAGAAGCAATAAGGCCATAGGACGGGGGCAGTTGGTGCCTGATATTACTGCCTTAATGCCTTGCGCTGGTCACGTGCTTTTCAATACGCGACGATCGATCAATAGCTTCACTTCCCATCGGCCCTCCTCGCGTCTCCTCTCATTGTCGGATCTATGGACCGTCACTCTCGCGTCCGATCCAGGCGCGCACACCAAACATCGCGGCTGGGTTTGACGCAACTGCAAGAGACGTCAAGGTCCGTCCGCCTCCTACGCGCTTCGTACACCTGGTATTCTATTGTACATCAAGCACAATGCGACGAGACGAAACCAGCCTGCTTCCAATTGTCTGCAGCATGACATCGTCTGCGATTTTACCATATCCCCAGCGTCGCTCTCCCCCGCCACCTCCGATCCAGAACCCCGGCGCAAAATAATTCCCGGCACTATCGTTTCAAGTCCTCGCAATATCAGCCCCAAGTGAACAGCAGGGGTGGCAGTACTCGAAATACTACCACCCCAGCCGTTTCGATACTTCAAGTTCTATCCGGATACAAGATGCCCATGCAGACGGTTTATTGCTGACCGACTTGCAGTTGTTCCACACTTTTACCTACTGTACGCTGGCCGAGGATGACCGTGGCTATGGGCTGTGGCAGATTCATGTCTCCCAGTGGAGTATATCTTTCTTCTCGATTCTGCATTTCCTGGGAATGCGCAGCCACGCTTCACCTTCCTTCTTCCTCTTATTTCTTGATCAAAAAAGCCCCAAGTTGTTCCAGTGTCGGCACTATATCCAATGTCTTGCTTTTTCTTGGTTTGTCCTAGAATATAGGACGAATATTTCAAGCCTGCTTGGTTTCCCATGGGTCAGAGGCAGGATATAGAAAACGACGCTACATACTAATATAGATACTTGATCTTTGCAAGCAGGGATAGAGCTGCTGGGAACTGAAACAGGCTTGATGAGAAAGAAATGGGAAGGGAATGCCCCGCTACCTCTCCACTACCACAACGCGCAATCAAATATTTCATTTGGAGAAAGGAAAGGAAAGGCTTTAGACTAATCTTAAGGATGCGTCTTTATGATATGATTAATTCAATAGGTAGCGGGCATCACGCTCAATCTTCCGCCGTCGGTGATTTGTATGTTGCCATTCGCATACGCACCACTCTTCCCCACCAGATACAGCAGAGCTCCAGCAATATCATGGAAACTCCCTTTGCGGCCAGCGGGGATTTCATTGTGGCCGTAAACGTCCTTGGAACCAGTTGTCATCTCGGATGGATACACTATGATCATGTCAGCGGATTCACATCTTTCGGTTTCGGCGCAATATTCTACATGCAATATCAAGATCTTTAAGAAGCAAACGGCAAGATATACTCACGTCCGGGATTTATCACATTGCTCCGAATCCCCCACGGAGCCAGTAAATGGGCTAGCATCTTAGACAAGTGGATTGCGGCGGCCTTGCTCCCGCCATATGCTAACCCTGCAGTAACAGACCGATTGAGCCCTGCAATGCTCGCAGTGGTAATAATCTGGCTGCTCCGCTGATCATCCAAATCGATTCCCTTGGCCGTCAATTTTTCTGTCGTTTCTCTTCCACGGGTTCCACCGGCAGACAGCTTTCCACCTTGCCAGCCGCGTCTTTGATTCCCCGCATCTAGAAGTTTCAGAAATGCAGCGGATACACCGACAACGGCACTAGAGTTGACTGCGAAGGTTGGCTCCCAGCCTTCCCAGTTATTAAGGAGCATACTCTGCAGCTCCTCGATCGTTTCCGCATTATTCACGGCCTTGTGATCGGGGCCCAACATGCCAGCGTTGTTGATCAAGACATCAACATAACCGACTTCTTGTTGGATCTGCGAAGCGGCAGCAGATACAGAGATGGGATTGGTTACATCACATTCTAGTGGGATGGCAGTGTTGGGAAACTGGCTGGCTGCTTCCTGGAGGGCGGATATGCGTCGACCGAGAATGTATACACGGTGTGCCCCAGTTTGGCAGAGAGCAGTGGTTATAGCGAGGCCAATACCTGATAGGAGGTCAGCCATAAGAAACAAAGATAAACGTTGGAAACGAGAAGGGGAGTACGATACCACTACCACCACCCGAAACAACCACCACTAACCCTTTTGCGGAGAAGAGGTCGTTGAGATTGAGAGCAGTTGAGGTGTCCATGTTTATTTACGAGGATGCTGAGGACTTTGTACAATGCAGAAAGCAGAAAGCGATAATTGCCAAAGATCGTGGTCGTCGTGGTGGTGCTTGTGTGGGGCGGTTCAACTCAATAAGGAATTAGTAATACCATCCCATCCTTACTCGGTCGATAGCGTGAATGGCTTCATTTTCTCATCGAGATAATGATTGAGGTTAAGCATTGTGATAAGCCCTAATTCGTGTACATGTAATAATGACAATGACGGGAGGTAACCTGGAAACGAGCTATTATTTGAGCATGAAAGACAAACACTGTACACACTCCCAAATGCTCAAGATGAACTTGGTATTCAAAAGCATGGTAGGAAGTAGTACATGAGGGCTAAAGTAGAGATGGCTGTGGAAGTAGGCCGGTATTGGTTGTAACCCAAGGGCCAATATTGTTAGGGCAATTACCGAATATTGCGACACAACCGAGAGATGGGGGTCGGGAAAGGATGGCTGCTAGGGATGCAATATCCACGGACCAAACGACTATCCATGGTAGGGCTATATTCTCAACTCTATCTTAAACAAGTCAATCCGGTACGTCAAGAACTGCAGACAAGGTGCATCACTGCTTTTCTTTGTGGCCTACTCGATTCCAATTCAGATCAGCAAACTTGATGAGCACATTCGTCAATCTCCGCCAGGCAAAAGACATTATAACCAGACCCGGATACATCCTGCTCGACTTCCACAGATCAGTTGTCACGATTGGGATATAGAAATGTAGGACAAGGCGCTAGAGAGCAAGGCGGAAAAAGCAATGCTGGGTTACTAAACCCGATATATCCATGTGTTCTAACTCCATTCCCGCCTAGAGCTATGTCCATTTAGGGAATTTACCGGCGTCAAGTCAATGGTTGAGGCTATCATATCGAGAGATCTTCATTGATCATTGCCGGCGGGTTGGGCTTACCTGGGCTACTTTAATGCTTGCAGAGACCGGCCGGTATAAGTCGTTGCAGAATGTGTCCAAAGAGGCGCACGAGGGATTTGTACCCGTGAATATCAGGGTCAGAATCGACGATGGACCAGGTATGGTTGTTAAATGGATACGGGTGGGTTGTGAAGAAAGGCTTTGATTCAGGATTATCCTCACAGTTTGGTGTTAAGGAATGTCAATCTACTAGTTATAGGTTTCTTCAAGACATACTTAACTGTCTAATAGTTTGTTTTCTACAAGGGAAACAGATTTGCGTTGGCGCAGGTTACCGCGTTTCTACTTTGGCGTGAGCTGCACCCTACGCGTCGGAGGATACGAGACGAAGATTAGAGAAGTTAGAAGAGAACAATAATTGATTCAATGGAAACTAGCATACATAATTAGACTGATTAAGTGATTAGAGTAGGTGAAACTGAGCCCATAAAACTGAGCCCGTAAAACAAAACAAAAGGCAAATGCAACATCGTCAACCGTCAATCGTAGCGTGTGCCGTAGCCAATGATTTACTCAATGGTAATCTTCTTCGAGCCTGGGGCAGTCGCCTTAGGTACAACAACCGAGAGGATGCCGTTGTTCAGGCTCGCTTTGACCTTGTCCTGGTCGACATGGCCGGGGAACGCGAAGCTGCGGTGGAATTCGCCCACGGAGCGCTCGCTCACCCAGTAGCGGTGCTTGTTGTTGTCGGCCTTGGTGGTCACGGATTGGTCTTTGTTTCCGGTCTGGACGATGCCACTGTTGTTGTTGTCGTTTTGGCCTTCTTCAGCAGTACTGGCCGGAGGGCTGTTGGTGGTGGTGGATTCGCGCTCGGAGCGGCCCTTGATCACCAGAGTCTGGTGGTCGGAGAACTCGATTTCAATGTTCTCCTGCGGGATTCCGGGCAGCTCACCGTCGAGGTGGTAAGCGTCGTCGCTCTCACGGACATCGAAGCGAGGCGTGAACGAACGCAGCGAGGAGCCTTGTCCGCGGCTGGTGCGGTGGACGTCGTAGTCGTCCAGCAAGCGGAAGAGAGGTCCGAAGTCTCCGGAAGTAGGCATGGTGCGGAAGAGAGACATTCTGGTGGTGTTGGATGTCAAAGGTTGTTTGTAAATCGTCGTAAAAATGTTTGGAATGTAGAAGAGGCTCTGAATTGTTGTTGTTGTTGTCGTTGTTGTTGTCTTTGTATGCTTAGGCGATCTGAGAAAAACTGATGGTCGATTTGAAAGGACATTGAGCCCCTTTTTATAGCTGAGACGCCCTTGATTCCAAAAGATGCCACGGAGCAATCACAACATATTCGATATCGCATGTTGGACCTCGTCGACACCAGAAACATCGCGTTTGTTTTCCGGTCGTTCTCGTATGCGCTGGGGATTTCTCGGTGATTCCATGGAAGTCACGTGACATGGGAGACCGCCATCGAATATTCGATCGATGTCCTGGGTATACTCGGGAGTACAGAGTACAGTCATGTCGCACAATTCTAGTTTTATCCAGTTCATTCGATTCACAGGAGTCGTGGTCCATACCGCGTAGAACACGGCAACGACGTGGCTGAGCAATGGGCGGCTGATGCGCAGTCAAGCAGTACGAAAGTGGGCATCCACAGTCAAACACATCCTAGCTCCTGAGCTTTCCTGCACCACGCTGTTTTGTAGGTTCTTTTGTAGGTCCTGGATGCTTAAGCTGCTGCCATTTGCGCCGGCCCATCTCACTTATTAACCTCCGCATTGATCGCTCCTTGATCACCCCATCGACTTCATCAACCAGCTCCCGTATTTTGATGTGAGGATTGGTTGTAATGAGATCGTATATATGATCACGCTGTTCTTCAGTAAGGGTGCGTGGCCGGCCAGATCGTGATTGAGTGTGATTATCGAGACGCTTTTCTTCATTTTGGATGGTATATTTGATCGTACTTATAGAGATTTCGGGGTGCTTGTTATGAATTTTCTTAGCGCCCCAGCCAATAGATCTCAATTCACATATGCGAGAGCGGGTTTGAGGTGACAATTCTTTGCCTCGTGCCATATTGATAGTATATACTCCGTCCAAGATACAATTGTCGATGCAGAGCGAAAACCTGTACTCATTTGATTGGAAAGGCGGTAGGAAGAAGGCGGTCAGGCGGCGACTATCGCCCGATAAGATAAAGACACTGGGTCACGTGAACAGACTCAAGCTGTCCAGGACAACTTCCCATGCGGTTGCTCAATGACAGTAGCTATCTGGCGCGGCTCTAGACGGTAACATTGACGACAGTAGGATCCCCGGTACTGATAGAGTCAATCGTGCGCATGGTACGGTTGCAGGGGATTGGAGATGGTAGAGAGCACTGACAGCTCGATGGGATACCGTAGACAAAATGGGCGACACTCGTTTTCAATTATTCGGATTCCGACTCGTCCGGCTGCATGAGCTTCTCATCCAGGTCCTGCAGTCTTCATCAGCCAAAGTTCAACGGTGTATTGCGCTTCCTTGCTTTCTTACCTTGCCCAGTCTGGCCTTCAGATTCTGTAACTGGCTCTCTTTGATGACCAGGTGACGATCGTCATCCAAGTCCTCCACAATATAGTCGTGTCGTTCCTCATCATATTTCAGGATAATCGCTTTCACGGACGGATCGCATTCGATCAAGACACCTATTGGAAGGTCAGTCGTTAGCGGAGAACGGTCTCATTGTGACGAACGCAAGCTTACCTCGGACTGCGCGTGGCATTTTCACGATTTGAGCGGCTTTGAACTCACAGGAAAGCGAACTGCGACAAGTAGAAGAAAATAAGTTCTGATCCCAGAAAGTGTAGAGCAACGCTGCGAAGGGACAACGAAATGTTCTGTCGCGAATCCACTTATCACGTGATGCCAAGCTGTGTAAGGCATACAGGCAGAATTTTGTATAGACGTTTCGGCTCCAACTCAAGAACTCTCTCCAGCCATCTACCTTTCTGTGGGTTTGTCTAGGAACGAAATCAGCCTAAAATGTCCAGAGGGATACTGAAATATTTTTTTAGGGCTTAGTCGACTCTATGCCAGCCCCGAAGCAGCGTATCGTTCTCCAGGGAAGATATATATATAAAGTATCGAGCCATGCCTCTATGGTGCAGCCGTGCTTCTGCAGCAGGGAAACTGCAAATACCTTTGGGACAGTCTTCTAGGAGGAAAGAATGGGAATTTCAAAGAATATATATTATACGCGTTAAGTAGGTAGGTGTACTAGCGTACAGAGTATATCAAAAAGCAACCAAGCTTAGGCGCTTTGCTAATAAAACAGTGCGAAGGGATATAAAGAAACAGAAAATCTATATACAGACCCGACCAACATCTGAACCTATGCTGCATCCGCGATGATCACCTCGGCTGCCTTCTCACTGATCATGTAGATGGGCACGGCAATATACCATCCAGGGATTTTGGGGAAGACAGAGGCGTCAACCACTCTCAGACCGTCGGTCCCGCGGACTTTGAAGTTAGAGTCAAGGACCGCGTCCGGGTCATCATCAGCTCCAATAGGGGCCGTGCAGCAAGCGTGGTGACCCCATGCCTCCTTCTTGATGAATTCCTTCAACTCGTCGTCGGTCGCGACGTTGCGGCCTGGCCACACCTCGGTGAAGCCATGAGCTAAAGGAACTACGGAGTCGAAGACATCACGCGAGTACTTCATGCCTTCGAGAACTGCTTGCAAATCCTTATCGTCGGCGCCATCCTGAGTCACACCGGTGTCGAATGAGTTGAAGTGGATGACCGGTGTATCCCTGGGGTCCTTCGATCGAAGCTCCACAGTACCAGCGTTGTTGCGGGCTCGCGCCTTGAGCGTGATCCAGGCCCAGTGGTTGGACTCCTTCAGCCCCTCATATGCGAAGCCGGGGTAGTATCCTGTAAAGTCGACCGGGGCACCGGTAACCAGAAGGTCCGGGTCACCGTCAGAGGTCGACGAATTACGGATGGCGGCAATGGCGATTCCATTGGTGGTGTAGGTGCCTTTGTTAGACTTTTCGTTCTTCCACTGTTCCAAGCACGGGTCCGGCTCTTTGTACCCGAAGGTGCACTTGTCAGTCAGAGCGAAGTTGGTCGGCGTCTGCCCGACGACAGTCGTCTCGTAGCGGTCCTGAAGGTTTTTGCCAACACCGGGTAGGTCAACTAGAGTGTTGACACCCCATTTGTTCAACTCCTGCTTGGGTCCAACTCCACTCAGCTTCAGCAGCTGGGGTGTGTTGAAGGTACCTGTGGCAATAATGATCTCACGGCGTGCCTGAACGCTTCCCGAAGAGCTGGCAGTAGCATTGCCAGATCGGGGGTCCGCCCTGTAGAGACTCTGACCCCTAAGGTAGTCAACACCGGTAGCCTTGGGCTTGTTACCAGAAGTGTCGAAACGGACGTTGGTGACAAGGGTGTTGAGTTGAAGATCAAGATGATACTTGCGCGAACCGTCCGAGTTGACGGCCCTCGCTGTGTCCAAGATGAATTGACGGGGCCCCGAACGTTTGTAGTCGGGGGTATCGACAGCGATTGGAACTTGATACGCACCGGTCCGCTGGTCACGGTCACTCGCGTTGCTGTTGAGGTCACGGAGGAGAATTCCTCCAAGACCGGTAACCGTGTCGATGACCTTTCCGAGGAGGCCTGAGCCAGCACCAGTGGCCGCCGAAACGATCACAGTCAGTAGCTTCGGGTCAGTGAGAACGAGCTCCAAGTTTGTCAAACTCGTGCTAAGCCAGCCCTGGTATCCGTGGCCGTCAGAGCCGCCGGGAAGGTATTGGTTGCGCTCAAATCGCTCGAAGTATTTGCGCATTGAATCCGCAGACCACGTATTATCGCCGGTTATCGAAGCGAGTTTCTGCCAGTCCTTCTCGAAGGGGTAGATGGTACTGTGGTTGATCGTCAGTATCGGCCATATAGCATGCTATTTTGATGAGTGAAGCGGTGCTGGGACTAACATCATAGCATTGTGAGTAGAGCATCCTCCCAAAGTACCGGCACGAGGATACAAGATACCCAATGGGTCCGAGTTGGCCGGGGGGTTGGCACCGACGTGGAGGTCTCCCGATGGAGTTCTGTACGTCATCTTCGAATCTTTTTTCTGACGTTCCAGGTCTTGGTAGTGTTGGACGAAATAATCCCATTTCTGGTCTTCGTATTCGACAGACTGCAGCTGCAATGCAGGAACTTGTTGAACAATGGCATCGCCCTGGTCATCACCAGCGTCGAGGAGCAGAACCTTGTGACCGGCAATTGCAAGCCTTGCTGCCAAAGGACCACCGCCTGGACCCGAGCCAACGACGACATAATCATAGTCAACGCCAGTCTCGCTGGTAGTATTGGTATTGCCGGTAGTGCGCTTGTGTGCTCCGTGAGCCCAATGGTGGCTTGAGCTGTGAGCCCTATCGAAATAGTCAGTTGGGATGCTACCAAGGACATGGACCAGAGAGGCATGGGTTATATGAGCGCCACTTACGAAGCCAGCACCGCGGAAAGAAGAGACAGGAAGCTGAGACCTCTGATAACAAGCATTTTGCTCAACGAATGCAACACCGGTTGGTCGGGTACGACGAAAAAACGAGCGAAAGAGTGACTGAAAGTGAGTTACTGTGGAAGAATCTACATTTGCGCCGAGGAACTCTTCAATATAAAGGCCTGGGATTGAAGCCTCGCCTCCCTGGTGCTAACGACTAGTGCTCGGTATCCCAGGAGTTACGACCAAATGGCGATCCACATGTGCTTTCTTCCGAGAATAACGTTAGCCCATCACTTAGTTTAACGGCTTTAATTGACAGGTGGGCTGGCCTAATGGAATGGACCGAGGAATACTCCGTACAGCACTACTCTACGCAGTGCCACGGAACACATGGACGCCCTTTTTTGGCTTATCGAGATGAAACACCTAACCAGTCTAATTTACGCTTTGCATGACGACGCCTGAGATGTCAGGGGCTCGAATTCATATACAGAGCATATGCATATCTGCGGAGCATTACTTTCCGTTGACTCGCCACCTCGATCATTCAGTTCAAACTGTTGTGAACTGCTGTGAACTGCTGCCAAGTGCAGGGAAAGTAGCCAACATGCAGTAACGTATTCGGTTGCTAACTTTTCCAGGATTGAGCATACAGTCTTCAACTTCATCGGGGTCGAGAGCATTCACACCAGGGCTTTGGAGTACTCTACTATCCAACATTTCCGCGGATTACGCGGATACACCTCCTTTACTCCGTACCCTGACTACCGACGGAATACCCTTTGTATTCTCGGAGTAGTATTACTGTACGCAGACAGCACTCATTACTGAATTGAGACGGTCCAATGTTTGCCGTACTAACAGCTCCTCCCGAACGGCTGCCTAATTTCTTATGGTGCCGTCGAGTCAGGCTAGCGCAATACCAAGCAGTAATATTTCGGGACACCAAGCCAGGTACTATCTTTTCAGGGATCTTTTTATCTTTTTGATGAATCCGAGTGGCTTCAGTATTGCAGTAGCACCATGCAATCAAATAAAGCTGGAATACACCAGAGGTCCCCAGCAAATGAAATCCAGCTTCCCAGAGTTGACAGGTACACCTGCAAAGCCGATCTCCCACCGAGTTTTTGCCAGACTAGAAGACTAGCCCTAATGCTAAGTACACGGTACATATTTGACGTGGACCCGCCGGCCCAGAACCTGCCGATCTACAGTCCGGACAGCCAATCACCGCATCGACGGAAATAACCCGCACTGAGTTGTTTGGCCCGTCAGGACCCGTCAGGACCCACCGCGGCCCCACGACAACGGCTTGCGGGGAATTTTAGCGTGGCCCTGACAGGGACTTTATCCTTCCTGTCAACGGCTATCGCGGGCGGAAACTGACTCCGATGCATAGGAAACGTTGAGCTTACAGAGTATCCCCTGTACAGAGCCAGAGAGTGCATTGCTACAGTGTTCGAGATGGAATTGGCTGTAAGTCGTCATCAACTAGGCTGTTATTGATCATATACCAAAAACTTCAATATTCCACCCCAGATTAATAATACCAGTAAAGTTTTTCCGTAAATGCGGCGGAAAGCAAGTACAAGAGGGTAGAAATAGGGAAAAAAATAAGAAAGAAAGAGCGAAAGGAAGAGGGACATCACGGACGACCACAAAATAAAAATACAGCGACCCCAGAACTTAAACATGGGCCAGGTGGGCCTGGCTGGAATTGTCCATATTCACCAACGGCACAAAGTGAGACTCATCACCGCCTTTGACCTTGTTCACAATTTTTCCTTCCAGTCGGGAACCCGTGCCAGCAGATCGAGACATCGATCCCTTGGAGTTATTATCCTTGTTGGTGTCTCCGAATGCAGTCGGGAAGACACGACGCAACAATGAGCGGATAGCTGGCAGACAGGCGCAAATAACACCAACCTGGCATTCGATAACACTCCAGTATCCGATCTCGGTATAATCCCCTGGTAGAATTGTTAGATATGTACATGACCAGATCAAGACTGCAATAATCAAGACTGCAATAATCAAGACTGCAATAATCAAGACTGCAATAATCAAGACTGCAATGATCAAGACTCACATGTGATGTTCGTTGTCGTGGCGAACTTGATGAGAGAGTTCAAGCGCAGGATACTCACCAATGTGACACTGAGTATACGTTAGTAAAAGAACACTATCTCAATGGTCATGGCTTTGGAGAGGGCTTGCATACAAGATACCCAAGCTGAACATGCACAGAAGACCAATCTTCTTGCGGATGGAGAGGTTTAACTTATACAACTCCGGGAGAGGCATGAACATGACCGTAATGTCGAGGACCATATTGAATACAGCAGCGGCCCAACCCTGGGCATTGATATCGTTGCATTTATAGTGGTGCTCTCCGTCCCATCTCAGATATGCGCCTTTCACAGGTGAACACTGAAAGAGTGAGATCAGAACGAACGTGATCCCATAAGCGACGTTGAACCCAATCACGATGTACGTGGCTATCCGGAATTCCTTCTTTGGGAAGACACGCAGGTAGAAGAATAGGATGGATATCTTGGTCAATGGGAGAATGCTGAGATAGAGACACTCGTCGACCAGGTATATCTGGTCGTCCATGGTCAGTATACGCTCTGACAAAGCTCAGGATGAAGCCACTAACCATTAGAATGCGTGTAATGTTCTCAAATGGGAGCGTCCACACATCTTTTCCAAGTCCTGAATGGGCCACTGTATATCTTGTTCAGTTTCATGGAATGCCACCAAGGGTATTGGGGGGGAAACATACACTCTTGCGAGAGAGCAGAAATAGGAAGTACCAGCATCTGCATATTGTTAGTTTTTGGGGTTCCCGTTCCAGGATCGAGATGGAAGCATACCATTGTAATCACCATTGTCCCGTCATCCCATCCAAATTGGCCTCCGCAGCAACGGAATCGCGCAATGATCCGAAGAACAAATGCGACCACTACCACCACAAGCCCAGCCACTCCAAGAGAGCCCACTACATGCGTTCGGTCCCGCACCGGAGCGTGGCATGCCGTCGCGGTCACATTTTTCGTAGCTGAGGGTCTATCAGCTACAGATCCAGACTAAGAGAGCCGACAAATACCAAGAGCACATACTGAGGGATTCCTTGATCGTGCAGCTGAGTTCCACACACATATTCACATTCGCATTGAGAGCGGGATTTGTGCATATACAGGCCTGATCGGTCATGGCGCAAGTGGATTTTTCGATGCCTCCCACCAGGCACTTCAGCTGTGAAATAGTCAGTTTGAGAACCCCAGGCCAACCAGCTTTTCAAACATACTCCGCATGGTGGTAATACAGCAGCCAGCTGCTCCAAGCCGGCCATGGCAAAGCCGGTGAAAAACACTGCAACCAGTGCCACGATTTTGACCAACTTCATCCTGGGTTGTGTTGTCTCTGGTGCCTTGAGAATAAAAGAGAAGAAAGAAGAAAGAAAAAACAGAGAAAAACGAGCGACTTAAGTTGAGGAATGGTAACCAGCAGGCACACACACAGAAAAGAGACAGAAACACCGTCCCACGGGGAAGAGGTCAATTAACTACTTTTCATTATCTCCAAGCCGGGTCCGTTAGGGAGATGAGATGTACAAGTAGAGTGACCGATGAGTGTAAACGAATCTAAGTCCAACCGGCCACACTAGCATACAACAAACGAGGGGTTGATCAACGACAGTGTCTTGAACGGAACTCTCCCACTTACTCCTGGAGGATACAGGCAAACTACGGAGCCCTCAGAGTACCAGGAGGATATCGAAATGCCTGATGGAGCTGGCTTACGTGAAAATCCGTGCCCACGAGCCAATCGTTTCCTGACTTCCCGTGGACTAGGGTACGGCTGTCGTCTCCCGGCCAGGGAGAACCCAGCTTGCCCCCTATCTATTCCATAGTACAAAGTACTTGGAGACCTCGTCGTTCTCCAATAGGAGCATAGCTGGCGGTGGTTCTGCTACACGACGAAGGGAACAGCTGCTTGTCATGTATAAAGTGATACTATATTCATTTCCGTTGGACCGTGGAAGCAAGCACGCCACGGGGAGAGCTATAATACCTATATCCCTGCTACTACTATGATTATTATCCTGACCTGGACTGGCTGTCAGCATTCAGGGTAACAAAGTCGATTACGATCAACACAGTGCATGGCAGTTACCCCGGACCTGTGTGTACACATCTCACCACAGTTCCAAAGGTATACAGAGAATCTCACTTGCTATGGCATTCTCTACGATGCCCCCTGGCGGACGTCGCAATGGTGCTGGTAGAGCTGTTAATCATTTGACTGATCTCTCGTCCAAAATACGACCAGGCTATAATGTTTACTTGTAATATAGCTGATGCCTACGCTGTATGTCGGACTGTCGAATGATTGACACAAGTGAGTACGAGGGGTGAGCTATCTATTTCCTTTTCAGGCTAATCAGGTCAATAAATAGACACTGAAGAAAACAAGCCACAGACCATTGCCACTTCAAGAACATTGCATCGCATCGAGACGCTACTGAACCGGAACCCGGGCAGCGTAAGCCCCCCTGCATGGTAAACATGCCTACGAGCCTCTAAAGGCGTTCTCGAACCCGTCCAACAGACAATGATTCCCGAGCGATCAACTAGAGCGTACTTGTTACAGACAATTCCCGGTAGACCCCCGGAGCTAAATTATAGCGCTGCACCGGCGCGGTGGGTCACCATGAGCCTGACATTAAACTGTGGATGCGTTTCGAGTCATACGCATCCGAGATCGACGGGGCCAAAAAAGAGTTTTCGGAGCAATTGACGACCGCCAGTAGTGCTAGGGGTAGAGAATAGTGCCTTGGGAGCCCTGGGCCTCAAACGCGGCAGCTCTTTGCCCCCCTGTTCCCGCAATGTTTGTATGTAACTGCCGACTTCACTCAGGCCTGGCAATTTCCCAAGTTGACTCCGTAGAGGTCCCGGGATTGAAAAGACAAATAACAGACTGGGACGGTATCCAGGACTCTTCAGTCTAATGACAAATGCGCCGGAGTGTTGCCTATCTCTAGCACAATTCTATATATAAGCCTTCTGTCCCTCGACAGAACGCGCCTGTCAAGAGGATCAAGATTGTTTGCAGCTGCATGCAAAGCCACGCCGCCATAGTGTTTTGACCCAGTATCTGTAGTAGAGTAGAATATCTTGATGACAGCGGCCGCAGGCTCGCTCTCAACCGCAGTGCGCCGTACTAGAGCTCTGCTATGGCACGTTGACCCATGCTCATTTCCGACTGATAAGTCAGGAAGAAAAGTTTCATAAACCGAGGCTGTTGATCCCGAGGCCGTGGTCGAGATACTCCTATAATATCATAGAAAAGACAAGTTCTCCTCTTGTTCTCTGCTTCCTAGTTTTTCTTCGTACCAGTCGTTCTTTTTTGATTTATAATCAACACTCGTTTTTTTGCTTTTTTAATTTGGTTTAACCAATACATTCATTTAGTTCCATTTGACGATGTGGGCGTGGAAATCGGCCTGGCCTTTGGTTCTCCTGGGCCTGGGTACATCGCTTGTCGACGCAATGCCCACAGCAGAGAACCTGAATGCGTTGATGGATGGATCGGCCCGAATCCCAAAGAGATGCCCTTTCTCTGATATGCAAGACCAGGAGACTCATGGTGGCTTGGAGAAGCGACTGCTGGCAGATTCGCCGAAATCTCCGGTTGATGGTATGCGTGCAAATACTCCAAATGACAGACGAAAGCTCATGACAGTAGTCACCGGCGAACACGCCTTCCAGCCTCCCAACAAGGGAGACCAGCGTGGTCCTTGTCCGGGTCTGAATGCATTGGCAAACCACAACTATATCCCGCACAATGGGATTGTGTCTGTGAGTAGTAGCAAAGCCTCATTTTTTTTTTTTTTGCGACACATCGATGTTAAGAACCATTGTAGTTTTTCGACGTGATCCCTGCCATCAACAAAGGTGAGCAGAATGGTTTGATGGGCACTTTGGGATAGAAGCATTCTGACTGCGATAGTGTACGGGATGGGTATCGACCTTGCGACAGTCCTGGCCGTCATGGGCACGCTCTGGGGAGGCAATCCGGTCTCGCTGGACCCTAGTTTCTCAATCGGAGGCAAGGACGACCGTGTGGCCAACCTTTTGGACAACGTGGGTGGGCTCCTGGGTATGTGATAATGTGGTATCTTCTCAGACCAAGCAGAACGGGCGTTTCTAATTGATGCACAGGCGACCCGCAGGGTATTATTGGCACGCACAACTTCGTCGAATCCGACTCGTCCCTCACCCGCGACGACCTCTACATGACGGGCGACAACTACAGTCTCAACATGACCAAGTTCCAGGAGTTCTATGACATGTCGACGGACGGCACCTACAGCATGGACCTGATGGCGGAGCGGGCTAAGATCCGGATGGACCAGACCAAGGCAACCAACCCGAATTTCTACTACGGTCCTGTGACGGGAATGCTGGCGCGCAATGCTGGATACCTCTTTGTCGGGCGTGTCTTTCCAAACCACACCGACGAAAACCCGGAGGGAGTACTGAGTATGTCGAATAACTTTGGGTTGTTGCGGTTCGCAAGGGTTGTTGGCTAACAGTGAGAGTTCAACAGCCAAGGACATCGTGAAGAGCTTCTTTGCTGTGCACGGCGAAGAGGGTAACTTCACCTACAAAGAAGGATGGGAAAGGATCCCTGATAACTGGTATAAGACTCCGACGGGTTACGGACTCGTGCAGCTCAACCTGGATACGGTGGGCTGGATCACAAAGTACCCGGAGCTGGGCAGGTAAGTACTATGACAACTTTGCATGTTAGCACAAGTCAATAACCTCTTCATAGCATTGGTGGCAATACCGGAACCGTCAACAGCTTCACCGGCGTCGACCTCTCCGATCTGACCGGAGGCGTTCTCAACCTAAGCACCCTCCTGGAGAAGAACAACCTACTCTGCTTCGTCTTTGAAGTGCTCAAGTTCGCCAGCCCCGGTGCGCTTTCCGGGTTGTACAAGACGCTGGCCGCCCCGTTGGAATTCATTACCAAAGCCGTGGCAGCCCCGTTGTTGAATATGTCATGCCCTGCATTAGATGACCTTACGATTGGCGGACAGCCATTCAACAAGGCCATTCAGCTTCATTACCCGGGCGCTAATAAGACCGGGGGTGGACTGTGAAGGGGAATCCAGTGTGTATACAGATAGGGGTTGACTCCGAGAAGCGCCTATTCTTTTCCTGTACAGTACATTAATAGTATACAGATTTCATCCACATGGATCCCAGTAAATCGTTCAGCAACAACAGTATTGAATCTCAGCAAGTTTCCATTGCGCTTCCACTGCGCAACGACGCTGAAGGCTTAGGCCATCATAGAGCTGAAGGTAGCCCTAAAAGCTTTCAACGAAGCTCTGAACCCCCGGGACTGTTCCGTTATCATTGCGAATTCCGAATTCTGAGAATGTCCCAATCGGAACTGCGACGACATTTGGTCTTTTATATAGCTCTCGTCTTGGAAAGATTTGCTTCTGCTTGTACATTAGACAATTGAACATTGAAAATGATAAGCGACACTATGGACGCACATCCACTTTCAGCACTTTCCCCCGAAGAAGCCATTGTCGCTCGCGACGTTATTGTTGCATCTTACCCGGACACAATCGTCTGTCCAACCTCCCAAAGCAGAACTGCGACAATTCCTGGCCCTTGAATACTCAGGTTGACTGAGTCCGTCAACGTCGACCACCTCGATTGGCCCTATGTCAGTACCATGTGATTAGCCGGAGAAAGTCACGAATACCACGAGTCGGTTATCGATTGCGCCGGCAGGTCAGGCACCAGATCGTGGATAAGAGATCGCACGTAGCGCTTGTAGTGTATGCAGAACTACAAGATTACACGAATAGAAGACTAATACTGACAGATCTCCAGTGACTAATTCAATGCTTTGGTCAAGAGCTGCAACTCTTCCTCTCTATTCAAACAAGTGTTAGCCGAATTTGTTCTCCCCGAAGGGTTTGATGTGTGATTGAGCCCTGGTCCTACGAGGGCCTGGACACCACGGACGACAACCGTCGATACTTCCAAGGTCTCATTTTTGCGCAAGACAAGAAGAAGGGCAATGAACCCGGGGGCTGGCGACCACCACTCGGATAATATGGTGATGCTGCAGGTCCTGCTGGCCCTACAGGCTAATCAACTACGTATTCTCGTATACCGGCAGAGCCTGTTGAGTACTGAGAGCATTGAGACTGACGTTGCCGGTGCGTCTACCGCAGTAGAAACAGCAAAGAGTACCGTACACATGTTGGACTTCTTCGGTCGCGTCTCCGACTTGTACTTCCAGCGTCCGGAATCATTTAATTATTTTCTGCTCTCGGCTTTGGCGGTCTTATTTCAGGCCGTTTTGCATGCGTCCACTCAATTCAGCCAGGTGTGTCGCCCAGAACCCTATTCAGCCGTGGACACGGTGAGGCGGTCATCGACCAGGGCTCGGACATCGCGACGGCTGCAAAAGTGATCTGAAGTCTGAAATTGACCCCCGAGACCAGGGACGTTAAAATCCTACTACTATAGCAAGTGGCGATAACCATCGTATGTCCGATTTCAAAACCGACGATTCCACGTCAACTCCAATCTCATCGCCTCCAGATCACCTTCCAGCGACTCCTATTCCGGCCCGACAGCTACCTGCGTCGGGTCCTGCGTCGGGTTGGTCGCCGTCGTCGCCCGCCGCTTTCCTAACAGAGAGCAATAGCTACGAGGAGCTTACGAACTTTTTTGAACTGGCAGGGGGGCTATATTTTGACCCGCACATTGGGGCCATGGTCGATGCGAATGGGAATGAGCGTGAGGGATTTGGTCGAGCAAACGACCCACGTTGGTTGGCAGGTGGATTAGATATCTCCCAGGCTGAGAATGAGGTATTGACTAAAGTAATGGTTGAGCACTTGTAGTACTTGGTACTTGTGTGTTCACTGTATGGCTGGTTATTCAGATAGTAAACAATAGGATGCCCTCGGGGCATATTCTGCGTAAGCAAAGATATTCACAATCCATGGCCACAACTGTCATTCATGGACTCAGTCTGCTGCCGTCTGCTTGCTATCTCCCCGTAATGGTGGTATATCAGAACGTGAGCTATTCATAGTCCAGGCTCAGGAAGTGAGACCGCATGCGTCAGCAGGAGGCTCAAAATAGGACGCTGGCTCGTCCCACATGGGTGACTTGAGGGCTGTGTAGTTAGTATCTGTATCGACGGCTCATCCCATTGGACGAGACTGCTCCAGAAGTTAGCTCCGAATCTAAGCATCCCAATTGCACCGTGGGCTTGCTTTCTGGAGAATCGATTAGAGCTGTGTACACTGATTAGGGCTCTTCTCTGAACAATGCCCGCTGACTAAAAGAGCAGCCCGATTAGGCGGTCGGAATGCGCAAGGGCCTCTTGACAACAATGCATTATCACATTTCCTTGTCGCCGATGCCGTCTTGCGCGTCAGATGGAGTGTTTAATTACCGACGAACATGCTTTCCGGTCGCCTGGCAGCCTCTATCCCACCCACGTATGCAACGTAACGAGGAAACGGCTGGTGGGCGGTGCACTACCGAGGTATGGCGTGCCTAGAACTGCGGAAAGATATCGCGAGCTAACTTTCGGGAAATGCTGCGATGCACATTCCCCAGGCTTTGGTGGTTCAATTATTGAAGCCAATATTGAAGCGTGAAGCGAGGGTTGTGGCCACCACGAAACAAACGGTCACCCGAGCGGACTCACGGAGTCTTACTGTGCGAATGACTCCTTCTTTAAGGTCGTTCGGGCCGTCCGTGATCGAGACAGAATACAAATGATATTGTCGATTCTCTGGATCTCTCGGGAAGGAAATCTAGTTACCCCACTCGGTGATCCTGGTGTTCGTGTGATCGCATTTTAGGCTGCGGCTGCGCTTTGTCCGTTCGTTACGGAGGAGCAATGATTGAACTCCTACGTCGTATTCTTCGGCTCCGAAAGACTATCTTGCAGCTCGCATGATGAATTTCTGTCCATGTTGTCAATGCGCAGCACCGCGTGGCGAGTCATTGGTTGTATGTCGGAGGGAGAGTAAGACTCGTCCTGTGCCCTATAGGGTTTGTGACTAGTCCTAGTGATTCAGCCCACTTTTGGCTCAAGGCATTAGCGTATGCAAAGATTCTGTGTCAAGGGATAGAGACAGTTATTCTGTAATGCGGTACGAGGAGAATAAATAGGCACGGCAGCCTCCATTCCATCCGCAAGATACAATCCTTTCTCACTTTGTACCGCCGCAGCAATGTATGCACCATACGCAGTCCTGTCGTTCTTCGTAGCATTGGCCTACGGCTATGCAGATCCAGAAGGCTGTTCTGGTGCTTGCAATGTGCGTGATCCAGGCCTGATGCGGCGCGCGTTGGATGGCGTCTATTTCCTCTTCTCGACAGGAAACAAGATTTCGTATGCCAGAGCTCCGGCCCTTGAGGGCCCGTGGACTAGCGTGGGATCTGTTTTGCCCAATGGCTCCTCCATTAACAAGCCTGGCAAAGACGACCTCTGGGTATGTTTTTCTCTTGATGCTTCCATGACGATCTTTCCATCCGACCCCCTGTCCATCACTTCGACCCCTGGCATATGCGGCAGATGATATGCATAGGTTACGTGAGATTGATATACAACTCGCATGCTGATCCGATTTACATCTGCCAGGCACCCGATCTCCGGAATATCGATGGCATCTATCATCTGTACTATGCAGTGTCCACAATTGGCTCGCAGGACTCCGCCATTGGACTAGCGACGTCCGACTCTATGGCCGCCGGAACCTGGATTGACCATGGCTCAACGGGGGTGGCCACCACCGCCGCGAACAATTATAACGCTATCGACCCGAATCTCCTCGATGACGGCGGTACCTTCTACTTGACATTTGGCTCCTTTTGGGGAGGTATCGAACAGGTGCCGATGAACTCTGCCGCAGACAAGTCGACCGGGGATCCGTACAACCTTGCGTACCAACCGTCCGACAATCATGCCATTGAGGGCTCGTACCTGTACAAAAATGGCGAGTACTACTATCTCTTCTACTCTGCTGGAGTCTGCTGTGATCTCGACCAATCGAGGCCCCCGGCCGGTGATGAGTATAAGATCAAGGTCTGCCGCTCATCATCGCCAACGGGCAACTTTGTAAGTGACCCGTGCTACTCCTTTTCGGCGAGTGGACAAGCTAACAACATCCAGGTCGACAAGTCCGGAACTGCGTGCACGAATGGAGGCGGCAGTATCGTCCTCGCAAGTCATGGCCAAGTTTATGCACCTGGCGGACAGTGCGTCTTCTCTCTCCTATCCTGTGTGCGCGATATCATTTGCTAATCCTAGCTTCTTGCAGGGGTGTCTTCGACGACCCAGAGCACGGTCCCATTCTTTACTACCACTATGTTAACACCACCATCGGTTATGCGGATAGCCAGAAGCTCTTTGGATGGAATACCATCGACTTCTCCAGTGGGTGGCCGGAGGTTTAGGGCTGAACTGAGTTTGAGTTGCTGGCTGTGCAGCAGGGGTAATGTGATGTGGAAGCACTATTGGGGGGTCTAATTTCATTAATGCTTAATCTGTTAGTTAATACCAAATAGAGCGTGTACATAGCTATAATTGGTAGATATCCAACCATACGAGAGTATACTTGTGACATCGAATGAGACCAGTCTGCGAAAAGGAACGGTACCGGCTCCTGTTGGAATGCTTATGCTGCGTTGCTGGTCCATCAACGTACTACGTACCATCCTGAAGGTTATAAGCAAGGGGCCAAAAGCCGAAAGCGAGATCTGTAAGGAGTATACCAGGGCCACTCTTTCTCTGCGATGACATGTCCAATCTAAGGGGGTTTAAGGTTATATGGCTTAGATAGTGGAGGTAATACTATGCATATAGCCATGTTAGCTAACAATGTTGATTGGTTTCGTGCTAGTGTTCGTTGGGATGGCGAAACAAGAACTAACTATGACATTAATACCGTAGCTGGTAAGTCAGGCTGTTGCCAAGGCATAGTCCTTTTGATCAAGGCTGTCGAGCATTCATGGTTCCATAGCTGAGTGCCAGAGCTTCAATGGAATGCCAACCTATACGGTGTACAGCAGACATGGAAATCTCTCAGTGAGATTACCGGAAGCATAGCATCCATCCTGTTCTTCCTACATTTGAGATTCCACAGGTAGTGTCTGGTCATGAGCCTCCCTCTTATCCCAGAACTGAGGGAATAAGATCCGACAGTCGGCTCTACCATCCATATCCCATCTTTCCACGTCGGAACGTTCGTCACCAAAGGAGACCAGCGCCAAACATGACGCGCCTGTATCCATGCTCTGCAAACCCATGCGCAATCAGAGTGATGTAAAAGTTGAGCTCTGCAATATGCCATGCTTGAGATCGGGAAGACAGCTGGAGAGGCACTGTTTTCCAAGAATTGAATTCGACAAACCATCAGGTCGATTGGCGACTGTCACGTGCCTATGTCTATGATTAGTCAGATATCATCAGCTCCTTCCTCCTTCCTCCCTCGAGGAGACAATCAAGCAAGCATCTACTCTTCTTCTGCGTCGTTGTCATCCTCATCTCACAGCTCCAGGGCCAGTCTCCTCACACTGTTGCTAAGCAAAGAACCAGTCTACTTCGAATGAGCTGATGCCTTCTCTTGTAGGTCCCGATGGAGACTGTTGGTCAGGCCATCCATGCAATGGCTTTCTGCTGCACGTACACGTCGAGAGGCTAACCCTGGGTATAGCAGCTCTCGTACAACTGCTCGTTGTCTGAGCATGCAGCTACTACAGTAGACTTCGAATTCAGCTTTACCTCTACACTCATACGACTTGATTCCCGAAAACTAACTCCGAATTGAATAAGCCCTAATTGGTAGGCTTCGTCGCCTTACAGACTGCTTTCTACTTGTAGAGAGCTTCAGAATGTCATCTCATCTCTATGCCCAAAAGCATACAACACTCAGATTGCTTCTAGATGAATCACCAGAGAGGTAAGACGTCTGGATCGGACATAAGAAAAAGAACGTGAGAAACACAGGATATCGCCTGTCCAGTATAATGCGGGAAACCCGGCAAAGACAACATCATCAAGTCTTAAAGACGGAGGTCGAGTCACGATACATAGCACCTCACCGACACCGAGATAAATGGGAAGTTTGTGAAACAGACATCAGGGCCGACCGCAAAGGCCCAAGGGTCGCCCTCGCAATACCAGTTTCTGTAAAAGTCACAGGTAGCGTCGCCGATCTCAGCGCCGCCGGGCGGGCTCCATCTGCGTTTGCTTAGCACTGCCTGTTGCCTGTTTCCCCCTTCCCTTCCGAGGAGGGACAGGTGGTGGCTGGAATAGAGTAAGTACTTACTCGGAGTTGCAGTCCGTTACCGTGTTGCACTCGCCGCCGAGGGAGATGCGCTGGCAGGAATAGGTGCACTCATTGTCGAGGGTCAGTGTGGCCTGGGAGGCTGCCAGGTCGGCGAGGCCGACGAGGAGAGAGAGGATGGCCGTGGGAAGTTGCATTGTGTCAGGAAGACCGATGACTGCCCTGAAGCAAGCTATTCGATTGGCGGCGCAGGCTAATATAAGGCACTCTTGGAACTGTTCCGGTGGAGGCCATGACGACTTCCTGCCTTCCGGCCTCCCTCCCTTAGCCTTGCGGTGTAGTGAGCTGAATGCTGTGGCAATGGTATCAACAGTGAGCTGCTGCACTCTGTTATTCTGACTGGCTGAGACTCAACCACATGAATGTGGTCTGACGACCTTCCTACAGTTCTTGATGGTGTCTACTATGTCCTTCACGTTACACAGAATACCTCTGATGTCAAAAGAATGCGGCCTGTGCCGTGCATGACGCCGCTGGCGCAGATGCACTTGAGGTATATGACACAATATTGCATGACTTGGTGTAGATAAAATGAGCACATTCACCAGGTCGGCCTAGAGTAGGAAAGCCAGATCCATCGACTGAAGCAAGTTAATTCCAGAGAAACAGAAACAAAAAAGAAAAGAAAACGAGCCATGTCATCCAGACTTTACCGGCGTTATCAAGAGTGTCGTCAAAGACATGCGGGCAATAGGACCGCCCAGCTTCGGTGATTTCTGCAACCGAGTGCACAACAAAGCCCGCTCCCTTTCTATCGCGAAGTCTTTGGGCGGTAACATCGACGACGCCCCGAACTACCCCCCAGACAGCGACGAGGGTGACTGGCACAACGGGGTCCTCGACACTCTGGATGCCGACTACTGGCTGGAGCAGCTTTGCAATGCCTCGCTCGCACAAGGCATCCTGGACGGCGGCGGGGGCAGCCGCACAAACGATATGAGAAACTGCCTCGACCAAGAGATCGTCGAGGCCCGATATTTGGAGGCTATTTCAATCCTGATGCCTTTCTGTGTGGGCGAGTGGATCGCCGCATACCAGGGGCAAGAGGGCCATCGAACCCTGAGGAGCCTCCGAAATGTGGAAGACTTCCCAGAAGAGTTCAAGAAGTACTTGAAGAACGAAAACACAATCCAGGGCGAGATAGATACCGCCAGGGAAGACGGAGACTGGCGGTTTCCCATCTATCTGCTGTTTGCGGTCGACTATCTCTACTACCTCCCGGGCGACATGCTTGTCTATGGCGACAAGGTGACGCTGCGACCGAGCTTTGAGATTCTGAACAAATGGTCTCACAGCTCGTGGGATGATGACGGCGATATCGATGACCCGAAGCGCATGAAAGACCTGGCGGTCTTTTTTGGCGGAGCGAGTACTATCTTCTTTGTCGCCGTCAATGACACCGGCCTTGTCCGGCCTTCTACGACGTTTGCAACAATGGAGGGCTTCTACGGCAAGGCCCTGGGCTCGTCACAGTCCCCAAGCTACGCAGACGCGATCAATAAAGCTATAGAAGATCTCCGGCCCGACGAGGAAGTCGTCAATGAAATTAAGCTGTGGCTGGAGACCTTCGCAGACAACTATAAGTCACTGCACCAGGACAAGTGGAAAGCTGCTCTGGACCGAGCCAGCGACCAAGCCCTTGAATCGTGGGCACTTGCATGTGAGAAATTCCAACCTCCCCATGGCTTAAGTTACCTGATACGAAGGAATTCTAATGAAGGCAGCTCGTACCAAAGAATACAACTACCAAACAGGGAAGGGGTTACATATGTGGTGCTCACAGCGAGTGTCCTTATTCTCCGCAGGGACCCAAATCCAGCTCGCTGATACAAACCGCCATATAGAGTCGCTGAAGCGCGGTGACCGGGTGCTAGTCTCAGCGAGCCCTCGCAAAGACGAAGCAATTCAGCGGGCACCCCGAGTGCGAAAGGAGGTATCACTGGTAGGGTTCAGTAAGCGCCGAGTCCTCCTCAAGCCCCCTGATCAGTCACAGCCTTACTGACCAAAACGTTGCCTAGACGGAGAGCAGCCTTTCACAACCGTCTCTCAAGTGTTCATGACCACGACTGGCCCCCGAGCCGTGAATCCCCGGGCTGCCCATGCGGAGAATGCCTACCAGCGTGTTGGACGCCTTGCAGTGGGCCACTGCATCTACAGACTCCATGGCGATTCGTATGAAATCGTCCAAATCGAGTCCCTCGAGATAACCCCTACCGCCATGCATTCCCTGTACAGCGTTCCCGTGCAAAGCGACCAACAGTCCTACCACGCAAACGGATATCTGATAGCATGCAACGACCCAGTATACTCTGCTCGCTGCATCGCGAAGCAACTGCAGCAGTTACCCGAAGACAATAGGCTTCCTTATCTTGTTGGCTGCCGGGAACTGCAGCCCTTCTTCCAACGACACGGGCTGCAAACAGCGACGAACAGATTAGACCGGGAGATCCGCGATCTAGAGCGCGCTCCGTGGCGCGCAGCGTCATCATCATCATCTTCTTCATCCCGGCTGGCGAGTGGAGGGGAAATTCCGCTATATACAATGCAGACTCGGTTCGGACTCACCGCACGACGGCAGGACCTTCTACCGACTGGGTATAGCCTACCGGATTTCAGCATAGTCGACGGGTGCGTTGTTGCTGATGGCCAGCCCGTCTTGCAAGCGACGTTTGACGAGCGTATGCGGACGTTCCGCTGGACACGAAACATATCGCTCCCCGGGGGGCAGAGAATATTCGAGCATGCGTCGCTGACCGTGTATCCCGATGGAGGAGCCGGATCGGGAGTTGTCTATCTCTCGCGAGATGCTAATCCAGTGCAGGTCGACATTGAGAATTCCCGGGAACAGCTGCATACGTTCAACGCGGTGGCTATATGCCCATGCCCCCGCGAGGAGGACGACAGCCTACATCAAGCAGACAGAAACGACCTATTCAGAAGCAACCGCGATTACACATTGACCTTTGACAAAGAGATCTGGCCAGAGGGCAAGCCGTGGGACGGCGTCAAGACCCCTATTGAAGGGGGAAAGGTGAGAATCGGCGCTACGCAAGTCACGGACGAAGATTACGCAGTGCAGACCTCACGGATCTCCGATCTAGACAACCTGCAGCAGCAGATCAACAGTAAATACGAGAAGAACCTGGATCGTCTGTATCGCACCACCATGACCCACGCCAAAGACGACACTGCCGTGTACACCATCCAAATGCACCGGGCGTCGTGGATCCCCTTCCTAGCCAGCGACTGGAGCAGCGGCAATTCCGACAGCAACTTCAATGTGAAGTTCAAGCCCGAGCTCAATGTCGACGTCACCTTGCCTTGCCTGTTCAGCGAACTGCGGCTCAATATCGACACTATGTTCCCGGACGACTCGGTCGCCGAGTTGTATGAGTACGACCCGAACATGCGTGGGATGAAGGGGAACAGGCACTTTGTTCAAGTCAAGCTCGATCAGGAAGAGGTTCGCTATTTCCAGGATCTGCGCGCCAGGGTTTCCAGGGCTTCCAGCTGGTTCACCACCCACAACTACAAGTCGCCAGCGCCTGTGACAGAGTCCCTGCGCAACTATGCCGACCTCTCCGTATCCAACCTGATCAATTTCAGCCTGTACAGTGACCAGGTGGTAAGTGTGGCTTGTGACCTGTCCGCCTTTGACTGCACGCCAGCTGCTAATGCGTCCCCGTATAGGTCCACGATACATCCCAAAATCTCATCCACAGCATGATGCTGTACCACATGGACCAGGACGACCGGGACCAATTCACCACCGAAAACAAGCCAACCAATCTCCCAACCGAACTAGCAGAGGGACTAGGCAGGGACTTGAAGACCTTCCTCCACGATAAATACGCCCCGGCCTGGCTATGCCAGTCTTTCGCGGCGTCAGACAAGTACGCCGACCAGTTCACGTCGCAGCAGCAGAAAAAGCTGTGGTACTGGTGGCACGGGAACGGGAAGAGGTGTCTTGCGCGGTCGAAGGAATATAACGACATCAATAAGCTGACGTCCGTGCACGGCGTCAGGGCGGCGTATAAAAGCTGGATAGGGCCCTATGTGGAAGATAACCCAGGAGACTGGGCGCAGAGGATGCTGGCTGTATTGCAGGATCCACTCGTCGTGGATTACCAGATAAATAGCCCTATTCAGCCACGAACTGGCCAGGTCCTTACCCCCCGGCTTTTACTACTCTTTGAGTTAGGGTATTAACGGATGCTGATTTTTTTTTGTTACAAAACAGAGTCGAAACATCGTCAACCAGCAAGCAACGGTCATGCACGCGCTGGCACCAGACCAGAACCTATCAGACGCGTGGTTCGCGAAGATCCTGGCCTTCAGTATGGAGCGGGGGATGGAAAACCCGACGATCAGCGCAGACGAGAAGCAAGCGCGGCAGTGGCTATCGGATACCGTGGGCAAACTGATTGAGAAATCCATCTCGGATGATGGGACGCTGGCTCCAGATATCCGGGTCGAAATGCTCGCCGACATCAAGCAATATGAGCAGACCAATGGGCTCGACCAGAGCCAATCGGCACAGCAGCGGGCTACGGAAATCGTGCAGAAGGAGTCTGCTTTGCTGGACGAGCTGGCTGAATGGGTCTCAGTCTCGGTCCCGGGTTCGGTCTCGACCACAGCGGGCAAACGGGAGGGAGTGGACGATGCGTATCAGAGTTCGTCGCTGTGGCAGTGGATTAGCGAGGCTTGGGATCAGGTCTCAGAGAAGTATCAGGCAAGCAAGATATTAAAGGGGGTGTTTACGACGGGCATGGTGAGTAAATCATTTGGATTGGTCTCCTCCTTCCAGTGTTTGCTAACGCCGGTTAGGCTGCGTACAAGATGTTCAGCATCGCTTACAGTCTCGTCGGCCTGATCAAGGATTGGGATGAAATGTCCGATGCAGACAAAGCACAAGTAATTATGTCAATGGTGGGCGAGATCACCGAGGGCCTTGACTTTGCTATGGAGGCGTGGAAAACATGGAAAGGAAGAACAGGCATGGCCGTGCTCGACCAGCTGGACACGATGGAAATGGATCAAGGCACATATCAATCCGTTCGCGAGAATGCAGACAGCCTGGTCTCAACCGCTGAGAAAGTCAGCGGGGATGAGGGAATCGGCGTAAGTATCGGCGAGAAAGTCACTGGGGAGGGTGGAGTCCCAACAGAGGGCACGGAGGAAGAAGGGGCGTGGAACAAGCCTCTGGAAGAGCTGCCTAACGACATGCCCCCCGGCGGTGAGGAGGCTGCGTCCGAGTTTGGAATGGAAGGGAAGCTGATGAATGTGCTTTCCATCGCGCTTGGACTGGCCATTGCAATCGTCATGACCTTTAGTCTGGTGCACGACTGGGACAACATGAGTACGGCGGACAAGGTGATCAATGTCCTGTCTCTCGTCGTGCAGGTCCTCTCTGTTACCCTAGAAATCACCGACTTGGGAATCGAAGCCGGCCTCTGGGCTGTGAGCGCAACGATGGCAGCAGCACTGCCAGTCATCGGAGCTGTACTAGCAGTCCTAGGGATCATTCTCGCGCTTGTTAGCTTGCTTGTCTCGCTTTTCGGTGGTGGCGAGAAAGACCCCATCGAGGACTATATTGATGGCACCGGCGGCCAGGTAATAGACAGCTTTGACAACGCCCCGGCTCCTCGACTGGATTACTCCGTTTCCCCAGCGGATCTCCCATCAGGGAATGTATCGAGCGTGACCATCACCGGCACCAACCAAGGCAGTGAAGACGTGTCTCTGGCCGGCGTCACCATCTCGATACTGAGCGGTGACGACAAATCGTGCCTGTTTAGCGACACGGAGAAGATCGTTTTGGTAGAAGACCAAACCACTGCAAAGGACCGCGTCTACGTCGCCCCTAAGGGCGAGGCCGCTGGCGATTTGCCATTTCGCACAGCGTTGGACGCAGATGGGAAGTACTACTATCGCTATGCCCTTGGGGTTGGGGGGCCGAAGAAGGAGAATGAGAGCCTCCTGCAACAATTGGTGATCAAGCCAGCAGCTCGCTTCTCTGCTACTTGGTCCGCCACTGCGAATATGACCGGAAGAGGGCAGACGGCCAAGGTAGATGTTGTCGAGAAGACCAGGAGCGACATGGCTCATGCGCTGCTGAAAGTGTCACTTGTTTGAGTGGACTTGTCTATGCGTTAGCTATGTTTTGGGAGACGACAATCTCGTGTTTGATAGCATGCTTATAATTATAAGAATCAAGTTGACCTCCAGCACGCAGAGTTGAACACTTAGCAAGGTGGGCTCTAGCTTTTAGCGCAGCTAGGGACCTATACATGATACCGCTGTATTTATTCAATTCATGTTCCGTTCGTTACTTTTGTACTCAAGGCAATGTGGGGGTGTGGTTGGTTCGCGTCTCACTTTTCGCCTTAGGGCTTGGGCAAAAGTACCCAATGGCGCATATTTGACAAATTATGGTATACTGAAACGAGATGGTATTGCGCTGATGCAGACTGATCATGCAGCTTTATGCATGGTGGGCATTGAAACCTCAGAATTTGCTTTCTAAAGCCACCAGCCTGATAACATTGTATGTGTCTGAGAATCAATAGCAGTAACGATTCCTTTCAGCCAGACTATCTTCAAGTGCTTAAAAGAATCTACCAAATATATTATAATAGTGATCAACAAAACAGAAATAGAGGAAAAGCCCTGAAAGGGAAAAGGGCTTCTTGTATGGGATATCACATGACTGTGCTAGACCTATGTGAAGGTGTAGATGATAAGCCCTATTATACACCTGGGAAGCAAGTCTTTCATTCTTTCAATCTCATCACTTCAATATTTCCTATTTGATATACTCCAATTCACTGCATATTTTGCATCTCAACTCAAAAGGCTGGTGGACCGTGGGACCATGGCTAACAAGTACATCAACTGGTCAGTAAAAAAAAAGTTCTTTTCCATCTTCGTCATAAAGGCAAGAGATTAGTTCGGCCCTTGTGATGCCTTCCCACTGCTTCCCATTATGTCCATCCATCTCTCCGTCTCTTTGGTCAGAACGTCGATTCCCTCGTCCATCAGCTGCGTCAGAGGC
Organism: Aspergillus sp. MA 6038; assembly: GCA_003004525.2. Taxonomy (NCBI): domain Eukaryota; kingdom Fungi; phylum Ascomycota; class Eurotiomycetes; order Eurotiales; family Aspergillaceae; genus Aspergillus; species Aspergillus sp. MA 6038. The sequence goes on from PQME02000020.1 coordinate 41,263, forward strand.
AGATGCACATTGGCCCGGAGATGCTCATTCCACGGTTTGAGCAACAGCTTGTTCACGTTGAACTTGGTAACTCCTGCCTCAATTGCTGCTATGCATAGGTCCGGAGGGAAGTCATTTGTGCCGTGCAACACCAGTCGGACACGGCCTTTTAGGGCATCGAAGATCCCTCGAAGCCTGTCACAACGAAGTCAATGATTCGTTCTTCGCATATAGCATACGTACACTGGTCTCACCGGTCCATATCGAGCTGAGGTCCCTGGGGACCATAGTCACCATGCAGGTTGCCTACGCTGGGAGCCAGGAGATCGACGCCTGCACCGATGAACGCCTCCACGTCTTCTGCGTTGGTCAAGATACCTAGAGTCAACCAACGTCAGACGGACCGCTCGCGACGAATCGTACAGTGGTAATTCATACCAGCAAGGTCTCCGGTGTCCATAATCCCATCTTCGCCTCCTTCGATACGTCCGGTCTCAGCCTCGACAGCTATCCCCCGGGCATGGCAGTACTGGCGCAATGTTTCTGTTTTGGTCAAGTTCTCGTCCTTGTCATAATGGCTCATATCAACCATAATTGAGTCGAATGGCAGCTTGTCTGCCACGTGTTGAATCTGATTCCAATTCTGCGCATGGTCCAGATGAAGGGAAATAGGGACCGATGCCGTTTTAGCAGCGGCGGCCGCTGCATGGATTAACGACGGGGTCTGTATCAATGAAGACGGAAACAATTGAATGATCAAGGGGGATTCGCGATTCTCAGCCGCGCGAACAAAAGCCGTGACATGTTCGACATTGTAGCTAAGACATGTCAGCGTTGCTCTATCCCAGCATTGCATTGGGATGCACTTACACAATAGCTGCTAGGATACCATATCGTCCCTTTTCCGCAGCCTTCAGAATCTGCAGTGTCTTGTTACTCGAGCGCCAGCTCATCTTCGCCCGTTATCATTCAAAACAGCTCTAATCCAGCGGAATCCTCGCATCATTATACCTACCAGTCCTCGCCGTGCGCCGTATGGACCCCAGACCCCACCGTCAGCCAGAAAAAACACGCCTGCATGAGAAGAGCTCGTCTCGAGGCTCCGGTGGATTCGGCCTCATGGAAATCCTCCGATATTAGAGCCGAGGAAAGCCTTCTTTGCTGCCAATAATCGCGCTTTCTCCGCCGCCGCTAAAATATGGCACCCACTGCCCGAACCTCGTTGCGACTCGACTTGCACCGGAGTCTCTCGAGTCGACTAGGTACCCTGCATTTGCTGCTTGTCCACCGGCCTTATCACATCTCATCCTACATGTTAAATGATCCCCGAAATACGTCATGGTGGATGCCGGGCCGGATTCCTCGCGCGGCATTCGCAAGCCCCGGAAATCCCGTGGCCGGGGCTTGCGTGCCACCACTGGATGGTCCGTGATGATTCCCCCGGATTTTCTGACAGCTATTGTGCCGCACGATGATATGCGTAAGTACTGATCGATGTGCGCAGCCTAATATGCAAGCGCCGCCATGTGAAATGCGATGAAGTGAGTGTGCATCATCAACGGGCCAGATCTCGGCGAATGCTGATGCAATTTTTTACAGGCTCGCCCGCAATGCGGGCCTTGCGCCAAAGGCCAACGTATGTGTATCTATAGCAGCGATGATAGTATCTCTACACCACCTGTAGAGGCTGCATTAGCTCCTCCGGAGAGTCGTACGGGTGCAGACACACCCCAGCCACCACTACATGAACCGCTTCGAGTCTTGGTGGATGCATGCCATCAAGAACAACAGCCGTTTCGGCATGCCACAGATCATGCTGCCCGTCAAGAATCCTTTTCTGTGTCTCCAGGTTCCGCGCACGACAGGCTATCAGCGTCGATTACTACGGCTGCTGCTCGTCATGGATCCAAGGCGTCCCCCAGTTCCCCCCAAGAGTATATCGCATCGCCCGGCACGGAGTCGTCCGTGTCAACGAGGTTGGCTCCATTGAGTTGGTTTGAACTCCTGGCCAACGATGCAGCCAACGCGGATAGAAGCTTTCTGTTGTCCCCACCCCAGACCCTGCCCTCGACGTTGACCGTAGAATCGTCTATCGGCTCGTGCCAAAGCGCCGTTCTACGGCCCCATAATCAGAGAGAGCGCGAGAGCTTTCAAGCCGCATCTTTTCACAGGGACCGCGCAGTCGACGAGAACTTAGTAGTACGTGCACCACCGGTCGATGACCCTTCCACCGCGTTGCCGGATGAGTCTTCGTCATGGAGTACTGTGGTTCCGATTGAACTGTCGGAACAGGGTCAATTCATGTTTACTCACTTCGTGCGGACCATGGGCGCGTGGCTGGACTTCTTCGACCCAACGCTGCAGTTTTCTACCATCATCCCGCACCTGGCTTTGCGGAATGTCGGTCTCATGAAGGCGCTGCTAGCGCTCTCGGCTCGAAACCTGTCTCTTTTGAACGAGACCAGTGGCCGTCGTCCCGTAGCCGTCGAGAAAGAAGCCGATGCTGGTCGAACGGATGCTGATCGAGACATTTTGTCTACCATTGATCGCCATGTGGCCGTCCAATACTACTACGAAACTCTCCATTATCTGAACAAAGCCATGCAGTATCCGTCTTACACGCGCAGTGCCGAGCTGATCTGCACTGCGCTTCTCATCAGCACATACGAGATGATTGATGGCTCCAATCATGACTGGGAGCGGCACCTGAAGGGCGTCTTCTGGATCCAGCGCTACCAGAACAACGATGGCGAATGTGGTGGCATCCGCCAGGCTGTTTGGTGGTCCTGGCTTCGGCAGGACATCTGGGTAGCCATGCGAGAGCGTCGTCGCGTCTTTTCTTTCTTTCAACCGAAAAAGCACGTCTCCACACTGACAGCGTCGGAATTGACTTGCCGTGCGCATTACCTCTTATCACAATGCGTGAACTACGCCTCGCGCGAAGAATCCGAGTCGGCGGATATCCAGAAACGCCTGGAACGCGGCAACGAGCTCCTCTTCATGCTGCAGGAGTGGCAGAACTGTCTCCCGCGTGAATTCAGCCCCCTTCCGGTGCAGCGCACTTCAGACGTGACCTTCCAGCCCATTTGGGTACACCCGCCTCCATATGCTGCAGCCGTCCAGCTGCACAGTCTCGCCCGGATCCTCGTTGTTCTGCACCGGCCGTCAATTGGCGGTCTTCAAGACTATCGCGCTGCTCAGAGGCTACTCGCAGCCTCGGTAAGCACGGTATGCGGCATTGCACGCACGGTCAAGGAAGATAACTTGACTGCTAATCTTATGTCATTAAGTTGTCTATTTGGAGGTAATCCACCTGTTCTGCTCAAAGAACCGACCGATGCTGACCTTGGCGTTTAGCCGGAATGAGTGTCCATGCTCCCCATGAACGCACAGCGTTGCTGGATCTGATTGAAACCTTCCAGCGGCGGATCCGTTGGCCTGTCGACTCGTTGAGGAAGGAGCTTGAAGCTGAATATCAAAAAGACGAGCTGTCTGCATTTTCTGGTTGATGAGACGGAGTCAATGCATTGGGCCCCTGAAAGGACAGGCAGGGTATCCGTGTTTGTATACACCTCCACCATTGTAATCAAGATCCAAAGGGAATAATATAATATGTACATAGTCACGCCAATCATGCGCTATCATTACTGGTGATACTCATCAATTTGAATCAATCTGTGGTTGATCTCGCACGACGGCGAAACCAGATATGCAATGCGAAGAATACCACGACGCCCACGGCCAACATTGCAGATATTACTGAAAACCCCATGATGTATTTGGGACTGTCGGAGTCCGGGAACAGGTACTAAGACGGCTACTTGTTAGTGCGGTGGTTTGTTTATTTGTCTGATATCGAAACCATGCTGCTTACCGATCCATATATCTGGGCGAGATTTCCCAATGCGTTGACCAGCGCCAGACTGACACCTCTTGTCTGGGGGTGCATATTGCCAAAGGACGATGAGGCGTAAGCGAGGGTCCCTCCGTTGGTAGTCCATAGACCCGAAGCCATGAGCACGAGCAGGGCGTATCGAACAGTATAGTCGTAGACAGCGCATACCGCCACCGAACAAGCCAGTGAAAAGGCCAGCCAGCCAGCAATGATAAGTCCTCGCCACGACGGCACCTTATCGCTGACCCAGGATGTGATTATTGTGCAAACAAATGCAGCTGCGTAGATGGGCACTGTGAGGAGATTGGTTTTCTGGGTGGAGGCATTGCCAAAGAGGCCGGCAACTAAAGTCGGGTAGAAATATGTGAGTGTGCTGGAGCCGACGATAACCTAATGCTCATTAATATACATAGTTCTTCAAAGATAAGGGAAGGGAAGGAAGGGGGGGAAGAGTGCTCGTACCATATATCCTATGACAAACATCCACGTTCGCCAGTCCTTCACAGAGTCAGCCATAGCTCGCCAGGGGGACAATTGCTCGCCGTCTAGCGTCATTGCCGTGACATCGTCTGCCAACCGGGCGACGGCAATACTTCTTTCTCGCTCCGAGAATCCCTTGGACGTGGCCGGAAAGTCTGGCAGAATGAAAGCTGCAATGAAGGCAACCCCCACAGTGGCAGCACCCTCGACGATAAACAGCCAGCGCCATCCTCTGAGCCCATGAGACCCTTCCAATCCTTGTATGATTCCGGCTGCAATGAGACCGCCAAAGGCACCGGACAGCACGGCTGCTGTGATGTAGATTCCGAATCGCTTGGACTGCTCCGTCTGCTTATACCAGGATGCGATGACCATGAGGACGCCCGGTGCGAATCCTGCCTCGACACAGCCTGCGATCGTCAGTCGTGTGGTTGGTATAGAACAACGAGGTTGGAACAACTTGCCGATGATGGCTCGCAAGGCCACAAGATGCTTGAAGCTCTTGACAGCTGCCATGACACAGGTCAGGGTTCCCCAGAGCGCCATGATGCCGGACAGGAATAGAGACGGTCGAATTCGGCTGAGAAGGAGACTGTTGAGTCCGGCAATGCGTTAGTCTTCGGGGGGAGAAGTTGACTAGGATGCACGAATGGCGTGTGGCAACGCACTTGCTGGGAACCTCAAACACGACGTATCCGACGAAGAAGACGACCAGGGAGATGGAGTATTGGTTTGATGTCAGGTTTAAATCGGCCTCCATGCCGGATATCTTTGCGTTTCCGATGCTATTCGTGACTTCGTTAGTCAAGCGTTCCCCTTACTAGACCGGATGCCACATACTTGGTTCGGTCCAGATACGACAGCAGGTACATGAGCCACATCATAGGCATAAGGACCAAATCAATCTTCCGGATGAGGGCTTTCTCCTCTTGGGGGGTGTAGAAGGGAGGCTCCGAGCTGGCGTTCTCGATCTCCTTGGACAAGACGTCCTCCTTCTCGTGAGGTCCGAAATCGACGGTCATTCTGGACGGCATGCGATACGAGAGTCAACGTAAATGATAAAACGATGCACCACCCTCTTTATCACGACGCCGAATCACTGTCCACATCGCCCTATTTGAATGCCAGACGCAACCACCCCGCAGGCGCCTACTGTATTTCTCAGGCTTAGGCTCCCCCTGCAGCTGAACCGACAGCCTCGTATCAGCGGAACCCGGAAAACAGCGTCATGGACAGGGAACAGGCCATGATAATTCAAGTAAAGATGTCGTTTCCGGGTTGTGTGTCCGTGTATGCCCCAGTCCGGAGTATATCTCATCGTCCATCGGTGCGGTTCATCGGCACCAAATCCACCTCCGCAAAACGTCAAACTCTCCCCGCAGATTCCATAGTATCGGTCTTTTGCCTGGGCCACTAGACACGCTTCTTTGCAGACTTGGCGGCACAGTCTATAACTGGGAGGCTCCTGCAAAGCTGCCTCGAGTCGAGGTGGACCGCGTTCGGTACCGTCCCGGACAAAGTAGCGGCTCTGATGCTATACACGCCAGATAGCCTGAGTCGAGCAATCAGTCGGAATCATATTAATCGCCTCGATACGAACCGATGCTGACGGCGCTCTCCTCGAGCCGAATGTGTCCACGCGTTTGAAGGGATCTGTCGGGGTATGGCCGGTGTGATGCAGGCTCTCGTTGAAGTCGCCAGACAGACATCCCCCCCGAAAGTGGTGACATGTGGTGGGTGGTGGGGTATAAGAGGCCATATTCAAGGCATCTTCCTCGCTGCGAGTCATCCCAAGAAGCATTTGATCTCTTGCGCCTGAATATCCGCCCTAAATGACCGTCACAATGCCTCCAGCTGCGACCGACAGTCTGGTCCCTGAAGAGACCCAAGCCGGAGAAACCAACCAACCCTACCTTACCACCATGCCCAGCACGGATTTCACCTGGCAAATCACCCTGGCCGACAAAGTGATTGCCATCACCGGTGCCAACCGGGGAATTGGACTCGGGATTGCAGAGGTCTGTCTGGCAAACTCGGCCAAGGTCGTTTACTCGCTGGACCTCATGCAGCCGGGCGAGGACTTTGCAGGGCTGCAGAAGCGATACCCGAATTTCCGATACATCAACGCAGACGTGACATCGCAGGAGAGCGCAGAGAAAGCCGTCAACCGGATCGTTGAGGAAGCAGGGAGAATTGACGGGCTGGTCGCCAACGCTGGCATGACCAAGCATCAGCCAGCGCTGGAATTCGATCGTCCGCAGCTGGAGCAGCTCTTCAACCTGAACGTGGGTATCATCAGTCGCATACCTGGTGTCGGACAAGCGGGCGCTGACCCGTCCTGTATAGGTGTTTGGGTCCTATTTCTGTGCGCAAGTCGTCGCACGGAAATTCATCGAGCTGGGCATTAAGGGGTCCATTGTCATGACTTCGAGTATGACTTCGTATCGTCCAAACAGGGTAAGTCGACGAGCGAAAGATATCCTATGGTGACAGATATCCTATGGTGACGATGGCTAAAAGCATCACAGGCCGCCCCCTCTGCTCCCTACGGCGCTACCAAAGCAGCTGGTGAGTCCATACGCCTTGAGATGCTCATTCATATGGGTATACTATCTGCTAACACCACTGCGCACCCAGTTCGGAACATGTGCCATACACTCGCCATGGAGTGGAGCAAGCACGGCATCCGCGTCAACAGTGTCTCGCCAGGCTTCGTCAAAACCGCCATGACCTACTACGTCGAGAGATCGCCCGATTGGGATCTCAAGATGCAGTACTACGGTGGGATGCCCCGATTGGCAGACCCGCGGGAGTTGGGAGGTGCCTATGTCTATCTGCTCAGTGACGGGAGCTCATACACAACGGGGATTGATATTCCGGTTGCTGGTATTGTTGGGGCTTGGTAGACAAGCATGATGTGGTGGAGTGTATATACGTATGATACCAGGTTACTGTAATGAAGGTGACTAGCATCGATCGCTTTTCGAAAAGTATGCGAGTAGGTACGAGTATGAACTACAGAGTACTGGATCGGCTTGGAATTCATTCATTTCATCCATTCATGACGTTTCGACGAACATATTATACCAAAGTAAAAGGGAATATCTCATGACGTGAACCACCCATTATCACACAATGTCCTTGCCTAACGCCGTTATGTCGAAGACGACGACGTTCGACTTAGTTCGAGACCTTCTCGGGAACGTGTTTCCTGCAAAGAGCCAAGCGTCAGCACCATGCCGTATTGAACAAGCGACCCAGGACCAGGGACCATAACATACCCTGTCTTCTTCTCGAACTCATCACGGCCAGTGTCGGTGATCTTCTCGTTGGTGCCACGCAGCTTGTTGGTGTCGACATTGTTGCCACCGACCTTCTTCTCGGCGGTGTCAAGACCTGGTACAGTTAGTATCCGTCATGTCGTGCCCCAAACCACTAGGGTCTAGTAGAATAACGTACCCTTGTCGACGTAGTCTTCCTGCTGGTTGTTCGAGCTCTGCTGCTGGTTGCTGTCGCCCTTACCACCGAGCTTGGAAGCGAGACCGGAGATCTTGTCCATAATGTTGGTTGATTGGATTGATTGGAATTGAAAGTTGAAACACAGGAGAATCAAGGATCAAAAATATAATGATAGATTGAATAGAAAAACAGCAACCGGGGGCCGGACACAGGGGTTTATATAGGCCTGGTATCCTCCCCTGGGCCCCTCATTCCGACGATCTCAGCGATTCCAATGATGTTATGCCATCACGATCCACGGACGACCGCGCACTATTGGCCAATTCGCGGGGACCGTCGCCACAACCGGATCTCGTCGTCATAGGGCTCGCAGGTACCTGGTCAAGCCACGGCTGGCCATGATATCAGTCGTGGTCCGTGTTCACCAAATACGACCCCAGTACGTAGCACACAGTTTCAGGAAGAACTCACGTAGAACGCACGGACTGAACGTCATCGCCAGATCGAGCACAGCAGCGCGACTTACTCTGCACTCCGTGCTTGGCGTAGAACTTCGATCCCGGCCTCGATAGCGCCGCAGGGGGATCGAGATCGAGCCGCTTCTGGCCCGCGGCTCGATGATGTCATGCATCTTGTGCACTGCCACACCCCACTTACCAGCCACAGATGAGTGGCAGTGCCTATATGTGGACTCAACCAAGCAGATGTGACAAACAGGACAAGGTCCCCCGAATGAGCCAACAGGAGATCTTGTAAGAAGGAATAATTCGCTGCTAAGAAGCAATGCGGCATGGAAGGGGGTGAGTCAGCCTCCCTTTCAGATACTGACGCATTATTGAAAGTGTTGGAGGCGAGTGATTCCGGTAGCTCTAGCCCAGAGATATTTCTGGCCAGGCTACAAAGGTTGAATTGTGAAGGTATTGACCTTCGGATGCCCAGAGAGCTCTGCGGCTCTTGACTGATCTTGTGAAGGATGTGTTGCCGTTCACTTAGCGTATAAATACGTTATAATATAACATAAGTACGAGAAACGGCGTACAGGCTGGTTGGATCCCTAAAAGTTAGATGCCGTTGATCCAATTGCTTGGGAAGCATTATCAGGGAGCCTGGAATGTGGAAGGAATATACATACATCCTATGTTACTGCCATGGGTCTCCCTCCAATTCTGAAAACCATATTATACTGGCACCCGTCTACCAGCATGCACTTCCAGCGCGGTGCACTGTAATGATTGGCACAATAGCAATCTGCCCCGAGTCCAATGCAGTGGCAACCCATTCGTGGATTGCTTGATATCTCGTCTGCTCCAAAATGAAGGATACCTCTGATGATGGGACTTTGGGACTAAATATGCAGCTTTCCACTTCCCCTTTCACTCCAAATGCCAGCAACAGCATACCATGCCAAATTATGGTCAAGAGCTTCATAGTACTGGAGCGCATTGGATCTGAAAGTTGCTTGGTCGTATTTGCTGTACCGGTCTTCATTTTTTGGAACTACAGCCCATGATCCTCAAACCTAAGGAGTTTGCACGGGCCCCTCAAAAAATCTAATGTCTGGCTCGCTCGTCCTCGATTCCTGTTTGATAACATGCGTGGAACGTCTCAATGCCTGCAGGTCTCTGACAGTTGGCTTGATCTGGTTCTAACTGCCGTTGGAACTCTGCCGCTGATGTTGTTCCTCGGGATTCTATTGTCCCGTTTTTGCTGTCAAGGAGAGTTGCGGCGATCTGCGAGCTCAACGATCTTGTCTTCCAAAAAGTCCGGAGCTCTCCGCGAGGAGACTGCCTTATTGGAGAAGCAGAGGTCTCCATGATTGTTGCTAGGGATTCGTCTGTCGAAAGCATCTGAACCAGTGGGAATGGCGTGCGAGCAAGCACAGCAGTAAGAGGTGCCTAGAAATTGATGGTAGGGTTCATGGATATTAGTCATATTGGGACGACGGAATGGTGAATACTTGGACTCTGGCAGCTCCACGCTGTACAACCCATCTGCCTTTGATATAGAAGACAGTACTAATTTCATAGAGATAGACTTAATACTATGATTAGGGCTAGAATCGGAGACCCGCAAATCAGAATACTCCGCAACTCTCTAATTAGCGAATTCAATCAGCCCTACGAGGTGAGACTCCACAGCGTGACGTGATAAGAGCCCGCTAACTGAGACCCAACCCCGAGAGGCGTCGCAGGCAGACCAAATTCAACGGCTTTCAATGGTGCACGGGTGACGGAACATGGCTGGCTGGGAGCTTCCTTTCCTGTCTCTAGCTCCGGCTCTGTCATCTGGACCAGGAAGTGACTGAAGATACCCGGTGTTGTGAAACATGCCACACACCCCTTCGTCATGACCGGAGACAGAACGTGAAGGAACACAAGTCCTATTTTCGGCCTGCCTGCAGCCTGGTCGGGCCATATGCTATTATGCCTTGTGGGGGCCAAGGTGGTGGCCGCTGTCAGCACGCACAGGAGAACAAGGCTGCCTGCGCAAAACGATGTTGCCTGCCAGACTGTTGTCCGGAGATGCCGCACTGCCCCGTAAGGCTGACTTCAGAGAAACCGGAATGGTATAAATGGTGCAAGGGCATTGGGTTCCTGAGAATCCCGTGTCGATGATTGTCGTTCTCGGAATACTGCATTGTTGACCCTCACCATGAAAGTCTCTGCCGTTTCGTGGGCCTTGTTGTCCCTGAGCAGTCTTACATCCGGTACGCATTCCCAGAGTCGAACAAAATTATACTTCATCATAACTGAATCTTCCTGATAGCTAGTCCGCTATTGCCGGATATCGACACCACCGTTGCAGTGTCACAACGAGCTCTCCCAGATGCTCCCAATGGCTATATTCCCACAAAGGTCTCCTGTCCTGCCAGCCGTCCCACTATCCGCAACGCCAGTTCCCTGTCGCAGAATGAGATGTCCTGGCTGAAGACACGCCGCAATGAAACCATCCAACCCATGAAGGAATTCCTCAGCCGCGTCTCTATCCCGTCCTTTGACGCTCCATCATATATCGACAACCACGCGAGCAATGTATCTGAATTACCGAATATTGCGATAGCCGTGTCCGGGGGCGGATATCGTGCGCTAACCAACGGAGCAGGTGCCTTGAAAGCCTTTGACAACCGGGTTGAGAATGCCACCACCTCGGGGCACCTCGGTGGGCTGCTGCAGTCGGCCACATACCTCTCAGGACTCAGCGGAGGAGGTTGGCTTCTGGGATCAATTTATCTTAACAATTTCACGACCGTTTCTGCGCTGCAGACATATCAGAAGGGTGAAGTTTGGCAGTTCAGCCGATCTATCATCAAGGGCCCAGAAGAAAAAGGTATCGGCATTGTGAACAGTGCGGAATACTGGCGGGACCTGGTTCACACAGTGGATGGCAAGAAGGACGCCGGGTTTAATACGTCACTCACTGACTACTGGGGCCGCGCTCTGTCCTATCAGTTCATCAACGACACTGATGGCGGTTTGGATTATACGTGGTCATCTATCGCTCGGACGGACGACTTCCAAGCGGGCAAGATGCCTATGCCACTGATCGTGGCTGATGGACGGGCCCCTGGGGAGCTGGTCGTGGGTAGCAACTCAACTGTCTATGAGTTTAGTCCCTGGGAGTTTGGCTCTTTTGACCCAACTATCTACGGTTTCGCGCCACTGGAATATTTGGGGTCGCCATTCGAGAATGGAAAGCTGCCGCAAAACGCATCCTGTGTCCGGGGATTTGACAATGCAGGTTTCGTGATAGGCACGTCGTCCTCGTTGTTCAACCAAGGTCTAGTACGACTGAACAAGGCAGACCTCCCCAGCGCGATCAGTTCGGTCGTGGGTAGGATCCTGGAGGATATCGGAGAGGACAATGATGATATTGCCGTTTACTCACCTAATCCTTTCCATGGCTACCGCGACTCCACTGCCGCGTACTCGAACGCACCGGACCTGGACGTTGTGGACGGAGGTGAAGACAAGCAGAACATCCCATTACTACCGTTGATTCAGCCACAACGTGAAGTCGACGTGATCTTTGCCGTCGACTCATCAGCAGGCACCTCAGACAACTGGCCCAATGGAGGCCCGCTGGTAGCTACGTACGAACGCAGTCTCAATTCGACGGGCATTGGAAATGGCACCATCTTCCCGTCGGTTCCGGATCGAAACACTTTTATCAACTTGGGGCTAAATGCTCGCCCGACGTTCTTTGGGTGCGATTCTTCCAACCTCACCGGCCCTGCCCCGCTGGTGGTGTACCTCCCCAATGCGCCGTACAGTACATATTCCAACACCTCTACATTCCAACTCAGCTACTCAGATGAACAACGGGACGCAATCATTACCAACGGATACGAGGTAGTGACCATGGCCAATAGCACCCGGGACAAAGATTGGCCAACATGCGTGGGCTGTGCCATCCTCTCCCGTTCCTTTAACCGGACGGGGACGACGGTGCCAGCTGCATGCGAGACGTGTTTCCAACGATACTGCTGGAATGGCACAATTGACGATCGGGCTCCGGCTGCCTATGAGCCGACGACACTGTTGGCGTCGTCGTCAGGGTCTAACAAAAGCCGGTCGACTCGTACGGCTGCGGCAATCGCGTTTGCGGCAGTCCTTTTTGCGACGATGTAGTCTGGACGACTTGTCATGGGGAGAATTGGATTTTTTGGCAGTTCTCTTTTGTTTGTTTTTGGCTTCTGGATAATGACGACATGAGACAATGAATACAAATAGCTTTCTAACAGCTTGTGCAGCCAAACGGGCTGTCATTCAATCCTCAGTCCATAATGAGTCTTTCTATAGTTCCTGAGGCTCGTCGACGTATGCAATTGATACCAGGATCCGGATTATTAGAACGAGTCTGACTCCGGCCAGGGGACTTCTGGTTCGAGTTCAACAAACATGTCCAAGATTTGAACTTAAACCCGAAACTCGAGAGTCTTGTGATTGCATCCTGTTAAAGACGTATTCCGTTCGCAGAGGCATAAAGGGAACGAATGATACCGTCATCCGATAGTTGATCTCGAAGATGCAGCCCCCTTATGCGCTTAGATGCTTGGTCCTTCCCTCAATGGCCTCGCCTCCGGCTGTGCTCATTCAGCCGGCACTGACAACGGTAATAGACATGCTGGCAGAGAAGATCTCAAAGCCAACCGGCAGTGATGGTCAGATATTCCATTCTGGACCATTAGTGTCTTGGTTATTACAAGCGATAATACGAGCGAAGTATCGATGGATTGATTCAATTCGACGGAAAGGCTCTATATGCTGTATCAAGGGAGAGGACCGAAGGCTAGTCCAGAAAAGATAAATTTGTTGATTAAATTGTCATACATCAATGCTATCAAGTAGAGCATTAACGAATATACACGTTTGCTTTGGACCCCGGCACGCCTGTCAAAGAGTAAAAGTAGAGTTTGGAATAAGGAGATGAACGAGCGTAGGAAGTGAAGAAACCAGATTAAGAAATAACTCCCTCCCCCTTTCCCGGCCAAAAAAAAAGTATACAGGTATCATATAAGAATCGATCCAATAAATACACCAAGTGCACATCACGAAGCGCAGCAAAAGAGAAAAGAAGAAAAAGCACTGCTTTTTTAAAGCCAAGGATGGCCTCAAGGCCGGTGTTCTCCAGCACCCACTCACGAGACGCTTCTGGTGGAGAAGAAATGCGAGTAGAATCTAGGAGTTCCTGGCGAGCTGACGGGCTCCGGCGAGCGAGTGCCCTCGCTCGGGTTGTTGCCGGTGTTTGTCTTGATTGGCCATGCGGAGAGACAGGCGCGGGGAGCGAGGCCTTCTCGGCCGCTATCAGCCACAGCACAGAGAACCTGGGATTGGTTAGCATGATTCATCGTTAGGCCAGAGTCATAGGAGAAAAAGATGCTTACCCATCCATCGTCGAATGATTGCCGGATCGTTACAGCTTGTCCTTCGCGGAGGTCCATCTGGCCAACCTTCTTCGCGGTGAACCCAATCTCAACACGGTAGATGCTGGTGTTAGATGGAACCATGCTGGTGATGGCCAGCAGGTTCTGGCCGGGCCGAGGTGCAGACAGGTTGCCCGTGGAGTTGTTGGTAGGCGGATTGTTCTCTGCAGCCCGCTCGGCCTGGTCCGCGTCGGTCTCGGGGGAGGTGGCCATGCCAATTCGGGCCTCCACGGAGTTTGAGCGCTGCAACTCCGGACGGCCGGACGGCACACGTCGCACAGTCGGAGTAGCGTGCTCGCGTTCCTCCGTCGGTGAGACAACGAGGGTGGGAGTCGAATAGTTCACATGGCGCTTCTCGGCGGACACGTCGCTATGGTCCGTGTCGTAGTTACGGCTGCGATGGCTGCTGCCGCTGCTGCTGCTAACCTCGTGGATGGGTTCAGCAAAATTGATCCGCGAGTTCTGCCTCGGGGGCCGGTTCATGTATGGCAACGGATCCTTGAGCGAGTTACGGACGGCGCCCAGCGCGCCCGCACTCATTCCGGCAGCGGTGCCAATGAAGCTCGCGTAGATGTTGGAGGCACGTCTTTTGGTTGACGAGAAGCCGTTTTGGAACGCATCTTGGATCTTCTCGCCACGCGGAACGGCCTTCTTCTGCTGGCGTTTCCTCCTCCAAATCCAGGCTGCAATGAGCCCTCCCACCAAGGCAAGAGCCAGGAAAACACTCAAAACCGCTGTTGCTGTATGCCACGAGCCCGAGCCCGCGCTCCCCGCGCCCGCTGTCGAGCTCGGCGATGACCCCAGCCTATTCGTGCGGGTCGGGTCAAAGTTCTTGTCGTTCGGGGATACGGGGGACGGCATATCTGGGTCATCCATATTGTCATGGTGGTTCTGATGGTTGAGCATGTTATGCGGCGGATTCTGGTGGGGCTTCGGGGGATTATGGTTTTGAGGGTTGTACTGAGGTGTATTATGATGAGAGACCTGTTGGTTGTACGCATCATTGGCCGCCGCCGCTTGCTGCTGCGCAGCAGTCAAAGCCGCCATGTTGGCTGCTGCTGCGTTGTTGTTCGCTTGCGGGTTTTGGTTTGCCGGGCTTTGCTGATTGCCTTGAGAAGCAGCACTGTTCTGCGAATTGGCATTGCTGTCGGGTGCTGCTTGCTGCTGTTGGCTGCTCCCCTGGTCCGACTGGGAGTTTCCAGCATTCTGGGACTGTTGCTGACCTTGCTGGGCAGCGGCATTCTGCTGTGCCTGCTGGCTTTGGGCATTCGAAGCCGCATTCTGTGGGCTTTGCTGGCTTTGTCCGGAGGTCCCCGCTTGCTGGCCCTGTTGAGACTGCCCCTGAGCAGAAGCACCCTGTTGGCCTTGTTGATTCTGTCCACTTGAACCAGCTTGGGACCCTTGCTGGCTTTGGCCGTAGGAGCCAGACTGGCCCGAGCTCGATTGATCTTGTTGGCCCTGTCCTTGAGAACCGGAACCCTGTCCACTAGAAGCACCAGCCTGAGAGCCCCAGCTCTGTCCACTAGCAGAACCAGCTTGGGCACCTTCCGCGCTCTGTCCCCAGGACCCCGACTGGCCCGACCCCGATTGTCCGGAGCTAGACTGTCCAGACCCCGATTGGTCCGACCCCGATTGTCCGGAGCTAGACTGTCCAGACCCCGATTGGTCCGACCCCGATTGTCCGGAGCTGGACTGGCCGGGGCTTGACTGGCCCCACCCTGATTGTCCAGAGCTTGACTGGCCGGAAGACTGGCCGGAACTTGACTGACCCGAGCTCGATTGGCCTTGTTGGCTACCAGCACTCTGGCCTTGTTGGCTCTGTCCCTGCTGGCTTTGCTGTTGCTGTGCTTGCTGTTGCTGTGCCTGCTGCTGTTGTGCTTGTTGCTGTGCTTGTTGGTTCTGCTCGCTTTGGCTCTCATCCGTCGCCCTGTCTTTGTTGGCGTGGTATTGACCGTCGTCGGGCTGCTTGGAGCTTCCAGGGTGGTACAAGCCATCGTCGGGGCCTGTGCTGCCACTCCATTCGCCCTCGCCCCAATGCGGCACGATTTCGCTATCAGGTGCCCTAGGAGCTATCTGGTGCGTGTGCCCGGATGCACTTCTGTTCGTTCGGCCTTCGTGCCGGCGCTTCACCGGGGTGGGAGACATTACAAAAGAGTGTAGGGATTAATCAAAGAAAGGGAAACAAAAGCTTGAACAAAATGAATGGCAGATGCTGGGAGCATGAAAAAAGAATGACAAGGGTGAGAAGGAAAGGTGAGGATGACAGACCCCTGGCCGATGACGAACACAGAAAGTCAAACAGCAACACCCTGGCAGACGTAGTTGGCGGAGCAAAAAGAGGGATAAGAATCGAAATATCTTTCGTCCGGGCGATGGAGGTTCCCGTGGGAATAAGTAATGGCATGGGGGTCGTGGTAGCCATGGTAGCCGTGGTAGCGCCCATTCTCATTCTCCAGATTGCCTCGACCAAACAAACAGCTCCCCAAACAGAAGAGACGTGGAAAATCTGCCCCTTCCTTCCTTGAGGCTTACCATCGAAGCACTTCTTGCAATGTGGAATGGAGATGTGCTGCTCAGTATGCCGCTGAGAATGAAGCATGCATTGCAGTCCGGGCCACCCCGGCGAAGAGCTGGGGCTGTTTTCGACGGTTCAGACCGCCGGTCCTGGTCCTACAGCAGAATCCACAGAATCGCCAGCCAGTCATGGACTATTCAAGCTTGTCAGCACGGGTTCTCTAGGAAGTCCATGATCAATTCATCCACTGAGCATCCGGTCAACATTCGGTCTTGGCCCTTTTGCCCTAGCGCTACTACTACACCACAGGCGCAAGGTTACCATCGTGGAGCATTCCCAGCGGCTTAGCTTTGTTTACCCTCGACCTCGGTACCCAAGCAGCAGTCTCAGATCGAGAATCCTGGCAGAAGTACCGACTGGAATGTCTGGAGAAGAACAGAGTGTCACTCCGCATGCACGTTGAGGCCGTTCGGGTGGACGCGTCGAGAGCAGTTGATGGAATGGCCAGTCAGGAAGCGTCCCAATCCGCCTGGTCGCTGATTCAGCAGATCTTCGATCACATGACCCCATACCAGTATATTTCCCTTTTGGGACGTGCATTCCAAACATGGCCTACTCCCTGCTCGGGCCAGGCATGTCGTGTAAACAATATTACTCGGTGAATATAGAATTGTTATAACGGGGCGGACATCGCGCGAGGGTTCCCCGTGCCGTCGAGTAAACAAAGCAGGCCAGCTACACATGCCTCTCACCACGACGAGCTCCTTGCAATTCCCCGCATCGCAGTGTAGTAGCATCATCAGTAGGAGTGCGATGTAGTATTAGCAGTATGGAGTTAGTGGTAGCACTGCAGCTATCTCTATTCTTCCCCATGGGTAACACCCCTAGACATAGCCAATTCGGTGTATGCTCGGACAGATTAAGAATACACTTCTATCATAACAAGAGGATCAGTCGGTAACTAGTTCGTGAGTCGTTGTAAGCTGTCAAAGTCTACCGTAGTATACTTTGGACTATGACTACTACGTAAGACAAGGCATATGGTGTATATAGTATTGTAGTATCTCATGTTACTTTTGAGATAAGTATGTTGTATCTAGATTTATCTTGGTACTCTAGTTACTTTTTGGCATGATATATATTCGTAACTTGTGGTTGATATGTTGAGTGGGTGTCCACAGTGTATACATGCAGATATATATATGTCTCCGACCTCTATATCAAGACACCACGGCACCAACTACACAACAATTTCAACTCATCATACGGAATAACCCCATCAAATTAACAGAGATAATTAGCCCAATGGCTAAATATACAAAGTAGCAACAATGCTTCACCTGATTAGGGAAAGTGAAGGTGCAAGTTAGGCCATGTCTTATACTCGCACATACAGCCAAAGGACACTCTACAGACAAGCAGCCAAAAATATTCATCACTTTTGATGAAACCCGTTTAATTTGTTTCGTGGAACCTCATATAAGCTGCACAAGATTCAAAAGCTACCTATACACACAAATAAATATGGCTGGTATGGGAAATGCACCCGCAACGCCATTAGCCCTAACAATAGTTTTTGCCCAGGAAAAGAAAAAGAAAGAACATGTACGCGTCGAGGATCTTCCACGCCAACAGACAGACATAGCCAGAACAGCCAGGACAGAACAGAACAGAACAAAAGAACAACTATAATCAACCATGCAAAATCGCTTTCTCTTTTGGTACAACATGCAAAATAGGCAAGAAATAAGAGGCTAGTTTACTCCCGAGACACGAACCACGATCGAACGGCCATCCCGCATATCCGTTTCGAGACTTGGGTGGTGCCGCTTCCGCTGGCCTGTTGTTCCAGAAACTTTTGCGCCACAAAGAGTTTCGCCCCGGCGTCCTTCTCATTGGTCGTGATCGGCTGTGGGAGGCTGTGTGGGAAGTCTGCCCACCGTTGTCCAAGATGGCGAGCAATGGCGATGGAATAGATCACGTCCCGGTTTTCGGTCGTGTCCAAAAGAGTGCGACAACGCGCCAATGTATCATCAATCTCCTTGGCGGAGCTGGCTTCGTTGTCGTGAAGGGTCAAGAAGTGGCCGATACAGCTCCAGAAATCCAATGATCGCTGTGTGATCTGAACGGTCAGCGCGGGCGGATCGGCCGCAGGCTGACGGACTGGAAACTGCGCCAGCGGGTTGGTTTCCAGGTGATCTCCGGTAAGCAATGCTTCAATGATATCGAGCCGCTTCGAAGCTGCCAGCAGATCGAAATCCTGCCCATGGTTTCCATTGGACACGTTCATGACATGACGACACAGGGTGATGGTGCTCCAAATCACGGAAGCTTCAAAACTTTCCAGTCGAGCGACTACATTAGGATCTTCGAGGTTTCGGTCATTAAACGCTTCGATTAATGCGGAGTATTCGGCCATGAGTTGCGCATTCGCCATGACGTTGGGCATCGCTTTCTCCTGGAACCATGGCGTCTCGAAAAATCGGTCAATAGCAGGAGCATAGGTCGCAAGGAAAACGGCTTGGATTTCTTCAAGACGTCCAGGTGGGAGGGCTGTGATGGGATGGGGAGGCGGAGGGGGGACGCCCCTCAGAGAAAGAAGGTCGTTTATCTGAACTTGTTTGACTGGTGAAACTATCAGCATCAGCAAGCGAGCGCCACAAAAGCAACAGGTGGAATCATACTAGTCGCATTGACGGGTGTCTGGAAACCCCCATCGGTGGTGGCATTCGTCGCATGCTGCACGCTGGCCATATTTCCAGAGTTGTTATTCCCCTCCAACGCAGGGTCAATGGCCACGCCGTAATTGAATTGACTATGTTCGGTCGATGATGGGGCAGAGGAGTCGGACTGGAGAGACGGTGCGAACGGTTGAGAAGCGGCCGGCACGTAGCCAGGAGGAGCGGCAGGATAGGACGCCTGGGGCTGAGGCTGGGGCGTAGGTTCTTGAGGAGTGACGACCAACGACGGGGAAGGATTAGGGGCCGGCTGGATCGCAGAAGGGGTCGACGGTTGTGGTCTGAAGACAGGGTCGTAACCCAAGCAATCCCGTTTGCTTTTGACACAGTTCCGACAGACAGGGTGCCCTTCGTCGCACTACAACGTGGTGATGAAAGAAATCGTTAACGCATAAGTTCGCTGAGACAGATTCAAACAAATTAAAACAAAGAAAAGCAAAGAAAAGCAAGCGAGTGATTGGAGAAAAGGGGAGGTATAAAAAAGAAAAAAGAAAGAAAATCAAACCAAAAAAAGGAAGAAGAAGAAAAGACAGTGGGCATCAACAAGCGACTCTGCGCGGCGGCGGGAAAGAATCATTGCGGCGGGGTTTTTTTGGCACAAGCGAGCGCCGCCCGCATTCCCCGCGCCCGCCGATGGCCATCACTGCTAACGAACGTCCATCGCATGGGATTGCTTTCTACACAAACGTACCTTGATTCTACGCTTTCGACATGTCAGGCAGCCCGTCTTCGTTCTGCGCTTGACTTCCTTTTTGTGCCGTCCACTGGATAACATCTTGTTCGGATCCCCTGGGAGCTGGTATCGCATCTGGTCGTTCGAGTTCATGTTCATTTGCGTGGGATAGCCCGTCATGTACTGGCCCGTGGAAGGCATTGGAGGTCCGTTCGATGGCATGGGCGACCCGATGGGGGCCTGCGGGATCTGCCCCTGCTGTTGCCCCTGCAAGCCATTATAATCCATCGTCGGCGTTGTATTGATGTTCATGGACGGAGTACCCGCGTGCGAATTTTGATACATGTCATGGTTCTGCTGGTATGATTGCTGCAGATATGGCGGGGACTGCTGCGGGGTCTGTTGATACTGCTGTTGTTGAGGTTGATACTGATGCTGTTGCTCTTGGTCTGGCGGTTCTGAATGCGACTGCGGAGATTGCTGCTGTGACGGCTGCTGCTCCTGGGCCGGCTGTTCAGAGTACTGGTATGCGCCATTCGACTGGGAGCGATCCACGGAATCGAAGGTGTCTAACTGCGAGGGAAACCCATTATCGGAGGATTCTCCAGGCCCAGGCGCCCGCGAGTGCGCATTCTGCGTATCATTCTGATTCGTGTCGCCAAAAAATGAATGCGTATCCGTAGCAGGTAGAGTGGAGTCCAGCGGGGGCATAGAAGTGTCTATCGACGGCAACGCTGGCACGGATGAGTCGAACTGGGGTAGCGACGTGTCGAACGAAGGTAATGTCGAGTCCATCGGGGGGAGAGAAGTATCTATAGCCGGCAAAGTCGAATCGAATTGGGGAAGCGACGAATCCACGGCCGGGAAAGCCGAATCCACAGCAGGAGGATCGCTCCTCGTCGTCGTCGGATCACTCGCAGTTGTAGTATCTGTTGCCAACAAATTCTCCGCTTTCGTCGAATCGGCGGGCGGATTGGTAGACTCGTTTTCCGCCATGCTCAATAGGTATCCGTCTGCTCACAGGGAGCGACTCCAGGCGACTCCTGCGCGTTCTTGGGGACAAGGTGCGAGGTGTTATCGGAAATGCGGCCGTCGATATTTCACTTCCTGGTAAACGTCTAAGAAAAAAAAAACAAGCCACAGTCATTAGTCCCTATAGCGCAATCAAAGCTGAAGCAAGCCAGTCTCAGCGCCTCAAAGAAAACAATAACAAAAAAACCGGAAACCATCTCAATCGCCAAGAACTCTTATCACTCTAGTGTGGCTTCTGCTGTCCTGCGCATGGCGATGAAGATCGAGGTGGTGAAGATCGCATCGTAGCAGATGTGCCGGTCTCCAGAACCTCAAGTCTCCCCAAGCAGTCAAACGACAAATGCCAATGTCAGCCATAGACAGACAAGCAAGCAAGCAACAAGCAATCCCTGGTATCCAGCTAGGAGCTGAAGCGAACGCGACCGACCGTGGCAGCTGTCCAGCTCCGCATAGCAGAAGCAGGTGCGGATTCTCCAGTCGCGACATTCACAGGAGACATTCTCAGATAAGATTTCTTTTGTAATCCTCGCGACTCCGAAAAAAGGAAGAAAGCAATTATCTCCAATCGCAATGGCGCATGGAGTTTGACAGAAATAAACGGACGAGGAGAGGAGGAAGTTCGCAGCCTGTCTACTTTACTTACCAGGGGACTTCGATAAGCGAAGAGCAAAAGCGAGCCGAGTAAGAATAACTATTCTTCCACCAGGACTTTTGGATCCAGAACCGGATGGATTCTCTCCACATTGAAAGACGATTAAGGTGAAAGAGAGGGTGAGAAAAGAAATATAAATCTGAAGCTCGATGAGCGATAAGGACTGAGAGTAGCAGTGGGTAGCAGCAGTAGTAGTAGAGGCAGAAAGAAAAAAAAAAAAAAAAAGGGAAAAAAAGACAGTGGCAACCACCATTCACCACCACCACTGCTGGCTATCTGCCATTCACCTCTCAGCACCACTGGCTGGGATTATGATAAGTATTCTGATTGCTCAGGTAGAAGAAAGAAAAATATAAAACCTTTCTTACTTTATTTGCTAGTGTTGTCCGCGTCGTGTACTCTGTATAGAATAGCCTACTGTAGGTATATATGTATCTCCACTGACCCCCCCAACCCTCAATATTCAGTACTAGCAAGGGAAAAGCTTGGAGAACTAGAATTGTAATATAGTTGTACTTATACGCAGCACGTTATCTGATTGAATACTGGCAATGTGTTATGTGTAGGCAGTTCATACGCCGTTTTAACTGTATTAAGCATGAAGCTCCAGCACGTCTGCTGGCTGGACGTGAGTGAGCAAGAGATGAATGTATCTCTGAAACCAAAATCTACGCTCGTAAACGTAGTGCGCTAGCAAAGGATCTCCAGAGTAATGGCCCGGAGTGGTGCAATGCCATGCGCTCATTTCCGTATGGTCTTTGGCTTGCGCTTCTTGAAAACCACCCCTGATGCCGGTTCCTCGGGCTCTTCCTTGACCGCAAGCTCTGGCCCCGGTGCAGCAGCATCAGTCGGTTCTTTCTCTTTGACCCGTGATTCTTCCTCAGTTTTTGTAGCCGTATCCCCACCTTCTTCTTTAATCACACCCGGTACATCCTTCGAAGGCTCCTCGGGCTCCTCTCCCTCTGACACAGAAGGCTTGACCTTCTTCACATTCTTCGTAGACGCAAGAAGTGCATCCAGATCTTCGTCGTCATCTCCCTGAGCACCGGGATACTCCTTCGTCCGTTGTCCCCACCCTTTACTCACAAGCCTCCCCGGTTCCTGACCATGTCCATCGCCATAATCATCTTCGTCGTCGTTGTCGCGCCCCTCAAGTTTACGCTTGCGAACGCCAATACTCCTCCCCGTTGTCCCTTTCCCTTCCTTCTCGCCGTTCTCATTCTCCGATTGGATCACCCGTACGGAAGTGGTCTGCCAATCTCCAGCCAAGGCCATATCGCCACGATATTCCTCCGGTATCGAAATCCCCATTTCAGCCAACTGCGCCATCTGTTTCTTTCTTTCATCCACGGATACCGGTCGTTCTGTGGATGCTGGTGGTGGCTGCGCGGTAGCTGTACGTCTGCCCCCCCGTGGCGTCGCCGCACTGCCAGACCCCGAGACGGACTGCCTTAACCGTTCGACTTCATCTTTTGCTTTCTGGGACTCCCGCTGCTGTCGCTCGTTGTCGCGATGAATGTCACGCAGGAATCGCTTGAGGTTCCCCTGGTGTTTGCCGCTGGCTTCGTGTTGCGATTTCTCGAATGCGGTGTCGCGGATGTAGATCTTGCATTGCTTGCACCAGAATCTGGGCTGTGGTTGTCAGTTGCTTTCACTCCCTGAAGATGTGCACTAAGAAGTATTTCGACTTACTGCTGATTTCCAGAATTCGGCCATGTTGACTCGAATTCAGCGGAGTTGAAGGTGATGATAGTGGTCGCGTTGACGGGTAAGTGATGGACGTAATTTTCCCGATCGGGTTAGTCCGAGAAGTCACGGGTCTCTAACGGCTTATAGCCCTTATACCTAGGATAGCAGAAGTTGAATATACATCTTATCATCATTCGTAGACATTAACTCATATCCACAGATCGACCCTTATTCTCGTCTCTCCAGCATCCTGTAACCAAAACCCGATATCCCTCGTGGAATCCACCAACTCGACCTCTCTCTTGACAAACCTCGTATTATCCTCGGTGTCGACAGGAAGGTTCCCTGCCTCATCATCCTCACTATCCCAGTCATTCTCTCCAATATTCTCCTTACTCACCGGGTCCAATTCGTCGGTCTCCCAGATCAACCGAAATTCAAATGGTGTTAGGCCAAAAAGACGCGAGACGAGGGCCTTGACTTGATATGTATTGAAAGATAATGGAACCTCCTTGACTTTGACACTTTCTGGGACCGGTAATGATGTTCTTGATAGACGGAATGCCATTTTGACCAACCGTGCCGCGACAGATCGGGGGTTCACCGCGTCCTTGCCCGCAGCTTTATTCGCCTCCTCAACCCTCCTGACAATCGGTTCGCCGTATTTCTCACACAGATTCTGGTACCGAGGATGTGTGTTTAGAATGCTCTGCTCTGCGTCTTCTGGGGAGATAGAGAGTTCCTTGCCGATGAGCGAGAGGTAATACAGTTCACCATTGCTCCGATCCTGCGGGGTGACGCTACCGTAGTTGAGCACCTGGATCGATGACAGCCGTGCAAGAGTGAGCATGTACGCTTCGTCTACAGTCATTGGGCGTTCCGGCATGTTGGTGATAGTCGATGACGCCACGGGTTGCTCGTAGAGGGGGTTCCCGGATACCCGTAGTGATTGCAGGCCTGGGAAGACAGTCGGGAGTGCATTGATGAATGTCCATGAATTTATCTTGTTGTTGGATAAGTCAACTGTCTTTAGGCAGGAAGGAAATCGTGCGGCATTTTCGGGTGAGCCGGGACAGTCCACAGTGTCGATGCTGTTTCCGCGTAGCGAAAGGCGCTCTAATTTGGGAAGTGTCGCAAGTTGCCTAACCGACGACAACGAATCGATTTCATTGTGCTCCAATATCAATGTAGTAATCGTCTCTGATATTGGGGCTGACATCGTGTTGATCTGATTCATGGAAGCCGACAGCGACGTGAGCGCTGGAAATTGATATGCCAGTTGCGATAACTGTCACGATCAGTACAAGTAGCAGATGCAATCCGTTCGGGATTTCAACAAACTTCATCCCAAGAGAGTAGCGTCTCATTCAAATGCAGCTCCGTGATACCCTCAAACCTGAGCCCATCTTCAACAGGCCCAAAACGATTCCCGCTGTTCAATAGGTTAGCATCAGTGTAGTAAAAGAAGACAGACAGACAAACATACTTTAGCTTCAGCACCCTCAACCGCTCAAGCCTCCGGCATATATCAGCTACATCCCTCCACCGACTCAATAGACACCGACTTAGATCCAATTCAGCGATCTTCGGGCAGGTCTCTTCAATCTCACGACATGCCTTGTCCCTCTCTTCTTCTAACGACGACGACTCTCCTCCTGACCCCGGCATCCCTGCGTGCGCACCAGCCAGAATACCAGCCACACGCAGCCCGTCCAGCAGGACAATTTTAAGTTCCTGCAACGCGGCTAGTTTCTTCCGGATCTTGTCAAAGCCAACCTCTTCAACGACTTTGCCGCTGATCTCGATAGAGTCGTGCAGAGGGTCCCTGGTAGACATAGGACTGTCTCCATAGCTTGAACGCTGCTGTCGAGCAAGCTCCTGCTCCAGAAACTCAGAGGCATATTTCTCTCGCGTCGCCTCTAGAAATCCCCTGGGCTTATCCGCCGGTCTTGATGGACGCACGAATGAGCCGGCTGTGGGGTGCTTGCTTTTACCTGCTATCACGTTAGCAGTTGCGCCTATCTTACACAATACAAATGGGAGGAAAAGGTACATGTAAAGTATCTCACGCCATTATGCTGCCCAGCATGCTTCCCTCGTACTGGATTGTCCCATTCCACCCCGAGCCAGTCGCCAGCAGTGCCCTTGACTGTGCCGACGTAGCGGACTGTACATAGATTACCGTCGTATGAGCGTCGCTGGTTTATATATGGGTTGCCATACATCCTGGTTTAGAATAGAGGATCGGTTCCTGATAACTATCATGGCCATTTGTTCTCTGGAGACAATGTTGATGCTCGTCCACTAGTCAGTGGACGCTTACATAAGTAGAGAGCGAATCTCCACTGGAATCATTTCATTTCATTTCACCGCGCGCGATATCGAGAACTCGAGCTTCATTTTTATCAACCAAGGATTCAAAATGGATTACCAGGTGAGCATACACTGTTAATACGGATTTCCAGAACCAGTCACTAATAATAATAATAATAAAATAGAACCGAGCAGGTTCCAAATTCGGAGGCGGAGGAGTAGCCTCTCACAGCGCCACGAACGCAGACCGACGCGAACGACTTCGCAAGCTCGCCCTGGAAACCATCGACCTGGACAAAGATCCCTACTTCTTCAAGAACCACGTCGGTAGCTTCGAGTGTCGGCTGTGCCTGACCGTTCACCAGAACGATGGCTCGTACCTCGCGCACACGCAGGGTCGCAAGCACCAGACCAACCTCGCCCGTCGAGCGGCGCGCGAGCAGCGCGAAGGGAAGAACCAGGACCCCTCGACGCTTCCGGGAGCTATGGGCGTGCAGGTCAAGAAACAGACGATCAAGATCGGGAGGCCTGGGTATAAGATTACCAAGGTTCGGGATCCGTTGACGAGGCAAGTTGGGTTGTTGTTTCAATTGCAGTACCAGGAGATTACGGCTGGCGTGGTACCTAGGGTGCGTTTTATGTCGGCTTTTGAACAGAAGGTCGAGGAGCCGCCGGACAAGAACTTCCAGTATCTGGTTGTTGCTGCGGAGCCCTATCAGACTTGTGGGTTTAAGCTGCAGGCCAGGGAGATTGATCGCCGAGAGGGGAGGTTTTGGACTTGGTTCGATGAGGATAGTAAGGAGTTCTGGGTCCAAATTATGTTCAAGACTGAGCGTGAGGAGCGGTTCAGTGGCGTTCCTGGTCTGGCACCGTTGGGGCCCCGGACTTGAAGCTGCTTCTCTGTACTTTTTTAATAATTTGGCGGCGGCGATGGGCGTTTTAAAAGGATTATACTACTGGGATCATGCCAATGTCTTTGCTATGTTGTCTATTAATTTGGAAACGACTACCGGAGGCACATCTAAGACCAGAAATTATTCAAGATACGAAATGGGTACACCAAGCAAATAGATCAATGCTTTCGAATTTTCATTGTTGACGGCAATGGCCGATCATTCATCATCTGTACGGTAGATAATATGTCACAAGTTTTGATGTCCAATCGACAATGCACTCGAATGTAGTCTGTCTTTTGCCAGTAAACAACAGACAAGCGGCATCACTTGGAAACAGATATGCAAAACGAGAAATAGAGTGAAAAAAGAAGTATGCACGGGTCATTATCACGAGAAATAAATCGCGCTATATGCTCAATGACATAAATGAACAGGTTGAACCGAGTTGAGACCGAAATGATATTCGCTGAAAGGACCTCAACGCAAGCCCGCCTGCTATCGGGCTCCCCAGGAAATCAACATGAATGAAAGCACATTGTCGGTCTATGGGTTCGGAATCGACGTTATGTTCAGTTACTCTGGAAGGCATTAAATGCTTTGTACGTGTATCCGATGAACGGCAGGCTCATCTCTGCTTCTTGCTCGTCCGGCATCGCGCGAGCCTGAGCACGGTGGATGGCGCTGGTGTCTTCCTGCGGAATCTCATCAATGGGGAAGTATGAAACGTCAATGTTCGAGCTCAGTCGGGGCTCGAACGGAGCGCGGATGTTGCGAAGTTGCTCCCAAACCACTCCGCGGAAGAATGGGTGGTTCTTGATTTGCGTAGCACCTCCGTATTGGCCACCATCGCTGCCAATTCGGTGTTCAGGGTCGCACAGGAAACTAACAACTGATTAGCCAAATGCCCATAAAACTGAAGTACTTAGCTAACTCACTTTCGAATGAGGGATTCGGATTCCCGAGATAGAGTCAGTTCCTCTGGGAAGCAAAGACATTCTCTCCAGTTCACAATCTTACGATAGGTGTCGGTGGTGTCCTCAGCGCAGAATGGAGGCCATCCCACGAGGCATTCGAACATGATGGCACCAACCGACCACCAATCGCACAGGTAGGTATATCCTTGTCCGTTGAAAATTTCAGGAGCAATGTAGTCGGGCGTTCCAACAGTCGAATATGCCATGGCACGGCGAGATTTCCTCCACGTGTTGATCTGTCCACGGTTGGATACGGTCAAGTTAATGGCATCATTGAAATATCCTGAATTGCGGTTCTTGTCCTTGGATGTCGAGTTCTTCAGGAGGTTCTGGTAGTAAGAATTGTCGTGCGTCTTCTTGCCACCAGTTGAAAGACCGAAATCCGTGAGTTTGACGTGGCCACCACGATCAAGGAGAACGTTATCAGGCTTGATGTCACTGGATTGATGGATGTTAGCTCAACTGCCGACGGGGATTGAAAAAGAAAAAAAGAAAAGAAAAGAAAAGAAAGAAAAAAGGAACTTACCGATGCAGGAAGCCAAGCTTGTGAACGGCTTCGATAGCCATGATTATTTCGGCCATGTAGAATCGAGTAATGTCCTCCGAGAAGATTTCGTACTTGATCAACATGGTCATCAAATCACCACCCGGCAAGAACTCCATCAGCAGGTAGAGATAGGCGGTATCCTGGAACGAGGCGTGCAGCTTGACCAGCCACGGGTTGTCCTTGGAGTCGGCCAGAATATCACGCTCAGCGCGGACATGTGCCAATTGATCCTTCTTGAACATCTCCGTCTTGATCAGAGACTTGAGGGCATAGATCTTGCCGTCGGTTTTCCGTTGCACCAGTTTCACCTCACCGAACGCACCCTTTCCAATCACCTTGATCGTCTGGAAGTTGCTTGGCGTTTCCCGGGTCCGAAGGAATCGAAGGAAGTTCGACTCCTTCTTCGCCACAGCATCCGTATCTTGATATTTCTTTTCCGTAGGCACAGCGGAATCACGGATCAACTTGTCGAGCTCGGCAGAACTAAAACGAACCACATGTCAGTCGAAACGGTGCGTGTGGTAAATACGAAACCTATACAGAAGACAGCTTACCGCATGTTGCGGTCCCGTGCACGTTCGATGTTCTCATTGAAGAACACACCAACCAGCTCCTTTGCGGCTTTACCCCGCTTGTGGATGTTCTCTGAGAATCGCTCGGGATTGCGTTGGAGCTCCTCATTTTCCGCGGGGGTTCGGGGACTGCGAGGCATGGGAGGGGCCAGGTGAGCCGGCGGCTGCTGGCCGGGGGCCGAAGAACCGGCCGTGCGAGGCCTCTGCGCCGGCGACGGATTGCGGCCAAAGAACCCCCCGCGTGGCGCATTCAAATCCTGGTTGGAGAACTGCTGGATCAAACCGTTGGTCCCATCGTTGTATCCCATCCGAGGCTGATAAGCGGCCTGAGGGGAGCCCATGGGGGCCTGGCCATAATGCGGCTGGGCGTACTGCGGCGTCTGGGGCGGGTAGGGGTTGGCCATGAAATAGCCCTGTCCAAAGCCATTCTGAGCATCCACATAATCCGGAGGACCCTGACTCTGGTAGATCGGCTGCGGGAAGGCGGAGGGCGTAGTGGGATAGGCGCGATTGTTAATAGCTGCCGGATTGAATGCCCGCTCGTTGTACCCGAAATTCAGGTGGAGACGGCCATTATTGTTGTTGTTGTTGGGGTCCATGATGAGAGCTCCCTTCTCTGGGGAGAGAAACAGGAATGAATAAAAAAGACCGAAAGCAGGATATTGAAAGAATCACAGAACGAAAGAGAGAGGGAAGAGGTAAAGAGGAGAAAAAGTGGACGAGTTTCAAAAGGAGCGGTGGCTCAGGAGAAGAAGGTTAGAGGAAGGAGGAGATGGAGATGGAGGGGAGGGGTCCAGGGGGTGGTTAAAGTAACAAGCAAGAGGGTTCAGGGCTACACAGGGGAGAGGAAAAAGCAAAAGCAAAAGAGAGAGGAAGAGAGAGGGAGAGAAAAAGAGAAGATGGAAGGACGCAGGGAGGGTAGGAAGAGAGAACTGAAGCAGAAAACAAAGGACAAACTATACAGGAACAGAGATCCAGACAGCCGTGGAGCCCGACGGACAGCGAGAGGTTCTCCTGAAGTCGAGGCCTGCGGTGGGCGGTGCGGACCAGTGTGGCAACTATGAGGGTGGGTTTTCTTGGTGTGTTCACGAGTACAGACAGGAGCACTTATGGCTTTGGGTTTGATTGATTCAATCTTCTATTCTTCTAGATATCACACCAAAAAAGAGGCCAAATAAATAAAGACACGGGGTGGTTTAGGGGCAGTATCACGTGACACACCACGAACTAGCCGGCTTTGGAATTGGTCTAACTTATTTGGGAGCTGAGCTAGCCCTATACCTGTCATTGATCATGTAGTCTACTCTCCCTTGTCACTCGGGGTCGCACTATGGTCTTTTCAAGAGAGCAGAGAAAGGAATTGCTGGAGATGTATGCCGGATAGAGGAACCGAGAGATCAAGTGCGACTGGAGAGGCGTTGAGCTTGATAGGGCAGGGTTCACAGGGTCAATAGGCTAGGTGAAAACCAAAGCCAGGAGAGAAAACAAAAGACAAGTTTGGAACCAGCCACTCTGAATCTGAATTGCATTCATTCATTCCATTCACTCTTTTGTCCGATTTCTTTGTCACTGCCCCGTATACTCCGGATTAACGCTTGCCCGAAAGTACCGAATTTTGGCGTCAATCAGTGATTTCGACCGCGACGATAATAATGACCACCACGCACTCCAGCCCACCTCGAGGGATTTGTCCCTCATCGACTCTTTTTTGATATATTTCTCTTAGATGGACAGTTGAACTCGGATTTCCACTCACCATGGCGGACTCCAATTCGGCCGCGCCGACAGGCCAGGCTCAGCCGTCAAAACCGGCGCCCAAACCCTCCAATCCCGCCTTGAGAATGCTCGGTATGGCTCACCTGGCACACACATACACAATTAAACAGAAAGGTGTTCTAGAGTGCTAACGAGGGGGGTGCTTCAGGTTTGCCTAATTTCCGTTTCAGGTTGCCTTCCCGGAATTGGATGATCTTTTTCACCATCACCGGTTCTTTCACAGCGGCCTTGATCTACGACCGTCGAGAAAAGCGTCGCTCTCAGCAGAAATGGTGCGACCTGGTGGCACATATCTCCAAGGAAACGATCCCGATTGAGCAGACCCGACGCAAATTGACAATCTACCTGGCTGCTCCGCCCGGAGACGGTCTCCGGATTGCCCGCGACCATTTCAGGGAATACGTGAAACCGATCCTCGTGGCGGCCGCGCTGGATTATCAGGTCATCGAGGGGCGGAGGGAAGGTGATGTTCGCGCCGGCACGGCGGAGAATATTCGCAAAATGAGACGGAAAGCCGGTGAGCCAAGCAGCGTGGTGGAAGAGTTTGGCGTTGAACAGATTATTGCCGATACAAGGCAGAAAATCGGGGTCTACGAGGAACCCGGTCCCAAGGGAGATATCGTCGTTGGACGGCATACCTGGAAGGAGTATATCCGTGGTATCCACGAAGGCTGGCTAGGGCCGCTGGATCCTCCTCCCCCGCCGCCTGCGCCGGAAGTGGAAGAGACGGCTGCTGCCCCAGCTGCTCCGGAGGGAACCGCAGAGTCCCCAGAAAAGATGGAAAACGCTGCCCCGGATGACAAAGAGGAACAGGACAGCAAGGAGGAGAAAAAGGATGAAAAGCCTAAACCAACCGGCCCAGCTCCGGCATACATCTCACCCGCTGATTACCCATCCCACGCACTCCCATCTACTCTCCCTCAGTCTTTTGAGGGCTCTGTCCCTATTCACTTCCCCCACCTTTTGGGCTTCCTGAATACACCGATTCGGCTTTACCGGTACCTCAACCGCCGCTACCTCGCAGACAGCATAGGCCGCGAAGTCGCCGGCGTGGTCCTCGCCTCCTACAGCAGACCCTACCACGACGATCTTGTACCAGCCGACTCCAGCGACAGTCCTGTCGCCCCATCGGCGGCTGCCATTCCCGACGATAGCACAATAGACCTCCCATCGCGCACCTACGAGCAGCAGGGAATCCTCGCAGAGGAAGAGCAGGAGTGGCCCAAGTCTGTGCACAAGCGCGATGCCGTCTCTGCCAACGGTGACAACGAGCGCGAATGGCTCGACGACATTGTTGTGGATCCCCGCATCACTTCCCGTATGCACCGGTACACGCTTTCCCCTGAGGAAGCATTGCGGGCTCAGCGCATCGCTGCCGGGGAAGAATACATTCGTGGTGAGGAGAGACCGGCACCGGTGCCGCTGTGGAGACAGCTGTGGGTGAAGTATGGGTATGGTGAGGATGATGAGACGCTTAAGCGGAAGGTGGTGCTTGGGGATATTGATAGGGAGGATGAAAAATAGACTTCATCTGTCTACGAGGTACATGTATATGTACTTGCAGTAGTGCTGCTGTTGTCACTGCTGCTACTGCTTTGTATAATAGTGACCTTTTGGAGCTGTATATGCCTGTACGTTGTCACTTTGGTTAGATGATTGGCTAATGACTGATAGACTCTTTTCTCATCTCTTCTGATATGAATAAAAAAGCCATATATTTCATATTTTTTACCTTGCCACATACATATTAGTACAATATTTGATTAACTCTTTTTCACGTTCGAAGTAGTTGAGTTTGCTACCTAGATTCCACTCGTAGATATTTCCTCGCTTTTTCTTTTCCCCTTCTTCGCCCCTCACTTTCTTCTTCTTCTTCTTCTTGCTGGCGTAGTATATCTATTTACCCTTCAGTGTGCCTTCTCATCCAATAATGACAGCATCACCAATTAGCCAAGTACCACCAACAGACCCCTTCTCCTAGTTCAGCTCAAAAGCAGATGACTCGGGCCATTTCTTCTTCGCCTTCTCTGCATACGCACTCTTGACGCTCTGGTCACTTCCCCACTCATTCAACAATTCCAGCCCAGCCAGCGCAGTCTCAATCGAGACATCGCCCGCGTCCAATGACGAAGTGAGATCCTTCTCGCTTTGCGACTTGTTGTTCGCGTTCAACAGTTGTCGGCAGGAGAGGACAGCCTGGATGTGAGGGACGCTGGTCTTGTTCGCGGCGAGAAAGTTGTTGTTCCACTCATCCAGATTTTGAGATTTCGGGAGGATAGTCTCCAGTTCAGCGTTGACGGGTTCCGACACTTGGGGGGGCAGCGGCTCTGCTGGCGTGTCCAAGGCTTTTCGAAGGCGCAAGGCCTGGACGTGAACGGTTGGGTTCGAAGGGTCGATCGCGTGAGCGGCGGAGAGGCACTTTTGGGCAAGGGCGAATTTGTCTTTGTGGGTTATACTGGTTAGCTTCACTTGATTGGTGGAGTAGGTCTTTTAAAATTTCCACTTACTTCGTCTGATGTAGACCTCAAATCCGAGGCATTGACCCTCGATATTGCTGGGGCTGTATTCCAGCAGAGGCGTCAGGATCTTGGTGGCTACATTGAGTGGATCTGGCGTCTGGACCAGCTGGTTCCCGAGAGGATCAGGGTCTTCTCGCTTCACTTCGCCGTCGATACCCTTGACGGCCGCTGTCTTCCGTGCCTCTCGCTTCTCGGCCTCAAGCTTCTCCAGACGTTGCTGTTCCTTTTTGGCCTTCTTGACAGCCTTCTTCCTGTCGGAGTCTTCTCCCCCATCGTCCGCCTTGCTGGTGCCGCTGGGGATAGTCCATGGACCAAGTCTGGATCGTCGTGCAAGAGAAGGTAGGCCTTGATTCCGGAAATGGCGGCTCTGGTATAGAACGGGTGCTCCCGCAGGCGGTCCTCCCAACGGACCATGTCGACATAAGCTCTGATCATACCCTTTCGGAGAGAAAAGCTGTGGAAGTCAAACTGGTCTTCTTGCCAGACGTCGAAGATATGATAAACTGCATGGAGACGCTTAAGGGCGAGTCCGAGCTTCTTCTGTCGCAGATACGCCTCACCGTCTTCGGTCAGGTACCAGACACACTGCATCTCGTGCAGATCACCCATTGCACCGCCAACAGTCTCATTCCGGGTGAATTTGCTCATGTTATCAAGCGCCTTGTCATTTTCGTGGTTGCGGAGTTGGTATTTGCAAGCCTTGGAGTTGATATGGCGGTCTTTTTCGTCCAACTTCCTGGCCTTTTCCATCTCCTCTGCAGCCCTGATAGGGTTGCCATAGTGCTTCCATATCCGTGCCTTGGTCATTTGGTACTCAACAGCTTCGGGGGAGAGCTCGAGGGCCTTGTCGACATGTTCCATGGCCTTGGGAAGGTTGCGACTGAGGTAGTAGTTGTAGTGCTGAGCCAGGAAGTAATGAGAAGACGAAAGGAATTCCGAGTGGTCGCCATTAGCAGAGCCGTTCGTTTGCGTTCCGACCTTTCCAGCAGTATAGCCCTCCACCAGCTCCTGCACTGTGTTGCGTTTGGCCGGATTTGTGTACAGCGTTTTGATGTTCGCGAATAACGACGGTACTCCCTTCTTGAGCATGCGCTGTAGGTAAGCGTCGGCGGCCTGCTTGAAGTCCTCCCCCTCTAGGAAGTCCAAAGGAATCCTGCGAGAAGCGTCACCCCGCGGGAATTTCTCCGCCCACGAGTCGTAGACGGCCTTGAGTGCCTTGTGGTCGTTCTCGGGAATACCCTTCGCTCGAATCAACGCATCGTAGTAAATCGAGTTCTCCGAATTCCGTTCCAAAAGAGCCGTGTAAGCCGCCTCGGCCTCTTCCTTTCGGTCTAGTCGCAGAAGGTAATCCGCCTTCATTTCCATGACCGCCAACACATCTGTGATCCTGTATGCATGCTTCTCCAGATGTTCCAGGGCCTTGTCGACCTTGCCCGCCTCCGACAGAATCGAGTTCTTGTACAGAACTGCCTCTGTGTGTTCCATGTCAGCAACAGGCGGCGGCGATTTCAACGTATCCTCGTACGTCGTCAGCACCTTCTCAGCCTCTTCCAGATCCCCTGAAAGGTGATGAGCAATCGCAAGGGCAGTCCAGTTCTGCCGGAAGGCAGGACGAGCCTGCAGCATAGCGCTCCGGCTTTGGATATATCCTTGGTAATCGCGCATCTGCATCTGCAGCAGGGCAAGGTCTCGTTGGATAGGTTGGGAGTCCGGCTCGATCCGCAGGGCAAACCGATACGCCTTAATCGCCTCCTCATAGTTCTTGTCGGCTCGATACAGCAACCCGTACACGTGCCAGCAAACGTGCGACTTCATATCGTTCTTCAGGGCTTCCTTGGCCAGCGAAAAGGCTTCCTCCTGCTGGCCCATGTTGCTGATGATCAATGCCTTCATGGCCAGAGTGTCGCCATGGGTCGGGTTCTTGCGCAGAATCTGGTCTGCTGCTTTGATACCTGTTCGGCGTAGAAAGGGGAAATAAGAAGGGCAAGACGTCAGTCCTCATGGCTCATTTCACACTGTAAAGATCCGAGGGTATATTATAGATTGAGATCCCAAACCCACCCTTCTTATGTTGCTTGTTCTCGTAGTGGCGGACCACCTGACGGAACAAGGAGGCATCCTTGGAGCTCAATTGTTGCGGCATGGTGGATGTCGTCGAGGGGACGGTTTGGTGGTGCTGGATGGGACCGGCCAAGTCGACTTGTGCGTAGTTGGACGGTGGGCGGTGGGGAACTTTCTCCGATGACGAGTGGAAGCGATAGGCGATAGTACGAACTCGCAATCACTCCTACACACTGTCCAGCGTGTGTATCCCACCTGAATTTATACTCTCTGTTATTTCTATATCTCTAGAGGACAGAGCTGCGGGAAATATAGCCATTTAACGGAGAATCGCAGATTTGTCCGACCCCAGACGATATGCCTAACCGAGGGGATCGAACTACACAACAGTACGCAAATTCGGAGCCAACGAATAACACCGTTCATGCAACTATTTTACACCTGATCTATATACATTTATGCGTTTTGGCTGCTGCCAGGTTTCCATGAACCAGGACAAGATATGAGAGGAGAATGCGGCGGAGGATGAGCTTCGGATCACTGGCCTATCGCATGGGGGACGATTTACCGTTGACGTTTCTCACGCCACTTATCGAGCGCCTCATCCCAATTTGCAGAGGAGCCACTACATCTCTCGGTCACTAAAGACCATGTCCGCGCTCGGATGATCTCCTCCACAGTGCGTTGGTTCCGGACCAGATTCGCCAGGGATTCTGTTCGTGCTTCTTGGGGGAAGAACCGCGCAGAGTACGGATCCAACCGCTCATCAACAACCCTCTCGCGGTCCCTGGCAGATTCTGTTTGGCGAAGAATAAGGTCCGGATCGTCCGGATCAGGGCTTGTAGCTACCCCGGCACAGTAGTTGAGCACATCTGACCGGGTCTGCCATGAGGGGAATAACACATCATCTTTGAAGCTCTCGCAAGCTTCCATATCTATTGGTCTGACAGCTCTGGATTCCGTCTGACGCATGGCGGTGGACGAAGGGTCGAATCCTTTTCGAGCCGGGGTGATCAAGGCATTTAGGTTCTGGGTAATGGAGTCATCTATCGTAGATCGCGAGATACGTAGGAAATCTAGAGACATCAAATATCGTTAACCCAGATATTCGACCAAGCTATCGGGGAAGACATCCCATCCCGCATGAAGCATACCTCTGAGGAGTCGTTCATTGAAGCAAAATTGAGGACTCAGTGGAGGTGCCGAAGTCGACGTTGCTCGAGACATACTCTTTGATCCAGCTCCCTTATGGCCTTTTTGAGCTTCAGCTTCCTCAGTCAGAACCTTTCCACTTTGTACAAGCTATATCCGAAGGCGAAGTCGAATTGCCTGCCAGTCACCACCAAAGTAGTGTTTTTTTCCTTCCGACGTAGACGATTTGTGAACTCTCTGTAAAGGCACTCCTTTCTGGGGTAATATCTCAAATGTCGATTGAATTAAAGCGTTTCCGTAAAGACGTTCAACTGTCCGCTGGAGAAAGTAACCAACGTCTATCAGTGAAGCACATTTCTGTTAGTCAGCCCTTCTTATGAACACCCACCGCTTCTAGAGGGGCTTACATGATTGCTCCCTGACCGTAAGTTACGGCGGACTGAAGCAACAGCAGTACAATCACTCAAAATTCAATTATTCAAAAACCACTCATCCCGCAGTTGATTTTTCTAAATAAAGGCATTCATAAATTATAAAAGTATACCTCTATATAGGCTATTTTTTAGAAGTAAATTACTTTGAGAAGAGTGGTTGAATACAGAAGCTGTATTTTTGAATATTACAAGGGGTAATCTTTTCTTATTCTGCCAGAATAAAAAGGCTGCCATATTTTCAATCACCAAAAACCTTTAAACATTACTATTTGATCAATACCAACTTCTGTGCTTTATAACTACTCTGGATTCATATTTCCGAGTAAAATCAGAAGTAGTAGTAGACAAGTATTAAGTCCGCCATACCTAGACAATTTTGAGGCCCTAAGACCCTTCCTGTGGATCATAAATTCAAGTCATTCGGGCTGGACCAATTATTTCTGCGATTCAAGCATGACAGACACTCAAAAACTGTAAATTTTCTTGGTAAATAGCACATATTTTATCTCAGTCCTCTCTTTGATCCTGTCCTCGCTGTCCCAAGCTCCCATTCACACATTGAAGCAGGATGGCCACCTTGACTCCCGTCCCTGTGACTCTTCCCAGAGACAAAGCTCCGACTAAAAGAAACGTCAGAGACATTATCAGCACATTCCTGACAAAGGAATGGCCATCCGTGGACCCGGAGGCCTTGACCATGTCATATAATGCATCATTTGCCAACGCCCACTGTCCCGTGGAGCGACCAAAGCCGGCTAGTGGCACACCTACTGAGACCTTGAAGGTGTTCATCAAATTTCATCATGACAACGGGGGGGACCTCGAAATATTCAGGCATCTAGCTCCAAGCAAGCATGAGGAAGCGCTTCTCTGCTACGAGTATGGTCGGTCCGGACTGGGAGCCAAAGTCTATGGATTTTTCAAGACAATGGATGGCACACTCGGGAGAATCGATGAATTCCTGGATGCACGTAACATGGAACCGGAGGATGTGGAGAATCCAATCATCCGAGCAGATGTTGCGAAAGGACTGGCAATCTTCCATGTCTTGAATACGTCGCTGGAGAAAAAGGCAGTGGAATCATACTATGAGGCTGTCATCAATGGACTCAAGAAATATCACAAGATGGACAAGCTGAAGGCACTTGGGAAAGAAGGAGGTGTCAGTATCGACAAATTGGTTAACTACGACTTTGGGACGAGGCTAAGAAAAGTGGTGGACAAACTGGAATCCATAGGAGGAAAGTCAGCATGGTGTATTCATGACGTCCAGCTCATGAACATCATGGTGAAAAGTAATCCTAAGGAAGGGGAGAGCAAAGTCGCACTGATTGACTTTGAGTTCGTGATGCAGAACTACAGAGCATTTGACATCGGTGGACACTTCATGCAAAAGATGTTCAAATGGTTTGACGAAGAGAGCAGGATAGCAAATTGCAGGAGATATACAGAAGAGGAGAAGAGACACTTCTGTGACGAGTATGCCAGGCAGTGGAACAAAGTGACTGGTGATTCAGATACCGGAGACCAAGTGTTCCTGGAATCCGAATACGGATATATGTTGGCTATCACTTTTGACATCCACAACATGCTGTGCTTCATGTGTGAAAAAGATGACAAGGATCCCTTGAACCTGCTCGGACTAAACAAGCTGTTCGATGAGTTCGTGGGTCAGTATGCTCATCTTAGTTTAGAAGATTCATGATACAAAAGGGTCGATATGCTCTCTTTCATTCTTCTATTTCCTTATATTTCTATCGTAATATTGATTTACTCTATAGAATTAAATGGAGGTTGGATCATTGGAAAAGAAGACTCGAAATTATAAATGTAACCAATGCTTGATCGACTGACAATTATGAAGAACTAATCTAAGTACATGAACGAGTGTACTTATATACCTTCCTTTTCCTAGTCTTGTTCCTAGTCCCTTGAGAATATAAATCGTGTTGGCCAGTAGCATCCTGAGTAGCCATATATCCCCTGTATAAAGTACTCTCTTTGGGGTATATTATAGCGTAGGATTCATGTATCCTTATCATGCATCCTTGTATGTGGGTTCATACTTTTATGGCATGACGTCTAATAATCCTGTGTTTTATTGTGCCCCCTCGACACATGTAGAAGAGTCTACTCTGTATATCTCCTGCTTCTGTGTCGCTAGAAAGCAGGCTGTGAAAACCAAAACACTAAAGCTGTTAGCGCCTAAGGTCAGTAGGGCAGGTCAAACACAGTGCTAGTAAGTAGCTAGCAGGTAGCCGTTGAATGGGTGTTTTACTAGTTAGAGCAGTACAATAGTAGCTATTAGTGAGGGGTAGAACAAATCACTTGATTATTCTCTATCTGTTTCTTGATCCCTTCATATGTCTATTACCCTGCGCCAATCTATGCATTGTCATTAGATAGGCCTGCATATTGTATGTAGGCCATTATGTATGTAGTGTGGTGCCCAAAGCCGTGACGTTGGTGCACTGCTCGTTGCGGCGAAGTCAGACCAAATCATGCATCATTTGGCATACATGACTAAACATGCATATGACATTTTATGCAAAGGGGTCACAGGGATCAAGACTCAATCCACTCAATCGCGTCAGTACACTTTGTGAGAAACTGCCAACTAAAATCCATGAGCGAATACATGATCATCGTCTGAAATTAAACCTGTTCGGTCCCTTCGTCGCGTCTGTGTCATGCCTGAATTAGCGGAAGTCTCGCGCATCGTTCACTTCATTCGCCAGCACCTGGTTGGAAAAACGCTCTCCAAGGTCTCAGCACAGCATGATGAAGTTGTTTACGGAAAAGTTGGCACCAACGCGGCGGAATTCCAAAAGGCAGTGCAAGGAAAGAAGGTAGTTAGTGCCGGTCAGCAGGGGAAATACTTTTGGATCACCATGTCCTCGCCGCCCCATGTTGTGATGCATTTCGGCATGGCTGGCTGGTTTAAGATAAAGGACGCCGACACATACTACTATCGGACTGACAAGCCGGAGGATAAGGACTGGCCACCGAAATACTGGAAGTTCCTCCTGGAGACAGATGGGGACCGCAAGGTAGAGGCTGCATTCGTGGACTTTCGCAGGCTTTCCCGGATACGTTTGGTGGATTGTCCTGGAAATGAGATTCGCAAGTACAGTCCTTTGAAAGAAAACGGGCCGGATCCAGTCATCGATAAAGACACCGTGACAGATGCTTGGTTAATTGAGAAGTTGAGGAGCAAGAAGGTTCCTGTTAAAGCCCTTCTTCTCGACCAAGCCAACATCAGTGGGATAGGCAATTGGATGGGGTAAATAGCCCACTATCCCTTTAATATTCTCCAACTTTGCGGGAACTGACGGACATTCAGAGATGAGATACTCTACAATGCCAAAATCCATCCGGAGCAGTACAGCAATACCTTAAACGATGATCAAATCAAGGATCTCAACTCTTCGATTCATTATGTCTGTGACACATCAGTGGACCTGCTTGCGGATTCCGAGAAGTTCCCAGAACACTGGCTCTTCAAGCACCGGTGGGGAAAGGGAAAGAAGAACCAGCCTTCAGTTCTCCCTAATGGAGAAAAGATAATATTTCTTACTGTGGGAGGCAGAACTAGCGCGGTGGTTCCGTCAGTACAAAAGAAGACCGGGGCCGTCTCGAAAGATGTGAGTGATGAAGACGCCGACGGTGCGCAGACTCAGACGAAGCGAAAGCGAGCAGCACCAAAGAAGGAGCAAAACGGTTTCGAGCTCGGAGACGATAAGCGCAAGGCTCGGAAACCAGGAACCGCAAAACAGAATGAGGAGCCGGTCAAGGAAGAGGACGAAGAAGATACAAAACAACCAAGCGAAACAGCACCTGCTGGCAGGCGCCGTTCCGCTCGCAACAATAAATAGGCTGTTCCTTGGAAGTTATCTGTATATACCGACATCCTAAAATACCATTTTCAATTTAAACAGCTCCTATGCTTCCCTAGAGCACGCTCGGGGTATCTGAAATAACATAATTGACTCAAAACCAGATCGCCGGGTAATGAGTAAGTCAAACATTTAGTCTGTCGAGCACTTCTCCGAAGACCTCCAAAGAAGTCTTTTCATCTTTGGACGGCACGGGAGGTACGAGGATTGCGAAAACAATGGTCTCCCACCATCCTTTAAATTCCCCTTCCTGCAACACTTCGGCCCAGCAATTCGCAACTTCTTCTCTAGGATTGTAGAAAGCGCCGCAGCCGAACGCGCCCAAGACCAGCTTTCGGTGTCTGTTGTACGCTGCTATACGAAGAATCACGCGCATTTTCTCTTTCATCAATTCCTTGTCGGTAGAATTCTTGTACATGAAATGTTTCTCGCCGCGGACCCGCTCCGGGTTCTGCAACGCAGCCATGCTGATGGCGCTTACAGCAGGAAGCGATGTCGGATTTGCCGTATCCAACCACGCGTAGCCTTCTTTGGTATTCTTCCGGATTATCACGACATTCGGAGAGTATATAGCGTCCAACTCCTCAAGAGGATAAAACCGTATCTTCAAGGAGAAAAAGAGACTACTTCGATAACAGAGATCCTCTTCCTGTGCCAGAGCTCCGTTGCGCCAGCCTCCTCCAGCAGAACGAGCGTTGGCCATGTTGAGCACGCAGATAGGTCTGGTGTTTTTGGAATCTCCACGGGGGAATAGCTGGTCGAATTGGATTGCCGTGTCAAACGTGTCGCCCTCCACAACTCGGACTTCGCCCTTAAGTTTGGGACAATATTTAGGGTCCAGGATAAGTTTGGGTCGCCTCTTGTCTGCGTAGAGGTACCCGACTGGAGCCTTGGCCGGGAGCTGGCTTAGTATATCAGGAAGGTGCTGTAGCGTGTCTTTTGAAACTTGAGCCCTTATAGCCCGCTCCCCGGTAAGCTCGGGACGATCTGAATTCATTCGTGGACGGTAAGCCTGCGAACGGTTTGTCGTTGTATGGAATGCTTCCCTTCGTTTGGGTCTATAAAATGACAGAAGGCTTGACTGGTTCGAACAGTGAGCTGAGGGATGCACGGAGATTCCGTTTCCAAAATTCGCGCGTCTTTTCATCTTTATCAACAAGCTGCGTGCTCTTCAGGTTCTTATATAGAGTTGAGTTTTGGACAAGACGCCATAAACGAGTTTGTTAAGGCGGCGAAAGCAACGATGAGGCTATATAAAGGAGCCGGCAGAATCCCAGGCGGTCTCTCCTTGTTATCGCAGGCGGTGTGCTTATCAGCGGGGCATTAATAACCAGACCTTTCAGTCGCCACTGATGACAAAGCCCCGATAAAGGTCGACCATAGAACTCGGGAGACTCTTTTGCTGTCTATCTTCGTTTCCTCAACAGTCTTTGATCTTGCGATTGGCAAAAAGGATTTGATTCTACTATTCTTAGCATCCGTTGTACCTTGTTTGTCTCGAAAACAAGAGAGTCGAGTCCTTTGAACAAGTCTGCGCAGTAGTGGCGTTATCATTAGCATCATCGTCACCTAGAAGGGATCTACTTCGACAGCAGCATCCAGCACAATGAGCGCAATTCTGTCGGCTGACGACCTGAACGATTTCATTTCTCCTGGTGTCGCATGTATCAAGCCCGTTGAGACACTTCCACAAAAGACACCACAGGATTCAGAGGTATGCTATGCGCCTTTGATTCCCTCCTTATCGCATTGTCCAATGAGCGGACACTGATTCTTCATCTCATTTGCAGAACCCGTATGAAGTGACAAAAGAAGACAAAGTACAACCAGAGAACCTTCCGCCGGCAGAGATTTCATTAACAGATTGTTTGGCATGTTCCGGTTGTGTCACATCAGCCGAGGCTGTCTTGGTCTCGATGCAGTCGCATGCAGAGGTCCTTAACACGCTTGATGCCCACCCCAGAATTCCATTAACATTCGAACAAGACGGTACGCCGAAGTTGGCGATGAGCACCATCCCTGATGAAGGGCGAATATTTGTGGCCAGCGTTAGTCCTCAAGTCAGAGCGAGCTTAGCTGCCACATATGGTATCTCGGAAAAAGAAGCGGGATACATGATCGATCAGTTACTCAGAGGCCCAAATGGTC
The DNA here is from genome assembly GCA_003004525.2 of Aspergillus sp. MA 6038. Classification (NCBI taxonomy): domain Eukaryota; kingdom Fungi; phylum Ascomycota; class Eurotiomycetes; order Eurotiales; family Aspergillaceae; genus Aspergillus; species Aspergillus sp. MA 6038. The sequence continues at coordinate 83,586 of PQME02000020.1, forward strand.
TTGCAGCAGGTGGTAAAAATGGAAGTGGGTTTACTTGGGTGGTTGATACCAACATCATGCGCGAAGCAGTTCTGGTTCTCTCCGTGGACGAAGTCGATGAAGCAATGAATCCTAGCGAGCCTCCTACGACCGATGGCACCGATAATGCTCCTCCTAAGCGCCCAATACTATCTTCTGCATGTCCAGGCTGGGTATGTTATGCTGAAAAGACACATCCGTTTGTACTCCCGCACTTGTCTCGAATGAAATCCCCCCAGGCTCTCATGGGCACTTTGTTGAAGACGACTCTAAGCAAATCCCTTGGGGTTTCGCCATCCCGGATATGGCATTTGGCTGTCATGCCGTGTTTTGACAAGAAGCTCGAGGCTAGCAGAGAAGAGCTCACTGATGTGTCATGGAGGCCAGAAGAAAGCAAAGACCCCTCTGCTCAACCGGTTCGCGACGTCGACTGTGTTATCACTACCCGCGAGCTTCTTTCATTGGCTTCTTCTCGAGAATTGTCTCTTCCTAAATTACCACTAAAGGCCCTACCGAAGTCTCTTACTCCGCCGTTTCCGGACAGGAACTTGGACGCTTTGCTTTTCTCGAAACGCTCCACGAAAGACCAGACACTTGCCTCTAGTACCTCCGGAGGATACCTCTATCATGTCCTCAAGTCCTTTGAATCTCGCAATCCAGGCAGTGAGATCGTAACCCAGCGTGGACGAAATGCCGATGTGGTGGAATATGTCCTCATGTCGGCTGAGCACGAGCCCATTATGAAAGCAGCTCGTTTCTATGGGTTCCGAAACATTCAAAACCTTGTACGAAAACTCAAGCCTGCACGTGTTTCCAGGCTTCCTGGCGCGAAATCGTCAGTTGGTCCCACAGCCGGAAACCGACGACAGCTCATGCCACGAAACGCAGCTTCTGGTGGCTCAGGATCAGATTACGCCTATGTTGAAGTAATGGCATGCCCTGGTGGTTGCACTAACGGCGGTGGACAGATCCGGATTGAGGATGCAAAGCAGGCCAAGTCCAACATGCAAATGACAGATGCGCCTGAAGCAGCATCCAAACCGTCGCCACATGAGCAGCGTGCATGGCTCGCTCGCGTAGACGAGGCATATTACTCTGCCGACTCGGACCCGGAAGAAAGTGCTGATGGAAGCAAAACACCACTTTCCGTGGCCGAACAAGAGACCAAAATTCATGACGCCATGCGATACTGGTCCCAGACCATGGGCGTCCCGCTTACCAAGCTCGTCCATACCACCTATCGCGAGGTGGAAAGTGATGTCGGCAAGACTCAGAACGGGGCTGACGATACCGCCCGCGTTGTTGAGTTGGCTGGAAAGATCGGCGGAGGCTGGTAGCGTTTTACGCAGTCTTCGATCCTTTGCATGTGTTGGGTATATAAAACGTTCTCTTGGGTATTATTTGTGCATGGGTAGAGATGAACTGTTTTTGAATTGCATTGTATGGCGTTATTACAGGTCTAGTTCCGAAAGTATAGCAGTCAATGTATTATTTTGTATGTCAATATGGATTTCAAAATAAGCTCAAGCATACCCCTGTACCTCTGTACTTCCTTCAGGAGAAAGGCATACTATTAGGGCTGTCCGTTCATGACTGTCAAGGTCCGCACTAGTCCCATATAAGTTAGCTTCTCCATATGACAACGCTGACTCATCAACCTAAAGCGACGCCGAAAATTCCAGCAAAAGCTTCTCCATATCTCCAAGCCATATTTTCTCGCCTTCCTTTCTTGACCAAGGAAAAAAGGCACACAAAACGCCACCGATATACGTACTTATAGCAACCAAGGACTTCCCTTATTCATCTCGCAAGCCTACCCGAGGCCCTAAACGAAACCATCATGTCCCGCGAAGCATACCAAGTTCCCTCTGTGGGCGGCGGCGGCCAGAACGCCTTTGGCGGAGGCGCCGGAGGTGCTGATGGTTTCGCCGGCTCGATCGACGGTCCTGTTGTCGCGTATCTATGTGGAGAGTGTAACTCGCGGGTGTCGCTGAAAAGAGGCGATCAGATTCGTTGCAAGGAATGTGGTCATCGGGTGTTGTACAAGGAGCGGACGAAGAGGTTTGTTTTCCCCATCTCTCCCTGGGTTGTCTGGGTTAAACTCGCTTCGGCGAGGCCTTTCATGTGCTCGGGCTGGACAGCTTGCTAATGGTTGGAATGATGAATAGGATGGTTCAGTTCGAGGCGCGGTGAAGTCAAGTCGGGTTCGAAAGGGACGAGGCGGCTTTTACGATTGATGTACATTTGAACTCTATGGCGCTTAGGAGTTTGGTTTTTTGGAAAATAGACAATCGGTGATGGGGATGGACTGTCTTTTCTACTTCTATAAATGTCTTTACTGGAAGCCTAAACATTGTCCATAATACCCCTCAAAATACTATGGAATTTTCTATTTCATAGCCAGGCCAAAAGGACCTTTCTGTTTGTTCATAACGCGTTCTACCTTCCCATGCTTTGCTGTATTAAAAATGCGTAGTGTATGAAGCCCGAAAAATGTATAGGTCGTAAGGCCAAGGTGTAAGAGATATCCAGAATGACACAAACAATACCAAGATTTTGAAGTCGTCTCGTCTCGCCTCATCTCATCATGCAGCTTCTCACTGCTGGAGCTTGTTCGTAACCGTGATGAAGTCTTCCAGACATTTTAGGGAAGCACCACTCTCCACAGCCCATCGGGCACGACGAACGCCCTCCTTCCAACGACCACCGCCAGGACCACGTTCCGTAATCACTTGGCCATCGTCGCCCGGGCCCATGTTGCTGGTGTCAGCTTCACAAATGCCGGAAGTCACCAGTATGGCAGCGACATTCATGATCACAAAGTCCATGATCGGCTCATCACGGGGAAGTTCGTTGCGCAAGATACTCATGAGCTTGGCCGCGTTGTCTTTCGGCATTTTTCCTCCGCCAACGTCGGTAAGCGGGTGGGTGAGGAGACCAAAGTCAGACGGGTGAAGCTGGAATGTTTCTACCTTGACCAGAGTGCGGGGCGTGGCCTCATCGTCACTGGTCTCGTCTGAGCTGTCGGATCCCTGGTAGGCGGGGTTGGGATATTCAGAGAGCTTCCAGCAGTTCGTCTTTCCCGCACAGCTAATCTCATCCATGTCTTCCTCGCCACAAACAACCAGTGCCTTCTTTGAACCTCCCTGACGCAGGGCATCGGCGAACACAGGACCCAGAGCTTGGTAAGCGACCCCAACTACTCGCGCCTCCAGGGCCCAATCGACAGGATTGGCCAAGGGACCCATGAGATTGAAAATGGTCCGAAGTCCAAGTCCTCGACGCACTGGATTGGCGTGCATCATGCCAGGGTGGAAGTTGGGAGCAAAGAGAAATGCATAATTCGTCGCCTCGTACACCTGTGCAACGTTGTCGGCATTGACGGCCGAGATCTTCGGGGAAACGGGTTCAATCGCGTTAAGGATATCTGCAGATCCGGAAAGGGAGGTTTGCGCACGATTTCCATGTTTGGCCATCATGAGGAGCGGCGATGCGACAATGGAGGACGTCGTAGAGATGTTGAACGTAGAGTGCGAGTCTCCACCAGTACCGACAATGTCACACTGGGATAATTCACCAGAACATGTTAGCTATTAAGATGTTTTCTAATCTGTGAAACAAGGCTTACCAAGCCACCTTTATAGCCACCTTCTTTCTTTCCGCGAGCCTTAATGACTTGCTTCAGACTAGACTTCTCGACATGGCAGGCAGCGTCCCTCATACGGTTGGAACATTGCGCAATGACACCCGCTTCTTTATCCTTTCCAGTGGAATGTAAAAGCGTTAGAAGCGCGGCCGTCTGGATAGCTGAAAGCCGGTTTTCAAAGATCAATGCGAATGCTGCAGCGATCTCAGTTGGCTCTACAGGGACCTGAGCCGCGGGGTAGGCAAGTCGCTGTAGGAGGGGCGAGATGGAGACATGCTCCTGGTGCTGATCAGTCGAATTGGAAGACATTCGATTATATAGAGACGAAAGAAAGCTGGAACAAAAGGAAAGCTGAAACAAGCTCTGAAGACGCTTGTAAGGACTTCAAAGAAACCTACGGAGCAAAATTCTAGGAGCACCTGGATGCCGGCCCTTCTTGTTCTAGTAGGTGAGCAGTGCCGCCCTGAACTCACCGGGTGATAAGGCAGAATCTCGCCCAATCGGCGTGTCTCCTCATCTGATGACTAAGCAAATAAGGAAAAAAGAATTTCTGGCCAATACGGAGTATATCAGTGCCTATCATGCAAAAATCTAGTTACGAGCATTCTGGTTTAAGTAAGTGGGCATTGCCGCCCTGAACTCCCCCAGCGTCCAAGTAGGCCTCCAATTGGCTGTGCGACTTGGCTTTTTCATTGGCCAACGGACCTCATTTCCCGCTTTTTGACGGAGTACTTGTATTGGCTCATACAAGGGTATCTCCTAAGGCTTGGCCCAAAGCTCTTCCAAACTCTTCCCATAGCATGGTTTGGCCAGGTAGTATACACTGGCTGGCTTCGTCTCGAAGCCAGTCATATACATAGATGACCTTAGCCCATACAGAAACAATCTCTATCGACCAGGAACTTGGATGAGTGGCTAGTCCTGCAGTGTTCTGTCTCAACATTATTCTTATTTATGGTCTTGAAGTAGACCAGTGCTAGATTATAGCGTGAACGGGAGATGACGATATATTTTCTCCAATCAGTGTTTCTGATGCTCATAGAAGGGATGTGGATGGTGGCCTCTAATGCAGGTATTCTCAGCCCTAATCCCAGTATTAGACGGACATGTGTCAACAAGCAACCGCAGAGCTCTGCAATCCAACACACCATCTGAGCCTCCCTCAAAGTCCATGTTGACAATCAACACACCATCTACAAATTTTCATCGTAGTCAGTCCACAATACTAATATAACACTGATACCAATCTGAACTGAGCAACCTACTAATTGCAGACAAGGCAGTGAGGCGCCATCACTGAACAATGCAACAGACCATGCAGGTAACCAGGCGATAGTTAGGGATTTCTGTTTTCTAAACTGGCATTTTCATTCAGTGTATTCTAGACTGGCTGACAGAGGCTGAAAGAACAGTAAGCCTTGGAATAGGTGTCTATTGGGTTTCACATGGAAAGATGGGTAGCTAGCTGTAACATGTCGAGAAGCTAAAATAATTACGGATATAGGCTGTGCTCTTTACAGAGAGCAGGATTTAGGGATCCTCTTGTAAAAAGGAGATATGACTCTTTAATTTATATGTACTCCATACACAGATGGTATTGCCAATCTTTACGCCTATCCACTGTAAGCCCATAGTGCAGATGAGTGACTGTCAGTGATCACCTTAAAAGGGATACCAGCCTGGTCACAAGCCAAATATACCTCCTTTTCATCATCAGCAAACATCTTTTCATAGTTGCCATCCCACAGTCGAAGGGTGATCTGCTGCAGGAGAGGAGTTGATGATCTCCAGCGTGGAAGAAAAGCAAGCACATGGTCATAAATAAAGGGTTCCTCCCAATCTCCAACGGCCACCATATCATCCCTTATGACAAGCTCGCGTAATGTAGATGGTAACACATCACTTAGGTTTGTCTTTTCTACTGATTCCCAGGGATCAAATCCCAGGAGTACTTCTGCTGGCACCTCCGCCTTTTGAAGATTTGTGAACGTTTTCAGAATCCCATAGAAAGGATCCCATAATTCTTCATGTCTTCGGTCGCCATGGAGCTCCCCGAAACCACATGGGTAGTAATCCAGACCAAGAGAGAGAACCTCCATCGAATCATGGAAGAGTTCCAAGGCCTGGATGAGCAACTCGCCTCTTTTAAATATGAGGCCCCCGAGCCATGGATATGCTAATCCCAAATGAAGCTTCCTCAGCTTCGGAATGCACCTCAAGAGAAATAAGACATCCTCCTCGGAGATCGTTGATCGAGCCAGCACCAGTGAGTTCAGGTGCATAGTTCTGGCGTCCAAATGTAGATTCGGATTTGTCCTGAGGTCAATGGTATCCCGCAACCAGATAGATAAGTGCTGAATAGATGGCAGGTGGAACCATCCGATGAACTGGTCTTGGTTGTAGGAGAGGGGAAATCCATCAGGCGTTGGATCAACCAATTCAAAATGTTCGGGAGGAGGGACATTTCCACCATAGTCAACCGACTGCAGAGCATCAAAGGTGTTGGATACCGCCCCATTATTTCTGGCTAGGAGACAGTGCTTGACCATTCTACCTGGATATCCACCCATCCAAACAAAAGAATAGTCCAACTTAAGAGCCCTGATGTCAGGGAGTTGGAAAATAAGTACAGCAACATATGCATAAGCATTTCCGTTATAAAGTGCCTGAGTCCACTCAGCTGCATCTGGAAACTGGGCTTGATGAATGATATCAATCCCTTTTTGGACCACATCTTCAAAAAGAGGTTGTTCTTGAGCCCAGTCAACATTGTGCTGAGGGACTTCCCAAGGGCCTGCCCAATTTGATCCCCAGTCTACAATACCCACTGGACTTGGGTGTTTTGACCACGGGCACACCGATGACTGGATACGCACCTCGCGCACCAATGCTGCTAGATCTGGTCGACTGACAATTGTTCGAAGCAACCGAAGGACGCGTCGCAAAGGTGGTATCACCCAATCCCAGCTGATTTCGCGGTAAAGGAAGGGAATCGCCGAGACGTATAGGTCTTTGCACGTTTTCGACATGGATAAACGATCCTCAAATGAAACATACTGAAGAACATTCATCCAGCAGTCCTGGGGAAGGGAGAGAGTTCTTTTCATGGTCAAAAATGGTTGGTTTGGTTGTGGTTGTAAGGCCAGTCGGGGCAGGATCAAGATCAATGGGCAGTGCGCTGCTAAAATACTTGTGGCTCTTTAGCGACCAAGTACCGAGCAGTCTTGGGGTTTGGATGATTCCCAGGACAGTTCGGAACAGTTGGGAATAGAAGGGTCTTTCTTTTTTCTACCTAGCAATCATCCGTGGTGACTCATGCTAGGATTTGCAGGCTAAGCGCTGACTATATTTGGAAATATCACAACAAAGGAAATCGACCCCAAATCAACAACGCCGCAAGGCCTCAGGCAAGGCTGATTTTCTGTTTCGATACCCGTAGGCCTTTAATTGCGTGGGCGATGGCAATGGGGCCGAATTTACAGCAGGCTCTCAGCAAGGCTAACAACAGAGCATGCGGCATGGGGCCAGGAAGCAACAGACAAGGCATTTCCTTGGTGTTAAATCGTCGTACATGAGTCTTTTCTCATAGGGTCAATGGGCAGGTACCCTACCTATAAGGAGGCCAATTGTACCGTCTAGATGTATCCGATAGCAATCCAGACTTCCTTGGTTACCAAAGCACCAATTACTATCGTTCCTAGTATATACCACATACGCACCAATCCACACAATCACCATGCAATTCAATATCTTCCTTTTTGTCTTATGATGACTGTGGCGACGAGCAAGATCAGGGCAAGTTGAGCGACAATCTCAAAACGGTGCCGGAGGCGGAAGAGCTGGTGGGCGCGCTTGAGAACTGCATGAATGAAATGGAGACATCATCACATGCCAACAATGCCCAATGTGGAGAGATCATGGCCATATACACTTGGCTGTTGAACCACGCGGGCAAGACCCTGAAGCGCAGAAACAATCAGAACCAGGGACATATTGTGGCAGTAGACAGAAATGGTATCAAGCCTCCTTGCACCCAGGAGAATAAGACTGGGTGCAAAGACGTGATCTCGGAGAAAGGATTGAGCCTTCATGAGGCCAAACAAGGCAGCGAGTCTGAGGACTATGAAAGTATTTTTGTGAAGGTTGGTGGACAGCAGGAGCTTGCCAAAAAGGTGGTTCCTTCGCAGGTTAAGGGTAAGAAGGGTGGGAAGCGAGAAGTTGCATTCGAAGCCTGAAGACTGATGTCCTTCTATTTATTACGCCTGTTGTTGTTGCTGTTCTTCTAGTGTTTTGGTGTTTTGGTTTCTGTATTGATTTTTTCAGCGTGTTTTTCAGAAGTTTGGGAAGTGATTATTATATTGAACTCCTTGAGATTAGCTTGGTAACAGCACCATAGGATGCTTACATAATTTCCATGGTCACAATAATCGTAAGAGATACAGAACAAGGGGACAGTAAAGAAAGAGATGAGAATTTTATAGAGTATAAGAGGATAGACTGATAGTGTAGTCCGGAATTGCATGAGGCCGTCCCTGCAGATTTCGGCGGAAGCAATCGCTTTTCTTTTTGTCTAAGTGTCAGTCAATCAATCAGTCGTTTCTTGCTCAGTCCGCGCAGTTGCTTCCTCTTATTATTGTTATTATGATTGCTTTGTCCTCCGCTTCATAGTCTTTTTATTCTAGCGCCACGGCTCTCTCTTCGTGGCTATATCGACCCGCTGGTTCTGATCCAGTCTCGACGATTCCCCGTTGTCAATAGAGAAAGGATGGTGTTTCTTATAAATCAAGTACCATTTACAGTAATGGGCTCGAATCCCACTAGCATAGAAAACTTTTCCGTGTCACCAATGCATCCTGAATCCACTGGTAAAAATGCTAACAGAGACAGACAGTGTGGGAATCAAGTATAAATGAGTGAGTATAGGGTGAGTATTGAGTGTGAGGGTGGGCGAATCACCTGACTCACGCATCTCACTCACTCAAAGCAGCAATGTCTGAGTGAAGCAAAAGTGAGCTGTTTAGAGAAATTTGTCCATTAAATATCTATTTGGAAGAGAAGAAACAAAGCGACAGTGGACAATACTGGCAAAATCCCACCGCCTTTAGTTCCCGCCATTCCCAATTTGGTAACTCGATTTCTTTCTTTTGCTCCGTCTTGTCCGCATTCACGATTGTCATTGTCCCCATTCACTCCAGCGTTGTCAGCTCTAGTTAGGTGCTAGTCTTGGTTTACAGCAGATTGGTTCTCTCTTGTCTTGTAATTTCACTCAATTGCTGTTAAAAGAATATCCCCTTGGTCCTTGTTCCTCCACAATGCCCCCGCGGTTACGAGTCTCGAATGCACGGCTTTCGCAGCAGTTGCGAAGCCAAAGGGCTGTATGCCAATATGAGATCCCAATCATTGCCAGAAGCGCGAGTACGGCAGCAACAGCGACGACGCCAGCACCATCTCACGAACAGATGACGCATTCTCCTCCCCCGATTGCCAAATACCCTCCATCTCAGCCTCCCTCGCACCGCAGTCCCGAGTACCGGAGATCACAACTGTTGCGGCAATACACCTCTCTCATCCGTACCACACCTTTGATGGTTTTCTTCCAGCATAACAACCTTCGATCGGTGGAATGGGTTGGTATCCGGCGAGAATTGAACAAGGCCATGCAAAAAGTGGACGAGAAAATCGCCTCGGAGGGACGGACAGTCCCCGCGTTGGCACCACACATCAAAATGCAGATTATTCAAACCAACATCTTCGAAGTTGCGCTGCGCATTGTCGAGTACTTCCGGTCCGATAAGGCTACCATGGCTGCGGGGATGAGCCCCAGCGCCGTCGATCCCGCGACGCAGACATCAGCCGAAATCAATCTGGCCGGGTCGAGGGATGACCCTTCGCTGTCCCACGACCTGTCCCGCACGGCCCACGATGCCGTCATGGACATGAAGGGCAAGCACGAACTTTCGACTCTCCTCGTTGGCCCCGTGGCCCTTCTCAACATCCCCCAGGTCTCCCCGGAACACATGAAGGCGGCGCTTCAAGTCCTCGCCCCGAAGGCTGCCGGCTTTCCGGCGCCGACGCGGAGAGCAAACCCGGCCTGGCACGAGGGCGATGTGCAAGATGGGTTGAAGAAGCTGAGCTTGATTGCGGCCCGTGTAGACGGCAGTGTGTTCGATATCGAACAGACGAAGTGGGTTGGCAGTATCGAAGGTGGTATTGACGGCTTGCGCTCTCAGCTCGTCATGGCCTTGCAGAGCATGGGATCGAGCCTTACGAATGCTTTGGATGGAGCTGGAAAGAGCCTCTACTTTACGCTCGAGAGCAGGAAGAATGTGTTGGAGGAGGAACAGAAGGGTCCGGACGCGGGTCGAGATGGTGAGAAGAGCGACTCGTGAATCTAGGGTCATATATGATGGTTTTATGTACAATATTCTTTGTCTTCTCTTCCCCGTTTATGAATCCACCGGTCAAGTTTACACGGATGATGTATATTGTCAAAAATTCAAGACTGTTTATGTGGCACGAGATTATAGAGAGAAGACCGTATTATTACCAACCGCCAACAAGCCTATACGTAGAACAACAGAGGATATCAATAAAACAACACGTCTGCCTTGTCACCTACTCCCCCCTGTCCTGTCTCAGTTTGAGCCTGGCGTTCATCCCCACAACGCATTGCACAAGGTCCCAATCGCCGTCCAGTCCGACCCAGTCGGTGACCAAGATACCAGTGGACCAGTCGCCCTCAGCTTCACTGTGTTGGCGGCAGAGGTAATCGACCGTCGCAGGGTTCAATTTCGCCGCAACCTTCTCCGGCCACGTCCCCAGCTTCCAGAAGTTGCTTGCGCTCAGGAAGTTGACATAGAACGGGTGCGGTTGGTTGGCGTCGCCAAAAGGATAGCAGGTCTGACTCGAGCGGCCGCATTGCTCGTTCACAAACTGGATCTTTTGACCGATGTTCTTCGGTTCCATGACACCGTAGAAGTCCTGGATGCAGACTTGTCCGCTAGGGCAGAAGGCATGGGCGCAATTGTCGGCCCATCCTCCGGCATCAATACCCCAACCACGGCCCTCGTGTTCTCCCTGCAGTCGCCCTTCGATGTTGAAGCGGCGCATAAGCACAACCTTGCCACGGGCTTCGCCCAGGGTGGGGACCTTGGGGTCCGTGTACCACCGGCTGTCCGGGCGTGCATAGTGGTCGCGCAGGATGCGACTTAGCTGCTCATCGGTGTGGTTTCCAGGGCCTTCGCGCTTAATGCACATAACGAGCGTTTCGGATGGGTTCTTGTCTAGGAAGTTGTTGACCTCGTGCATCAGACCTCGGAAGTATTTGGTCCCTGTCAAGGAGATGGGAAAGACGCTGTGCACTAGGGCCAGCTCGTCCTTGTCGGGGTTCTCCGGATGAACAGGCTGGACACGGATATCAAAGAACCGGACACCATTTTCGAGCTGCTCCCGTGGGCTAACGGCCTGGCAACGAACCGACGGAGGCGCGAAGTGATAGGTGGGAGTGTTATGGGTTCCCGGTATTGAGAGAGAAGACAGCAGGGTGTTGTCCTTCAATTCTCGCATCCACGCATTCAGATTGGCGGAGGAGTAGATGGCGAGGTGGGCCTCAGGAGTCACGTAGATACCAGTGAATTGGAACCGGGGGTTTTCACATAAGGGCTTCATGGTCGCAGACTCTGTTGTGGGAACGGGTGTCTGGACCTGGTGGCTCTCACCATCCGCCTCAATGGTCCAGCGCAGCCGTTCCTTGTTGGACTTGACGAAGGCGGGGAGCTCAGTTTTGACTGTCTTGAACGGCTCCACACGGATATCTACCTCCTTCTCCTCGAAGGATTGAGCGTTCGGTTTTATTATTGCGACAGGATGTTTGGTGCGGGTGACATTGGTCAGGGACTGGGAAATATTGGAGGCCACGTTCGTCAAGCCATTGCCGGTATGCGCACGAAATCGCTCAATGCGCTTCAACGTGATTGGCGTTAAAGTAAGGTTCCGAATGGTCAGATTTTCGGCCACCATTGTGCTGTGTGTTGTATTCGTTGTGGTGAAACAAAGGAGAGAGAAGATTCAGGGGAAAGAGCGCGTACGAGCAATATAATAGTATGGGACCCCGGTGATCTTGAATCTCAGCAGACGCGCACACTCTCGCGAGAATTGGCCGATCGATGATCAGATCGCCGCGAATAAGGCAAGAGCATTCCCGTTGGCCTAGATGCTGTTAAGTGCTCTTATCCATCTAGAGGTTGAATCATAAGATGTTTCCGCGTACGGAGAACTCCGTCGCGTAGTCTGTACGGCTGTATGCGCCGTGTTGAATATCGCAATAGGCACCGTCGCTTCCCCGATAGGAAAATCACGTCACTAAGAGCATCGACATTTGACAGCTTTTGTGTGAAGCGTAGACTTGCGATGCAGTTGGTTGCCATTGACAGCGCAGAGTGGTTAATGACGATCGACCGAGGCCCAGGACTAGTAGTGGGGAGAATCTGCACTGCGCGAGTCGCAACCAAGGAGGAGCTCAAATTTAGATATGCGTAAGCCAACATATGAGAAGGGAAAGGCCAGAAGAAGCTTGATTCCAATTCAACTGAGCAAGGCTCTCGTCTTTATTCTGATCACAGATATGTTCAAACTGCCGAGCATAGACATGTTACCCTTACCGCCTGCGGGCCAGATCCAACTTGGGAGCAGAGATGCGCAATCGAAGATTGCTTCAGAGACATTTAGTTTGATAGCAAGACCGAAGGACAAAAGCAACAACATACTGTCAGTCTGATGTTTATTTCGTGCTGCTGCTGCTGTTGTTGTTGTTGTCTCCAAGTCCAAGTTGAGGCTCTCCAGATAACGGAACAATTGACAGCCCGATGACCTTCAAAATGCGGGGATGCCCACGTGACATGCTCGGTTATCGTCGGCGATTCCCGTATAGCGGCGGAGGTGCAGCGGCAGCAGCAATACAACGTCTCCAAATAAATAATACCTCAAAGCCAGAATGTCGCAGGCCGACATCCTCCCAAGTTTTACCTCTCCTACCTGAAAACTGCGAGGGAGGTCGACAATGAATGCCCTACGCGGTTGCAGTAGCATCTTCCGGGCTTACAAGGCATGCAGGGCCCCCCGGATCTTGCCAATGGTGACTGGAACACTGCCATCCGTATATCGAAGGTTTCACGCTGGTCCGTCATTGTGGGGGGTCAAGTCCCAGGTTTTGCAGGACGTTGGAGAAGGTATAGTGGTGCGTCTTTTCCTGGACTAGGATACGTTACTGACTTGTGTTCTGCTTTTAGGGATAACGGAGGTTCAAATCATCCAGTGGTACGTCGAGGAAGGAGCACACATTGAGGAATGGAAGCCACTTTGTCAATACCAGTCCGACAAAGCCGTGGACGATGTTAGTCGTCTTAATCCCTACCTCCTATGCTGCTAATAATCCATTGGCCAGATTACCGCGAGATACGAAGGGATTGTCAAGAAGCTACACTTCCAGGCCGATGATACAGTCCCAACGGGCAGGGTAAGATGAACCAACTGGATTGGCCCAAAACGATGTGGATAGGTTACTAATGGGGCTACTTCCTGCAAGGCACTCTGTGATATAGAAGTCGACGATGCTCAATATCCAAGCGAACACCCCGAGCCTGAACCGAAAGCGGAGCCAGACCAAGGCAATTCTGTGCCGACAGAAGTGCAAAATGAGCAGGCATTGGGAACCCAACAGCCAGCTCCCTCGATACAGGACACTGCCGTAGAATCTTCAAGGTCGCGTTATGCGACACTTGCGACACCAGCAGTTCGGGGTTTATTAAAGATTCACAACGTCAACATCTTAGATGTCAAGGGCACAGGCAAGGACGGACGGGTGCTTAAAGAAGACGTTAACAAGTTCATTGCCAAGCGGGATTCAGCACCAGCTTCACAGTCGACAGTATCTGGCACGCCAGAGACCGAAACTGCTGTCAATTTAACGCCAATCCAGTCTCAAATGTTCAAGGCTATGAGTCGATCGCTCAACATTCCACATTTCCTTTACGGGGATGAGCTCAATGTCAATAATATCTCTGCGCTGAGAAGAAAGCTTGCTAGCGATCCCAACGACCCTCAGAGGATCACCTTCCTTTCCTTTGTCATCAAGGCTGTCTCACTTGCCTTGAACGAGTATCCGCTTTTAAACGCGAAAGTCGACACGAGTAACCCTGACAAGCCACATCTTATAATGCGCCCTAAGCACAACATTGGCGTTGCGATGGATACCTCACAAGGATTGATTGTTCCAAACATCAAGGATGTTGCAAATCGGTCGATACTGAATATTGCAGCAGAATTGTCACGCTTGGCCGCCCTTGGAAAAGGGGGCAAATTTACCCCGGCAGATCTCGGTGGCGGGACCATAACTGTATCGAACATTGGCAACATTGGAGGTACCTATCTGATGCCCGTGCTTGTGCCAAATGAAGTTGCCATTCTCGGAATCGGAAAATCGAGAACGACCCCCGTTTTCGATGATGCAGGTCAGGTTACAAAGGGCGAGTTGGTGAATTTCAGTTGGAGTGCGGATCACAGAGTCGTGGATGGGGCTACCATGGCTAGGATGGCAACTATGGTGCGGGGATTCATCGAGTCGCCAGAGCTGATGCTTCTAAATCTCAGATAACCCAGTCATGTGTTCTATATACCTATAAAATTCTATTTGTACACCCACTGCCTGAGTGCTAGGACTGGTCAATTTCGGTGCATACCCTAAGTAGGATCTACAGGCTTCTTCTAGCGGAACTAGTGCATGTGGAATTAGTAGGCGCCTTCATCCTACCAGCTCTAGATGCAACGATCATGATAGCAATAATACTCCAGTATTGTTTGCTGGTGTTAATGTTATTCCTTGGACCATGGGATTATTATGAAATGTCTAGGAGAACATATGGAATCTGGCAGTAATGTTTGCTGGTGTTAATGCAAGCCATTCACGTTCCTGCTTATTTTCCTCTTCCTCTTCCTCTCTCTTTTCTTTCATGGCTTCCTGTTTTTATTCAATATGTTTTCTCCTGTTCATCTTCTTTTTATTCCTTCCAAATCTCTGTTTCATCTTTTGGCCTCACTTCTTCATCTATGTTTGGCCATTTGCTCTGCGCTGCATCGGGAATCAGGCTAAACTGACGGCGGAAAGGAGTAAGATACCTGAAGCTCTTTGTTTACCAGTCAAGAAACAAATTGGGCCTATTTACATTCGCTGCCGTGGTAGATACTTTGTACTAGAATCAATTCGATAACTACCCCGAGGGCCTTGGGAAAATCATCGTTGCTATAATTCCTGTGGGCTCTGCAGAGTATTGCAGTAAGTGGTAGTTATTCGAAGATAGATCAAAACTAAATATTCCCGAGCAGAATGGTTGAAATCAATGCGAGAAACCTTTTCTCGTCTAATGATGTGGAAACTGCCGGGTTGGGGGGGGGGTTACCTGGTGGTGTTATTAGCAGAGCCTTCAAAGCATGCCCAGAGTGGAGTTTTAAGCGTCTTTAGTATAGCCAAACATGTGAATAATATATGACAGTCAATATTCAAAAACACAACCATTCTAAACAATGAAATTTTTAATATAAATGGGGCAAAAGACATGATGAAACCAGTGAAACACAATGCCATTTCTGCCCCTAAACAAGGGGGGTATCAAATCATATCAAAAAGCAAGCAATATAATCGAATGCCAAAAAGCCGCGAATGGAAACTCCGAGAACCATGCCCTTGAAACCAAAAATAAGCGCGTTTAGTTGAACCCCATGAGAATGAGACAATGCATGGAGAGAAAACCCAGCATGCATGCCATGCCGTTTTCGTACCGCACAGCAGCAGTGTCGAGTGTGAAGGTGCAGCCAAAGAAATTACCGATACTCGGCCAACTTAGCCTTGACCAAATCTGATACCTTCCTCTGCACCTCCTCCTTCGGCCCCTGGACGCTGACCGTCAGAGCATCCCACTCGCCCTGCGGTTCTTCCAGCGCCTGCAACTGCGAGTGAACCATTCCGCTCTTCATGTAATGCGCCTCGCGCTGGTTAACGCGCTGGAGTAGCACACGCTCATCCAGCTTCAAATAGACGAAGTGGATCTGGACCAGCGGGGTGCCGTAGGCTGCGACGCGCATGACGTCGCGGTACTTCTGCTTCAGAGCGGAGCAGGAGACGACCACGCCGGAGGGGGGCTGGTAGTGGTTGGCCTCGGAGGGAGAGAGGGCGTCCGTGGCGGCTCTGCGCAGGGAAATAAGCCAGTCCCAGCGGTCTTCGTCGCTGAGGGGGATGCCCTGGCTCATTTTGGCGAGGTTGGAGAGAGGGTGAAACTGGATTTTGTTAGTATAACAATATACATGGGAGTAGACCCCACTGATAATTGGCTTTAGAGAGATATGGAAAGCTCACATCATCGCCTTCGAGAAACGGAACTCCCAGTTCTGCCTGTAGGGCCCTTCCCACGGTGCTTTTCCCACATCCTGCCGGACCCGTGACCACCCAGATATGTTGGACATCGGAGGATGCCTGGTTCATATGCGGCCACGGCGCGGGAGTCTGGTGAAGCGACGAGGTAGGCGAAGAGATGGAGGAGTTTTTCAGAGCGACAGGTTTGACTAACGGCTCAATGACCGGAGCATTCATGGATGATGGCTGGGGCCGTTCGCCAGCAGACAACATGGTTCCAGACAGGGACGGGAACGGTATAACGCTGTGGTTACAAGGTTTGGATTGGGGACTCAAGCGGAGATGAAGTTGGTGTTGCGGGGTGAGAGGTGCAGATATTATAGACTACCGGTGGTGTTATGCAGCAGAGGAAGAAAAGAAAGACGAAATGAGGGATCAATTGTTCTTTTAATCGGATCCGGGTCTGGTGGGTCAGGCATGTACTACCCCGTAGTAATATTGCTGTATTTTGCCGGTACGTTCCAGTAATTTTCAATCGTCGATGCCCTAATGCATTATTCGCTCCTTACAGGGTAATATATCTTCCCGTATTTCTGCGTGGTTTCCAGAACAATTCCTCCAGGGGTAAAAGTACGGGAAAAGGGGGATGGAGGATGCGCCGGCGGTCTGGTTAGTGAAGATCTGATCTAGGAGTTCGGAGGATGTACGGAGTACGGAGCACGGAGTACATAGTACTCCGTAGTTAAAGTTCTGCTAGAATCTTCCTTTTCTTTGCTCCTCGGGCTTCTTCATAATTAACTAATAATACCAACATGGAGTACGGAGTAATATTCGAATATCAAAATCCCTGTCGGAATATAGTAGTAGTAGTAGTAGTAGTCTACGTATACCCTGCAGAGTATACTCCGTATCGAGCCCTTCTCACATGATGTCATCGCAGATAAACGGAGCATGTATATGACTAATCCGTACTAATGTGCCGGGGAATCGGGCCCGAGTTACCGTAACATCCTTGTTACCACGTTGTATTTTTGCGTGACAGACTGACCCCCACGCTAAGCCACTCCGGGTATTGAGTCAAATGCCGACTTTCTCTATGACGGATGACGAGTATGGATGTATTCCCCGCCTTCTCGAGATCTGTCTGCTGCCGAATTTTTACTTCCTCGGGATTTACTCTGTATAAAGTACAATAACCTGTCCGGAGAGATACTTCATACCCTGGAGTACAGGATAAGTATAGGTGACAGACAAATTGATACTAATTAGATGGCATGCACCTCTTGTTTTACGGTTTCTGTGGTTCTACTAAACTGTCATCAATAATATAGACGAACTTGTCACAGGAACTGTGTTAACGCACCAGTTATATCCTTACTGATCACTCTAGTTCCCAAGCAAGAAGTCTTGGCTCTCTTTTAGTCCAGTGGGATGTTTCCAGGGATGTGATAAACTGACCTGTCACTGTTTGACATCTGGCCGTCCCTTCAAGTTCTCGACTATACAAGGCTCGCGAACAAAGAACTTTTTTTATGTGTTTACTGGATTAAAGCGGATATTGAAGTCTTGCTTACCAGCGCCAATATTTCAAACTTCCAAGAAATGGTGATCACAATGACATACAATTTTGTGAAGAAAGTAGCCAAAAATGTGCATTTGCATGCTACACACGAAGGCTTGTGTCTGGCGTTAAAATATAAGCAGAATAGAAACAATTTGAATGAATCAAACACGACTCCAGCACAAAAATTAAGCTTCTTGAGAAACATTTCTGAAGGTTATTGTCAGAGTTAACCCTACCTGCCTAATTAGGCCTACATTTTTCTTTATTACATGTCGGACCGTACTCTTGGGTGACGGTGAATTACTGGAAGCGGTATAGCTTTCCTATTTGGGTTTAACGTTCTTCTGCTGCTTGGCACTACTGTACTCTGTACGTGCTCTATAAAGATGCCTTCCATTGCTGCTTCAACTTTGACCCAAATTTCTATTGTTTTTCTTGCACTTTGTTCCTCGCTGCCTGCATGATTCTGATGAGGCATATGAGGCATTTTTGCTATTGATCCTCTGTCTGGGCCCCTCATTGCGCCACCCCCTTTTTGTCGTCCAAGGTTGTAATTGTCTTGGAGCTGCTGCCAGTGTTGTCTCCCCAGTCCCCACTAGTATGATCCACTCACTCATGCTCAAGGATCCTATGAACAATAAGTGATGTTTGGGATGCCATGATGCTTTGCGAATTGGATGGTCAGTTTCTCTTGTTGCGACATCCTTGTACCCTACATTTCCCACCAGCCAAGCCTCACTTGATGCTGGATAACGGATTCACGCAATGTCATTAGATTGTATTATAAGAAAATATATGAAGCCGCAGAGCGCTATACAGAAATCCTCATCGCCGCGAGCATGATAAGTTGATGAATTACGCGTCTGCAGCAATTGGGGTGATTGGAGTTATAGCTGCAGTTATGTGGCTAAGCAAGAAGATGGTTTGCTGGACCAGGGAGGATGGGTGCGTCTGAGGATACAGCAGATGGCAGTGATGATGCGGGATTAATTAAGGAGGTATACTTGAAACATTCAGGTAGAAAGTTAGGATATAAGCATTTAAATCACCTGTAAATAGTTAACGATCTTTTTTAGGAAATAAGCGTTGCCCTCCATGCTTTGTTTCTTCTTTCTTCATTATCTAAATCAAGTCCGTATCATCCAAGAATGACACCCTAAAAATATATGCTCAAAGGATTCAACGACTATACTGTGTATTGTAGGATGAAATATCAAATGGGAAATTCTTGATATCCCTCTGCTTATTCATTTCACCTTCAGGATAGCCCAGGGTATGAATGCAACAGCCACAAGCACTAGTGCAGTGCCCATGACCCCATCCATGGAGTGGCCGCCTGGATATTGTTCTTACCCTTTCACAACATCCACAATCTCAACCGCAGCAACCACCATGACCTGCACAGTCCTGGCATAGCCATTCACAGTGATACCAATTGGGATTTTTTCTGTATGTCTTGAATAATCTTTTAATGGGGCCACAGAGCATATTTCCTTCAAGCTGCCCATATCTGGCGGCCGCAAGTGCTGTATTCAGCATTCAGATACTGAGTCCCTTCTTGTAGGCATCGAGTTGGCACTGGGAGACTTCCATATTCTCCTTATCGTTGTCTGTGGATAGCAGCAGTGATTTTCGCAAAACCTGGACCCCCTCCTGGAGGTATCTATCCTGTTGGACAGTCCACTGGGCTTCAGATTCTGTCTTCATCACATGTTGAGACCATTCCAAAGACTGATTCTGCATCTCCTCAGACATGTTATTCCAGAAAGAGAGCCAACGAAGAATTCAATTTTCCCAATCAGCCTCAAGTAGCTTCAAGTTCTGTATTTTATTGATGGCTGATAGTGGCATTCTCATGAGCCAACCAGCCTTCTGCTCAAATGTAAGCTTTGGGTAAAAGCAGGATACCTGCTGACTTGTGTGGATCTGGGTGCGATTAAACATGTTTGCGGGCCTTTTTCAATGAGCCAATTGCGAGAGAACATGGTGACGGATATAAACAGGCAATGTCCGAGTTCTTATGTATTGTATATTGTGCTCCGTATGTTGTTTGTTGTAGGTCAAAACCAGGCCTCCCTTGCTGCTGATGGAGCCTACACTAACGTCATTGAAACATTTCAATTAACATTCCTCCCAATAGTGTGAAGTAGGAACGGGGATATACTGCTGAAGTCATTCTCCTTGGCAAAAAGAATAGCCCTACCGTGTAGATTCGCTGATTGAAGGTCTTTTCTGAAGGAAAACTGGGCACTGACAGCTACTTGGTCAGGCTTTTGGTGATTATTGCAGGTTCATCAAATCGTGCGGTGGAGAGTCTCAAGGGAATGGATTCGACCTGCTGTTCTTGCTAGTTAGTCTAGTTTATACCAGTTTCCATGCCATCATGAGCTTTAAAAAATTAATTTCTCTGTTTGGAGAAGCTTTTTAATGACCACAGTGTGAAGCTGAACTGTATACAACCTGAGGCTGGTTTAGACCTGTGAGGCCACGATGGAAATGCCACGAACGTCTTTAGGCTTTTCCGCCGTCACCCAGAATATTTAGGGCTATATGGACCACCTCAATCAAGACCCCAACACTGCACTCTATTTGGATCTCTCTACTCTGTGATTATGTTCGCGAGTGGATTGGGAAAATGGGACTTATATCGGCATAAAGTACGGAAATGATGCAGCCGACAGGATCTTCTCTAATAGCTCTGGGCATTCTGCGGACGCAAATGAAGCTATCCAGACTAGGCCATTATCCATACTCCGTCAAAACCTGGAGACCGCCTGGCTTTCTAATTTAAGGTTCATCTTCGGGGCATCTTCATGACCCTCAATACCGCATGCTGCTGACTTTTGAGTTACTTGTATATTAGCCCGTTCTGGAAATTCACGGGGACTTAGCGACGGAAATGCCCCGAAAATGAATGTCAAAAGTATTCTGTACGGTCCCTGAAATCCTTCGCAGTCAAATTGCTGACTGGAGTTTGAAGGGAAAATCGCCGTGCGGCAGATGGACTGACATACGGAGTACATTCCTTGACAGTATTATCTCGCAAGATGAGGGGCAGCCCGGTCCATATCACAGATTCTCCTATAACCAGGGACCAATAGCATGCGCTTCGATCACTGTGTTAAGCGTTGCAGGAAATCCATAATTTTACAAATATAATACGCCAATTACACAGCTGCCAGGTATCTAGTAAGGGGATTATGAAGGCCTTAGCTTGTCTGATCCAAATACAGACTTGTTGAAGATGCGGAATTCAGTTTCCAGCCCTGTATGATATTTTCAGATTGCGTACAAATCCGCATTGTAAGATAGCATTTTAGATATTCCATCACGGCCGTGGGTGTAGAAATATGATCAAGGCGTTTTCAAAAATGATAATAATAATAGTACTAATGAAGGCCTAGTAATAGTTGAAGATTCGCACAACTTTTGGGGACCCAAGCCATGCATATCAAACTGTTTGCGCCTACAACTCCAGGAGCATTGGAGCTACTATTTGTAGTAGTATAAGTTGTTAGTCTCCAAATATCTAATCCCGCACAAACCTGCCGAGTTGAAGCTGTACAGAGTTATCAAGATCTTCTTTTAGGCCGCTATGTACTAATTTCCAGTAGACCGATCGAGATGAATAGAACCCTGCACGATCGATATAGCCAGGGCATTTACTCCGTAAGTCCTTTCTTCTTTCCATCTTTCTTCTCATCTTCCCATCATTCTTGCCTTCAACATGATGTAGTAAACTATTGCCGGAGACAGACCTTACGTAAGCAGCGATATGCCAGCTCGCTGCACGAACCGCCGCCATGAATCGCCAGCAACCCAGCGGAAGCACCAAGACCGCGCGACGTGAGCGTGATTTTTGCTGCTTGAACGATCCAACGACGCAGGTTTGAAGAAAAGAATCCATCCAAAGCTTACGAGTTACTGTCCTATCTCGCTTGGTTCGCTGCGGTTGATAACCCTGCCCGCGCTTCGCCTGCCCGCATTCGCCCATCATGACTTCCCTCTTCTTCTCCACCCCCGTCGACATTGACGTCGTTCTCGAAGACAGCGACGAGCGCCAGACGGTCGATGTCAAGCTCGACAAGGGCCGTCGGGAACGAGTTCCTCTCTACCAAGACGGGGAGTCTGTCAAAGGTGCTGTGACGGTCAGACCCAAGGATGGGAAACGGTTAGAGCACACGGGGATCAATGTGCAATTCATTGGCACAATTGGTACGATAGCAACCTAATGACCGCGCATTTATGCTTATATATGGAGGTGGAACGGCCGAACTAAACAAACTTCTTTTTGGTTCTTAACAGAGATGTTCTACGATCGTGGAAACCATTACGAATTCCTGTCTTTGGTCCAGGAACTCGCAGCCCCCGGCGAACTCCAGCATCCACAAACCTTCCCATTCAACTTCAAGAACGTCGAGAAACAATACGAGTCCTATAACGGCATCAACGTGAAGCTGCGGTATTTTGTTCGCGTGACTGTGTCCCGACGGATGGCCGATATCGTGCGCGAGAAGGATCTCTGGGTCTATTCCTATCGCATGCCTCCCGAGAACAATAGCCCGATCAAGATGGATGTCGGTATCGAAGACTGCTTGCATATTGAGTTTGAGTATTCCAAGTCCAAGTACCATCTCAAGGACGTCATCGTCGGGCGTATCTATTTTTTGCTAGTGCGGCTGAAGATCAAGCATATGGAGCTGTCCATTATTCGACGCGAGACCACTGGGTCTCCTCCGAATCAGTATAATGAGAGCGAGACGCTGGTGCGATTTGAGGTAAGTTCGTTATGGAAACCTTCAACCTGGGGGGTGCATTGAAGCTAATTCGACGTTTTGGCAGATCATGGATGGATCGCCATCACGAGGTGAGTTGTTGGATTTGGCTGATACTAAGGGCCATCCACAAGCGCCACTGCTTGCTTTCTTGGCCCAATAAGACCATCATCACTGACCAAGCTCAGGCGAAACCATTCCGATCCGTTTGTTTCTGGGCGGCTTCGATTTGACACCTACGTTCCGCGATGTCAACAAGAAATATTCGACAAGATATTACCTCAGTTTGGTCCTCATTGATGAAGGTAAGCGTCTGTTGTTCTTTTATCTGTTAAGATTCAGGTCGATCCGAGGATTTAAGGGTGCCTTTTATGTCTTGGCCTTCTGCTGCGGATGCATTGCTGCCTAAGGCTTTCAGGCCGCCATCATCTCACGGCATCCCACGGATCCTGGCCAACACCCGATCGGCATTTGACTGCAAACAACCCCCACGCTATACCCCGGTAGCTCCACTAACCCCGGTTTCCGTTCCTTTTTTGTTTTGCGAAACCATTTGTAATTTTCCGGAAGTTTCTATATATGCTAACGACGTTGCTCGCAGATGCTCGCCGATATTTCAAGCAATCCGAGATCACTCTCTATCGCCAGGCTCCCGAGATTGCGTTGAACCCCCAGATCGCTCAACAACAACAGATCCAACAGCAGCAGATCGCCCAACAGCAACAGCAGCCTCTGCCCCCCGGCGCGGCGACCGCAGGTCCCGGGAGGGAAAATGCGTACCAGCAGCAACAACAGCAGCAGGCGCCACCGCAACCTGTTCCTCCTCCAGCGGCTTAAGGTTGTCACGTGTATTCTGTCCATGAACCTATCCGGGGCTCGTTGGGTTTCTTTCTGCTTGATTCACATGTTGTGGCTGGGTCTGAGGCCGGCCTTTTAAACGTTTACAGTCTTCGTATACATATACCCTGCCCTTGTTCTGCTAACCCTCTTCTGTCCTTGTTTGCCAGCCATATGCCATTCCATCTTTACTAGATATGATCGCAAGCATGGATATGCTGTTTTTGAATTCGGACATAGTAGACAACGGGCGTGTGCTGCTATCTTAAGTCTATCCCTATTACGGAGTAGTACCCACCGTAAATAGAAAAAAAAAAAGTATTACCTTTAATACAAACAAAAGGATACCAGATAAAAAATAATAATGATAATAAAATAAAAAGCTTCTATGTACCTACAGCACAATGCCCAACTTCCTGCAACGCGCCACCTAACACCTGCAGCACTTCCCCATCATCCCTCTCCTTCCCAGCCACCTGCAGCGCCCTGACAACAAGCGGATATATCCACTCGAGATGCTTCTTGAGATTCGGGTTTCCATATCCAGCGGTATGAATAGCAGGGGGTTCCGGGATCGCGCCTGGCTTGCTGTTCAACTCGACCATACCCCGTAGGAGGTGGAGAAGGGCTTTGCGCGCAGGGGTTGGCTGCGGCATGAGGCCGCGGAGGGGTTGGTCTGCGATGTAAGCTCGTAGGGATACTGCACAGCGGAGGATTAGGTATGGCGAGACGGAGCGTGCGAGGAAGATGTGTGCCGGATCTCCCGCGTCCTGGTTGGAGGTGTTGTTGTCGGTGCTGTCCGAGGGAACGGAGGCTAATTCGAAAAGTGCATCAAGTAGGACGTATGCCATTCTAGACCGCGAAGTCGCCGGAGGATCGAAGGTTCTACCTGGTCGGACGTCGTATATTCCTTTGAGGGGTTCGGTTGCAAGGGTCTCGCGATCAGGGACGTCGAATCGCTGAGGAGGGTATACAAAGGATGAATGGAATAGCGCACAGGCAAAATCTCGTCGGAAGTTGTCCATTATGACGGGTGCTCCGAGGGATGGGATGATAAGGCCTTTCAGTCTGTGAAACGCCGCGATATCAAACGATTCGTCTGCTAGGGTCTCTGTCATAGAGAGCTGTTGGGTCCTGAAGCCTCTAGCAGAAACTATGCCACGCGCGATGCCCACCACACATTCCCAGAACTGAGAGATTTCCTTTTGATCTGCCTTTTCATACTGCTTCTCTGCATAGGGGATTACAACCTGGAGAATGTCGAGCGAAGTTGTCGTTGCTTCCTTCCATAGTCTCGGATCCCGATCTTTGCCTTGCCACTCATATTTCTGAGTAACAGGCGTGGAGAGATGCTTCAGCGCAGTAGACAATGAGCCATTTGCAAAGACTTCCTTCTTAATGCCAAATTCCATGATATACCAACGAAGGAGATTTATTGCACTCTTCGAAAAAGCGACGAATGTCGGTCTTCTCGAATCGCTACCCGGTGTCCATTTTGACAATGCAGAATCAACATAGTCTGCAAGACAAAGAAGAAGGGCTGTTTGAGAATCTTCTTTGTCCAAACAGATACTTTTAGTGCAAGCAATTATCAACGACTGTAGAGTCGAGGGATGGTCTATATCTGGGGAGTACCGTGGCAAGACTGAATTCCATGCAAGAGCCCTCATGTTTTCAAGGATGCTCACAATGCGTTCTCGTGTCAGGCTATCCTTGTGGAGGCGATATAGTTGCTCAAACGTCCGTAGATATGCCAAGGCCGAGCCCTGATTCGGGATATCAAGATCCAGCAAATCTTCCTTGCTGGACGGGTGGCCACTGGCCCATAGTGACCATGTGGATTCGAGTGCCCGCTTGCTGAAATTGGTTGATGTCTGCACCCTAAGAAGGATATTCGACAAGCTGGAGAACACTGCTTCGCTGAAATCCAGTAATCCCAGACCAATTAACAATTGGAAGTAGTAAAGGAGTCTTTCCCAGGAACGGTCAAACTCTTCGTCCGCAATGATGGAATCGAAAAATGTTGTCATCAGTTCAGATGAGCCTTTGATCATCACGACTGTCGTGTCTATCCATGGCTTGAGCTCATCCGAATTTACTTCGCTTCCCTTTTTCAGAACATTGGCGATTTCAACTTGGACATCTTCGACCATCTGAAATATGACACGATTCAAACATAAACGCCATGCCTTAGGCGATAATTGTTGGCCATAAGCATCAAAGATTCTTAACAGCGTGTGGACGGCACAGTTCCTAATTTCGGATCGGCTGTCCGTTGCAAGATCAACGATTCGAAGCAATGACAATAACCATAAAGAGTTTCGAGAGACAGAAGCGTCGTTGTCTTTAGCTAGTGTCGCTAAGGCTTCTTCCTTGACTGACGCATCGACATGTGACTCGACGGTGAACTTTTCTATTTGACCCTGGAGAAAGTCTGAAACGTTCCAAAAAGAAGAGGTCGTGGTGAGCGATATATTGAAATCTTGCTGTTGTGAAGCAAAGTCTGAGAGTGAATTCACGAGATCCAAACGACAAGGCGCCGGGAGTAAAGATAGGAAATCGGAAGCCACCAGCTGAAGGGATCTGTACGCCGCGCGGATAAGACGAGACGAATCAGCTAATAAAGAGAGTCTGCTTTCTTTTCTTGTGGTATCCGCTTCTGGAGTTTCTTCCGCCAGGACATCACCAAAGACACTGGAAATGAGGTCGAAAACTAGGGCCCAGCCGTCGACGAAGGTCTCGGCATACTGCTCTAACACATTTTTCAAAACCTCCAGAGTCTGCTCGTGAATCTCAACAACAACAGTCGGGTAAGATCCTGGCAGGTTCGAACTGTAAAGTGAGTTGACTTGCTTTATTAATGTTTGTAGGTTCCTTAATTGCCGTTCGTTTCGTGTAGAGTGATCATCATTGTCTGTCTCCCTCATTGTTTGAAATACGAGGTTGTTAAGAACTTCGCTGGCTCGCAATCGAAGACCATTGCTGACTTCTACGTGTGCTGCGCTCGAGATGAGACTATCCGTAAGACTTCTCCATGCGTGAAAATCATTCTCGTCCAAAGAAGACAGCCGTTCTAAATTTGCTTTGGATAATTCATCTGCCTTTTCCAAAACAAATCTCAGCTGCTCGTCTTGCGTTCTCGATTTGCCCACAGTGAGCGACACGCGACGAGTACTTTTACGCATGTGCCCCAAGGCCCTGGTTGACTGCGGAGAACGAGGCGCGCTTGACACACTCTCCGATGAATCATGTTGGGACGCTTCCTCCGTGAACCGTGAAAGATTCAAAAGAGCAGCTAATATAGCGCTGAATGAATCACCAGGGTAACCGCCCGTGCTCTCGAGCATCTTGCTAGATGCTGTTTGCACAGCGGTGATCTCAGCTCCAAGGTTGGCTTTGGGTACATCTATACTCAAGCTGGTCGCCGCATCGCCAGAACTGCTATACTTTGTCGTAGAAACGGAGGAAACCCCAATTAACAAGTCTATATCCTGTAGCGTCTCAAAAATGATAGACCAGGCCGGCTGGTCTAGAATTGGTCCCAAAGCAATTCCCAAATTGAGCAAAGCGCGCAAACATAGAAGATTCCTCGTACTTAGCAACACAGAATTGCTGTCTGAAGATGCATCGGCAGGTAATGGAGACCCGACGAGCGCCGTTTCTGGTCCCTTGCGCCTTTTGTCGGATGCATTGCTGTTCTGAGAATCAGACGTAGAAGTCGCGCCGGTGCCCGACCTAATGCTACCAGTATCGGGTGGCATGGCAGCTTTTCCCAGAGTCGTCAGGAATGCGTCCCGGGGAACTGAAAGCCTGAGAAGGCCTGCAACATGAGCTAGTTTCTGGAATGATCGTACCAGATTATGGTAAAACTCATCGTCCAGGGCTGCATATAAAAATGTGGAGCAGGTTGCAAGAACAGCAGGCCAGCAGTGTTCGATTATGCCAGCACATATCCTAATAGCCGAAATTTGGGGGTGGGATTCCAGGGCCAATGGGTTCGTTGGTGCAGGCGACTTCTTGGTCTTTTGATCCTGGGTAAGTTTCCAGGTGGGTGATTGCAGATCTGAGGATACAGTGGGAGAGCTGGGGTCTTGCTCAGAAATTGCAATTCGATTTTTGCGCTTGGTCTTGAACTCGGGAACAGTTAGAGGCAATATGAACTTTGCAAGCCCTTCGGAGAATGTGTTGATGCAGTTGAGTACGAGACTGTAGATATATGTCTCTGGTGGAGGGGGTGCATCGGTCTTATCGAGGGTATCCATATAGGACGTGCGAATCACGCTCCACTGACTGCTAACACCCGGTATATTCGTTTCGGTAGATGGAACAGAGGTCCCGATGACACCAGCCACTCCCCCGGCTTCGAGAGTGATCTGTTCCTCTGTGATGGACCTTGACTGCTCGACACGAGTAGGTACTGTAGATTGATTGCCGACGCCAATCAAAGATGGTTTCTCAGATGCTAAATGGACAAGAGAGGCCATGTGGTCTTTAAGGATGTTCTTTCTTCCGTCTTTTCCATCGTACAAGGAGTAAATCAGTCGAACTAGCCCTGGCTCGGCATACAGAGCTCGGAAAAGCTCCATACAAATTACACGCTTCCAGGGTGCTGTCCCATCCGGCTCAAGCAAATGTGTCAACAGACCAAGTGCCATTTCAGACTCCGCAGTTAGCAGAGACATGTAGCGTTTCAGACACACAAGCAGGATACGAGCAACCCGAACTGTCTGGGCAAAACTGTGCCTCTCTGACAAGTATCTCACAGTCAACGGCATGAGCCGCGTTCGTAACACTTGTGTAAGTTCAGGATGGCCAACAAATAGAGAGCCGCCGTTTATCACGGTGCTCTCAATGAGCTCCAAGGTGAATGTCAGCGACAGGGATTTGATCCGCAGGAATTGAAGCTGTTCGCCATCTACAAGACGACAGAGATCGTCCAAAAGCTTGGAACAACGTTAGCTAAGGGCAGTCTCAGAATCTAAGGATTGCCTTACCCGTAACGCATCGTAGGAGAATTGACCAATAGTTACTGTTTTGTCATCCACAATGACATTTATTGTCTGCTTCGAGGAATCCGGAGTTTCTCGAAACAGATTAGCAAAGAAACCTGTGAATCTGTGCATGTCCACTGGTAACTTACTGTCATCAATAACAATTCTCTCGAATGTCGACACCACAAGCTGCTGTAGGGTGGCAGCCGCAGTACTTGATACGGCGATAGTTTTGCTCGCCTGCAACATCACACATATTTCTAGTGTGCTTACAAGCAAATCTCCACTGAGCTCGCTGGAATAGTGTTGTAGCAAAGAAGGAAGGGTTTGTAAGATCTTGAGTTGAATATCCAAGCCTTTATATGGTCAGCATCTCGAAATGGGCATTTGAGAGAGTTACTAGCATCATACTCAGGTTAGCTGTTTCCCTAAGCCCATCCAAAACATCATTTAGCCGTTCGGGCGGTAATGACCGAGAAGCCACGAGCCTCTGGAGGCAGACCACTCCAATTCCCGCCAGTTTCGCATGACGACTATGGCAAGTAATGATAAACGGTTCGACAAACTTCGGCCTGCGTACCAGGTCTCTTGGTTACTTAGCAACTCTATTCATGTATGCCAAATATCAGCGAGGGTAGAGCACACCAGCTGTTGTCTGGGCCTCAGAAGTAGAAGGCAGTGCCTTCAATTCATTGAGAGACTCCTCAGCAGCCTACTTTCTAGATTAGCTTGATGGACACTAACTAATACAGGCATCAGGGAAAGCAACGGACATTTCGCAGGTCAGCATTCTTCCTTTTAGATTCTTGAATCAAATTCAAGAGCTCCGCCTGGAGAAATTGAGAGGACATTTCAATATCAATTGTTGTATCAGAACATGGCCGATTCGGTGCCTATGGTAGCTCCGTACTGTACTCCCGTCCGGAGTTTCCCCGTTGGTTCCTGAACGTTGGTGAATCGAACAAGGGAATTTAATTCGGCTGCTGGTGTTGCGATGCACGAACAGCAAGTCTTTCTGAGACTTCAGCCTATTATGCAGCTTTTCTCAATGCAGGAAACCGTTTCATTGAGCCCGTTCCTGGTCAAGGGAATCAACACGAGCTTCGGGCGTGGCATCTTCAGGGAATATGTCAAGGCGGAGAGTTGGATCATGTGACTGTTTTGTCACGTGATTGACCGCCGCGGCGTTTCTGCAGCGGGCAGGTGGGAGACACCGCCCAAGAGCCCCTCTTCCTCCAGAGTACTTGTTCTTGACGTCTGTCCCACCATCGTCTTTCGGGCTATTCTTTTCGTTACACATCTACCAACCCCAATTTCCGCTCTCACGATGTCTACCAAGGTTCCTAGAAATTTCAGGCTTCTCGAGGAGCTGGAGAAGGGCGAAAAGGGCCTAGGAGCAGGTCAGCATGTCCGGCTATTGATAAACAGCAAATGCACAGCATATCACTAATACGTCCTTTCTCGGCACACAGAGGCATGTTCCTACGGTCTTGCGGATGGGGAAGACATGATGATGAGCAACTGGAACGGAACAATCCTTGGCCCTCCTCATGTGAGTCCGCTAGCTATGATTTCACATCGTCAATTGCCCTTTGTAGCCTCTGACTTCGAACCGGACAGAGCGTCCATGAGAACCGGATATACAGCGTCAACATCCACTGCGGCGCCGACTATCCCGACAACCCTCCCTCTATTCAATTCATTTCGCGGGTCAATCTTCCATGTGTCGACCAACGGAACGGAAAGGTATACTGCCGTGACGTCGAAACTTCACTTGGGAATAAGGAATGAGGAATCATTTAACACTTCTTTCTAGGTTGATCCTACTAAGTTGCCTTGCCTTGCTCAGTGGAAGCGTGAGTACACCATGGAAACTGTGCTGCTCGAAATCCGAAGGTAACGAATCCCTGCATATTTACTTCATTGGTCTTATGATTTTGCTAATACGGGTTCTTCTTGCAGATATATGGCTCTGCCACAACACAAGAAGCTGCCTCAGCCGCCCGAAGGTTCGAATTTCTGAGACTCTCCTTTTCATACATAGTTAGAGATCGCAAAAGTGGAGTATTGCAGCTGGTTTCTGCATTAGGTTTATTGCTTTCCTTCTTCGTTGATTTTGTTAGAGCGTATATAGTTTGTGCATAATGGCAGGCCTTGTCATGGTTTCTTCTCGAGTCCCATTTCCAGCTTCTAAGAGTTCTCGGCAACGTCTCGGCTCTTTCTGCACATGCCACTGTATCAATTTCAATGAGCCGCTAATTCCGCAAACCAGCTGGTTCACGAACAAAGTAGAATACTTTTCCATACTCACATCCAAAGTATTGCCCAGTGAACAACCAAGCGCCATACTCCGGAAAATCTAAATCACGTGACATTCCGGGTTTCGTTCATGCTATACGAAGCTGCACGTGTGGAACTTACCTACCATCTGTTCAGCGCTTTGCTACGCGGGATGCGTAGAATAACCTCACCAAAGTTCTCCGGGGTTCATCGTTTTGCCTGTAAGCTCAAGTCCATTGTGGAAAGAGTGCGCAACGTGGTCAATTCTAATACAATATTTCTTGCTCAGGTTTGGCGCTTTACCGGGCACTTCTCCGACAATGCGCGAGATTGTCAAATACCACACCAGCATTTGGTGCGGTCAAACCGATGGTACAAGCAAGATTTCATAATCACAAGAAGATCCAAAGTCCATCTCGAACATTGAATGCTATGAACGCTGGATACGAGGTATTCACCTTTTGCACGAAACCAATTTCACGAGCTAGTGCTAATTTTTTCCTCTGTCTGAGCAAGGCTTTAGATCTAATACATTTCGCATCGCAAGGGGATCAACATGAAACCAAACGCCTCTCGGCACTCCTTGCAGAAGGTCAAAGGAAAATTGAGTGCAGCAAGGCATATCAACGAGAACGGACTAAGACGAAACTGGTCAAACCGTTATCAAAAAAGGAGAAGCGGAAACAAGAAACCCAGGCTTTCGAAAGGAAAACCGCTCAACGACACCCAGATGCTACCGCGATTCTCTCCCGCCCCCGGCCAGTCATCAGCGGCAAACGCCGAGTACCTGTCTTCGTCAATGCGCGTGGCGTCCCTTTCCTGCGCATCAAGAAACCGCAGCCGTTGAATCTCAGCGGGGTGATCAGAAGCAAGCTGGATAATCGCTGGAGACGAATTGAACGTCGAGACAGCCTAGAAGTTGCCTTGACGCTTGCCAGGGGTGAGGATCTGTGGGATGAATTAACCCTTGGTGGTCAGGAAGAAGACTCGTGGCAATACGAAGTTCACAATGCCTTGAAGGCCGTGAATAATAAAATACGGGACACTGATCTTAAAAACAAGAAGATGGCCGAGGATATGTGGAAAGTGGTCCTGGCTGAGCGCAAATTGGCAGCAGAGGAAGCAGCAGAAGGAGAGAAAAGGCAAATGTCTTAGAAATGCCCCCGCTGAGTCCCAGTTGGCAACAAAAAGAAGAAAAAGAAAAACAAAAACTCCAGGACAACTAATCGAAGCAGAAGTGGTTAATGGTGCTAATGTCTCACGCCACCCTAGTGTGCTTGGGCTGACGCCCTTGGTCTCTCAGAGGAATGGTAGTATAGGTCACTTCATACAACTAGAGAGGGATAAGGGGCCAGTTATCCTGGACGTGCTCTCGTGACAGTCTACTTGTAACAACCGCATTCCATGGCCTTTAGCGGATTGCATCATTTCTGGTACATTCGTCAGGCCTGTGGATTCTTGGATTGTCCTCCAGACTGAGCCAGCTTCAGAACTAAATAAAGCGCACTCCAGACATCTGGCTAGAGTCCAGTCAGAAGGTCTTAGAACACCACATCTCGAATCCATGTACACTATACGGATTGCAAACGCAAGTGCATAATAGTATGTTGTAATTCTTTTCTTCTTTTTTTGATATATATATATTTTTATGGCAACACCCTGTACACAATGTTGCACCGCTATGCGGCTATCTTCACCTTGTCTACACCAGCCGCCATGGAATCCTCGTCATCCTCATCAAAATCGCCCTTCCCAGCCAGACCTCTCTCCCATAATTGCCTGCCAGTAAGCTTCTTCTCTTCCTTCGCTGCTGGTTTCCTGGCCTTCTTGTCCTCTGCGTCTTTCTCTTCCCGTCTCCGCTGCTCTTCCTCCTCCATTTCCTTCCTAAACCGTTCGCGCCATTCTAGGAATGATTTAATGGTGACTGCTGTACCCTCAAATTTGCGGTTCTCTTCTTCCTCCGCTTTTGCGGCTTCTACCTCTTTTTCTGCCTGGACAGCATTCGCCCGCTCTGCCATGAGAAGCTCGGCACTGTCCTTCAGGGCACTAACCAGTGTGAAAACCATAGCCATTCCCATGTTCTCTTCGATGGTCGGCTGTAGAGCTTCGAGGAGTCGGTCCCGATCTTCTTGGATATCCAATCGATGATGTTTCGGCGCATTATGCGGCGCAGATATTTCCAGTTCCGGGGCGACATCGGGGTAGTCTGTCGGGTATGAAACCTGGAGGAGCAAGATGGGCTGTTCTGCATCTTCGTCTTCGCCGGTGTCATTCTCGGGCGTGTCCAGCGTTATGGATATCCGGTATGAAGTATCAGATAGGTCTAGATGTCAAAGCACATAGATCATTAGCAATTTGGTCACAGCCGGCATACAGACCGCCGGGGAAATAGCTCCAACCTGTTATTTCTTCTGGGAAAATAGAGTCGAGCACCTCGCGCTCCTCGACTTGTTCTTCACGACCCATTATGTCGAGTCTGCCCGGGTTTGGAGGGGTATCGCTGCAAACAAGGGCACGTTCAGAGATCGGTCATTCAAGTGACGGGAGATTTGTGAATGAGACCCTTTCTGTAGGATAGGAGTGTCTATCTGTAAACTCTGTATATCGGCGAAACCAAGGAGAACGCAGAAATTCACAATATGCTTCTTAAGTCGAGTTGCAAACTGCAATACCGTAGTCCAAATGCAAACCAAGCAAACAGAAAGAATTATTTTGCGTTTGCTCCGCCTTATCGCTGCTTAACTCTTTGAAGGATTCGAACAATATATTAACACACCTACTGGGTTTGGGGAATTACTCCTGTTGTCTTATTATCTTCTAGTGTGAATAGAACAGTACGTTAGACGAAATATCTTGCGATTGGTGGTATACCATGGGCAAACCCAGACCTCACAAGAAGAAAGCATCCAAGCCCAAGAAGTCCCGCGCAGGCAACTCGATATCGAATCGGAAAATGAGCGAAGATCCCACGAAATTGCTCGAGCAAGCGACGATACTACGGCAGGCAGGTCAGACAGATGCGGCGCTCTCGGTAGCGGAGCAGGCACTCGAGTCTGCATCGGCCAACTCGCCCGTTCACCTCTTCGCCGAGAACTGTGTCGCTGAAATCTACGTTGAACTCGGAGAAATCGATGTCGCAAGTGAACATTTTTTGCGCGCGGTTGAGTTAGATCCCGATGGCACAATACCGGAATCGCAGGGTGGCGGAGCTGAGAAGTTTCTGTGGCTCGCGCAATTGAGTGAGCAGGGTGGTTCGGACAGCGTGAAGTGGTTTGAGAGAGGTGTCTCGTCTCTCCGGCATATCATCCAGCAGCTGGAGGGGACAAATGACCCAGAACAAAAAGATCTCCTGGACGAGAAGAAGAGGAAGATGGCGAATGCTTTGTGTGGAGTCGCTGAGATTTATATGACGGACCTTTCGTAAGTAGTGTCTTGTTCTTCGTGTCGGGATCTTTACATTCTGGACTAACAGCATCTAGATGGGAAGAAGATGCAGAAAACCGATGCGAGTCACTCATTACGGAGGCGCTGGTAGTAAACCCCAACGCACCTGAAGTGCTGCAAACGCTTGCATCTATCCGCATTTCACAGCTCCAGACACACGATGCTCAATCAGCGCTCTCGAAAAGCATGGAACTATGGAAGGACTTGCCGCCAGAAGACCCGACTATTCCCGAATTCGCCATCCGGATTAGCCTCTGTCGCCTACTAATGGAAGTCGGAATGGAACTCGAGGCTCTCGAAGTGCTGGAACGTCTGATTCTGGAAGATGACCAAAGTGTTGAGGCATGGTACCTCGGAGGATGGTGTCTCAACCTGCTGGCGACGAAGCAACAGGCGCCAAAAGATGCAGAGCCCGGGGAAGCAGAAACGCCGGAATCGAAACGGCACGCGTCGCTGGTCGCTAGCCGCGAGTGGCTCAAACAAAGCCTATCACTTTTTGATCAGATCCAATATGAGGACGACAGGCTCAAGGAGCATGCGCTTGAACTGGTCGCCGAAATGAGCAAGGAACTGGGCGAAGATATCGAAGAAGAAGAGGAGAAAGAAGGTGATGAGGGAGAGTGGGTCGATGAGATCGAAGAGGCATCAGATGAAGATGATGAGATGGCTGATTCCTAAAAGTTATTGCATTTTTTTCTCGTGCATACATACTTGATTTTCTCAAAACATTGAAGGCTTGCCCTTTCTGTTTTGGTACTCACCCCTCACTGCTTTTAGCTCACTGAGTAGCTCTGAGCACGCCCTGAGCCCTCCCTGAGTAGCCTGAGCTGAGCACTGAGCAGAGAGTGAGCTGATGGGTAAGCAAGTAGTTGTAATGCGACCGGTTTTGGCAAAACCCAGCTCAGCCAGGACATTTCCGATTAAGGCATCATTGACATGGCCGGGGTCGATGTTGGCTTTCTTGAGGGCAGCTTGCATGACCTATAAAAAATCCCGTTTAAATTCCATGTCTTTTCTTCTGCAATTGCTCCAAACATATCGGCATCAAGATCTCTTCGGGGTATGAATCCTTGAACCTGCCCTTGTACGCCCTGCCAATGGGACTCCGGACAGAGGACAGAATAACCACATCCTGCAGCGACTTCTTGAGCACTTCTTTGGCAGCTCTGGTCAACATGATCCCGGATGGGCTGGTGTAGTAGAGAGCAGGAAAGATGGAGGTTCCGGAAAGGGACTCGAAGCAATGCTGCGGTGGGGCTTAAATAAGTATGTTTAATGTTTAGCCGGTGCTGGATCCGATCAGTATGTTGTCAATATCGTATATAGTAGTAGTAGTAGTAGAGTACAGAGTAGTTATGGTGTAGATGTTATTATACTCAAGCTTGATTAGAACCCCACACTGGTCTACTGATCAATATGAGATAAGAATGAGCATTTCAATTGAATATTAGTATGCAAATAGAACCACCAATTCTATATATTGTTGTATGTACTCTGTATCTAGCTTGCCGATGCGAATCCCAGCTCGGAACAGTAATTTACACTGATACATACTTATAGATATCTGAATACATCAACATAAAGCTGCAGTTTAGGACCGCCAAAACTTTATGGTGGTGAATATTTCCAAGGGAAAGTATCTTGTAGTATGGACTTCAGAAATACAAAAGGTCTGCCTGGTGAAGGGGATATTATACATAGCTATCTAGAATATTAAGGGTTTGACCTGTTAAGTTCTCTTGCCTTGCATGTTATTTATCCCTCATCTTCCTTCACATTGTCCCACTCCACAGGTCAAGGCATGAAATGGCCTGTAGAACTTGTTGCCTTTGATTGCTGATTTAGCAGCCTCCTCAGCTCTATTGGAATTACATGCATTAATAAGCTCAATTATCTCCTTGAACAAACTCTCCTCCTCCTCCTTCATGGTCTGTCCTTGATAATGAGAGGTCCCAATGGCATCAAGATTCGAGTAACTGGAGGAGTGATGCATAGTTGTGAGTGCCTATGGGTTTGAATGAATGGGTTAGCAATGAGAGTAGGGCTGTGGATGGGCATTCAGCCCATAGATCTTTGGAATTGGACGACAGAATTGAAGGGATGCCTAGTAGTGTCATACGAGTCGAGTCGAGTCAAGAGGTTGGACTCGACTCGTTCGTGACACGCTAACATCTCGGCGTCGGCAAGCGCGTGTCCGGCATGCACTCTGCCCGAGTTTAACGCCTCTACTTGAAAAGAAACCTCGCGTTGTAGGACGGTCTTCTTCATTCTTGAATGATGTGGGATGCCATAGTCATCACAAAAATCGCATAAGTGAGTGACATACTCTCTTTCTCGAGCATTGAGGAGTAGACTTTTAATCGGCTTGAGTTCTGATTTGATAGCACCAAGCTCAGACTGAGTGGCTCTGAGGTCACACGTACTTCTCACTGTGAGCTTCCCATTCTTACTGGCCCTCCCACAGCCTGCAGACAAGTCAGTGTACCAGCAGATGAAGTCTTTGATGCAGACGATATCCGGAGCAGGAGCATCAGACTTTTCACCACTCAGTAAGATTTGAAGCCCATCAGGTCTTGGCTTGTGTCATTCAATATGGGCTTCAGGATCAAGCGTGGGTATTTTAGGATGGTGAAAAAGGCACTAAATCAAACTACTTGCACAGAATAAAGAGGGGTGAGTAACTCAGGGTGCATGTGACTGATCACTGAGCGTGCCCTGAGTAGGCCCTGAGTGCTCACTGAGTACTCAGCTGTGGCAGAAAGTACTCACTGAGCAACACCCTGAGCGCCCTCATAGAAGTGGTGGTATCCAGAAGGGGAAAGTTCCAGTGGCAGTAGAAAGTCAAGTTCGTACGCGTATAGGTGGTACTTTCATAACACATGATTTGTTCGTACATAGTCACGTCTTCCTTCACGAAATACCGGTTCTACCATGATACCAATATAGAAACTGCTACAATCTCGGATTCGACTGACTTCTTTCTCTCATCCCTTTCTTTATTCATCCATACACCTCTTTCCTACAGATGCTGGACATCTATATTATTGCCACTCTCGGGTCCCTGATATTCGTGATCCGGATTAACTCTTCTTCCGACCGCTTTCTTCCCCAAAGATGCCTACAGTTATAGTTTTTGTCCCGACAATTCTTTTTTAGTCTAGCGATGAACTCGATGTGAGTGAGGGATAGCATCGCCGTCATCGACGCTGCTGGAAAAGCGTCCCTTCTTTTCCCCCTTTTGATCAGGATGGGCCTGGTGCCAGCGCCCAAAAGGGAGAGTTCATCGTTAAAGGAACCGGTGGTCGAGGTAGAAACCGTCGATATGGCGTCCACGGAAGTTGAAAGAGAAACTGCGAACACAGTGGAGATCGAAAGGGAAGATCTGGTACAAGAGATGGAAGGTGACGAGGACGAGCAAAAGCTGCAGTCCGAGTATGGAACAGACAGTGACGTGGGGAGCGATGAATGGGAGTCTCGGTCTCTCTATGAAGATGCGCTTCAGTTTGTCCGCGATGAGCAGCTCCGGGACGGAGGTAATTCTATCATTGTACATGCTCCAAGAAGCAAGTTACTGACGGGGCCGTGCCTTTTTTGAATTTAGTCGCTGATGCTTGCACTTTGGATGAGGCCTTGGCTTATCGGAACCGCCTGCATGAGATAGGCAAAGCCGACTTCGTGGAAGAGACGATTGCCCGGAATACGGTCAGCGCAAAGAAACTGTGCACTGCCTTTGGGATCCTTCCCCCATCGTTCCTGGAAGGAGCGCCAGATGAGGCCTATCATCCGCTTCTGGCGATGGGGATCTCCCGCGAGTTTTCCAGAAGGCCTAAACTTCCACAATATAATACCATTGAAGATGCGGTTCGATTGCTCAAAGAATCCAAGAATGTGATTGTTCTTACTGGTGCGGGTGTAAGTAGTACCTCTTTCTCTTCGTGCCTATATGCATAGACCTTTGTGCTGATATAATATGCCCAGATCTCCACAAGTCTTGGTATCCCTGATTTCCGGTCTAAGGACACTGGTCTCTACTCCCAGCTGGAACATTTGGGACTTAGCGATCCTCAGGAAGTCTTTGATATTCATGTCTTCCGGGAGGATCCTCGTATTTTCTTTTCGGTTGCGAAAGATATTCTGCCTACTGAGAAAAAGTACTCGCCCACCCATGGGTTCATTCGCCTGCTTCAAGATAAGGGCAAGCTATTGACCAACTACACGCAAAACATTGATAATATCGAGGCCAATGCGGGAGTCCTCCCAGAGAATATTGTGCAATGTCATGGCTCTTTTGCTACGGCCACTTGTTTTAAGTGCCAGCATAAAGTTCCGGGAGAAGAGATTATTGAAGATATCAAGAAAGGCGTCATCCCTGAGTGTGGCGAATGCCAGAAGAGCATTGCAGTTGCTTCCTTGAAGCCCCAGGGAATGAAGCGGAAGCGAAGCTCTAATGGCACTCAGAAGAACCGCAAGGATCAAGACAGCTCTGAAGACGAAGATGATTACGAACTCCCAACGCCGGGGGTCATGAAGGTTTGTTGTTAATTTATCCAAGCAGTATCACTGTGATATTGACCAATCGCCAGCCCGATATCACGTTCTTTGGCGAAGACCTTCCGGACGAATTCGGCCGTCGTCTCATCCATAATGACCGTGAAAAAGCGGACTTGGTCATTGTCATTGGGACTTCACTGAAGGTCGCTCCTGTGGCAGAGGTACCTGGAGTGCTACCGCGCAATGTCCCTCAGATATACATCTCGCGCACTGTAAGTCCTAAGCTTTACCATTCGTAAGATGCTATCCCAATGCTGAATGTGCATTGCAGCCTGTATCACACACTGGCTTCGATATCGATCTACTAGGCGATTGTGACATTGTGGTCTCCGAACTCTGCCGCCGGGCAGGATGGGATTTCAAACACGAGATGATTCCTCCTGATGAGAAGGTGGAGGTGAGTCAAGTGGAAGGATACGAGTCACGACATGAGTTCAAGGTTGTCGGCGCATAACAACGGTGTTTGGCTACGGTTGATTGCTCTGCTCCTCTGTGAGCCTTTCTGGGAATGGGCGTATTTAGCTTTTTTTTTTTCTTCTTCTTTTATATGGGATATTCTACGTTCAGATTCAGATTTTGGGAACCATTTTGACTGTCAGCGCGGATTCTGGTTGCTTTTCAAGACCCGTACAGAGATTGAGTTTAATGTATAGAGATGCTTTATTTTATGGAATCGGTTACATACAATACAAGTGTACAATTGACAAAAAGTCTTGCCAATATTTGTTGCCAAGGACTATTGAGACCTATGAAGATTATTCTCATTATAAACCCATTCAGTGATCCCATGGTTGAGCGTCGTCTCTTTTTGCCGTTTGTCGCAGCGGCCGAAGAAAAATCATCGTCTACGATACTATCTCTTTCATACTCTCAACCACACTCCCTACGCAATGCACTGGTAGAAAATTCCAATCACTTCTGAAACAACATTCAACGGGCGATTTGAACAATATCTCAAAAGAGGAGGTGAAAACGCGCGATGGAGTATCTTATTCGCTTCGCACAGACACATGAGACTTTTCGACGACCGGAGATTGAAGCTCTGGCGAGTCTGGTTGGTGTTGACGTTGAATTTGTTCTCTATGATCGATATGTATGTTTCCCCCTTTTTTTTTTCTTGTTTTCATGGTTTGGATATATTGAGCTTCATTTTCTGTTGATATTGAATTGCCCCTCCTGCGGAATTTCTTCCCCCCACGTCTGTTTTAATATGAACACACATGCGAGCATAGCTAACTGACATCCACAGTCACCCTTTGCCATTGTGAAACTAGAAAACAATGAAGCTGCCCGCGCTCTTATTACGCGCAGCATCTTAGCCAAAGACATTTGCGAGCTATGGGGTCAAGGCGTCAACTATGACGAACTTCACGCGGACATCCGCAGGCGGACGCAGCACCGCTGGGAAGACTTCAAGCAAGTATCCTTCAAATTCATTGTGGAGGAATTCGCTGGGAAGATCACTCTTGAAGAAAAACGCGACATCATCCAAGGCTTTGCGTATTTAGGCCTGGAGGGTCCGATCCGCCTGAACAATGCGGAGGAACACTTCTGTGTGTTTCAGGACTTTGTCTCTGATGTTGAAGCGCCAGAGTCGACGAGAACGGCAAAGTCAACACCCAAACTAAAGCATCCAAAACGCATATATTTCGGACGGTGGGTGGCACAGAGTAGTCGCGAATTGATCAATAAATATGACTTGAAAAAGCGACGATACATCAGCACGACATCTATGGATGCGGAGCTAAGCCTTGTCACGGCGAACATGGCACATGCAGCACCGGGGAAGCTATTCTATGATCCGTTTGTGGGGACTGGGAGTTTCTGCGTGGCAGCGGCGTGTTTCGGAGCGTCGACTCTAGGATCCGATATCGACCCGCGCAGTTTCCGGGGTAAAGAGGCTGTGGCAGGGGCGAGTCAAAAGAATCCCATGGGACTGCTCACCAACTATCAACAGTATGGAACGGTGAGCAACTTTGTGGATGCATTCTCGTCGGACCTGACCAATACACCTCTCCGCTTGGATCAGTTCCTTGATGGCATCGTTTGCGATCCTCCGTATGGCGTCCGTGAGGGATTACGGGTTCTAGGAACCAGAGACGGTCGTGGCAAAGAAGCGGTTATTATCGATGGAGTCCCTTCTCACTAGTATGTCTTTGTTGCTCTCGCGTAAGGGACTTATGTGATGTGATTCCATGACGCTAACACCTTGTTCTCTCCCTCAAGTCTACCGGGATACATCGCACCTAGAAGACCGTACGGGTTCGAGGCAATGCTGAATGACATCCTCACATTTGCCTCGCGAACACTCGTCACGAATGGACGTCTGTCCATGTGGATGCCCACCGCCAACGACGAGGCAGAATTGCTAGTCCCGATGCACCCAAATCTGGAGTTAGTCAGTATCTCTGTACAGCATTTTTATAATTGTAACTATCTCCCTCTTCCTTATCATCGAGCTGCCTTTGTGATATCACGGTCGTGATCTAACTTGTATGCAGGGTCTCGTCGTCTGATAACCTATCGCCGGCTGCCAGAGGGGCAGTATTCGGACGTCTCATTGGGACGACAGAAAGATGATTCACAGGGAGTTAACGCGGATGATTTAAATGAGTTTAGAAGAAAGGTAAGATCTCCCTTGTCATCTATTGTATCCCATTGCTGACCATCCCCGTAGTACTTCACCAGAAAGCACGAAAAGAAGCTACCCAAGTCTGAACAAGGAACACCTCGCAGTGAATAGTTACCCCAAGGTCTCGTGTATAATAAAATAAACCAAATATACCAATACCCTCTTTTCACGAAGAAACTCCGGGGGAAACGCCCCATTAATTCATTCATAACTTCCCGGTCCCCTTCTTGGTATTTTGAGAACCACCCGAATCTAAATCCACCCCTTCCACATCCCTAACACGCATAACCTCTTTTGCCAACTCGCCGCGAATGTCAGCAGCCACCTTCTCGCCTTCCTCCTCATCAATCTCCTCCCTCTGGCCCCGGCCAAACATGATATAACTCGACGGAATGGGCCGGTCAAGTGGTGGTCTCGGGACGATATGGAAATGGGCATGGGGGATTACTTGTGCTGCTCTGACGCCTGTATGTCACGTCAAGGGTGTGTTAAAAGTACTGGGTATTTTATCTTGTATGATTGATATTAGGCGTACCGTTATTCTGGACAACATTCCAATGAGCATCTGCGTCAGGGGTATCACCGAAGATGGCCTTCATGGTGGCCCGCGAGATAATGGGCAGCCATTGACCAAGCTATGCCATCCAGTCAGCTCCATTATCTCCACCATTATATTACCCCGTGTCCATAAGAGTAATGAAAAAAATAATAATAATTTTTCTTTTCTTAAAAAAAAAAAAAAAAAAACAAGCTTACCTCTCCACCAACACGAACACCCATATCCCCCAACGTCTCACAATGCTCCCTTGGGACCACCAACACATGGCCCCGCGTCAGGGGCATAATATCCAGAAACGCGAGGACCGTGTCCGTGGAAAGAATGAGATAAGCGTGTGTTTGTGATGAGTCTGCCCCAGATGTCGACTCTGCGCCGACTGGCGGCAAACGATCATCGTTGGTGATGGTCCCTGGATGGAAGGAAAGCGGAGAGATTGGAGGATACGTTGATGCGATGTTGCAAAAGGGGCAATGTGTGGGTGAAGTCATGGTTGTTTATGGCTGTTGTGTAGCAATTTCGGTGGAAGTGCCGATTGATGCTTGTGTTCCGGGTATCATGGACAGAAATTTATATACTCTGCATATATGTAAATCCAGAAGGTTGAGGCTATCCGGCGTCTAGTCCAAAATGTAGACCAAAAAGCATATAGCAGTCATCAATTAGTTGTTACTTAGTGACTTTCGTCCAAACAGACGAGCGCTCAAAGAGTATAACAATCATGGAATACGCGAGATGCAAAGGTAGGTCATCACGGGACCTCGGCTGCTCCAAACCGCTACATCTACAAATTACTGCTTTGGATTGAAACCACGAATCTCTATTCCGAACCAGCTGCTATTTACAAAAGAAAAAAGGGAAATAAGGAGTGCAATGGGTCGAGATGTTTGGAATAACATATTGGAAAAAGGACGTATCCAGAAAGACTGACGGAGAAAAGTAGGTCACTCGAATCCTCCCCATTTTTTCCCACCCACACCCACCCACTATTATGAAGACAACTCTGTAAATGGTTCGTAGACACCCCGGGATATTTGTCATGGGGCAAATGCAGCGGACAGGAGTCATTATGATAGAAAACTAGCCGCAGGGATGAGGGAAATAAACAGGCAAAAACACCACTTAAGAAAGAAGGAAGCTTGAAAAACCAAAAAGGAACTGCAACTATATTTCCGACTCTTAAAAAGCATCCGACGCCTGTAATCACGCGAAGGGTAAGAAGAATGTTAAAAAAGGTATCCGAACAAAAACCCCGATGACACTGCCAAAAAGAGAAGAAAAGGAAGAATAACAAAGGTTAGAGCGCCGGACACCCGTCGAAGAAAACTAATGCAAACACTCGCAAACTCAAATAAAAAAATGCCCATCGTAAACATATGCAAGAAAGTGTCTTATACCACCAAAATACCACTGAAAAGGAACCCGGCCTCCCTCGGTCGTGTTGGAGGGGAAAAATAATGATTGCGGCATCATGTTATCGTAACTTGTCTCATAGCTTGGTGTTGTTCTCAAAGAGAGCTGGTCGACTGCGAGAGGGAGCCTTTGATGTAGTATTGGTGGTATTTTTTGGCCCAATGCCGCGTCATGATGGAGGCTACATGGACGTCAGATCAATTTGAATGTTGCTTATGATAGACGGTAAACTTACCCTTGAGGAACTTCTTACTGGCATATTTCTTGAAGAACGCCTCGTGACACACAGGACGGTGAAGATAGTCGATCATCAACCGGAAAACGGGGGTAACGTCGTCTTCTGAGTATCCTGCATAGTGGGCGAGAGTTGCATCCTAAAGGATAATTAGCTAACTGTCTTCTGTGAAATGGCTGGTAAAACATACCCAGGGTCCTTGATCCAGGATGAGACGGGCAAGGTACATGGCTGCGGCGGCGACATGGCTCTGGTGGTACTCCAGGAATCTGTGGTCCAAGAGACTAATTTCCAGTAGGTATTTCGCCAGGGTCCGAGTGTGGATATCGTAGTTGTCTGCCTTGGAGATCCGACGCAGGAAGTTCATGGGGTTGGGGTAGCTCATGTTGTACTCAAGAGTGGCCAGGATGTGACGCTCCGCATCAAGGATCTCCTTGTCCGAGAAGGTCTCGTCGGCGACATGGCTGAAGTTGGCGACGTGAGGCGAAAGGATTTCTTCGTACTTGGATGCAATAAACATAGCGGTAACTCCAA
The DNA here is from genome assembly GCA_003004525.2 of Aspergillus sp. MA 6038. Taxonomy (NCBI): domain Eukaryota; kingdom Fungi; phylum Ascomycota; class Eurotiomycetes; order Eurotiales; family Aspergillaceae; genus Aspergillus; species Aspergillus sp. MA 6038. Next base: position 127,465 of record PQME02000020.1, read on the forward strand.
CCAGCTGGAGACGGTCCAGTGCCACGACTTCCGCGGACAGGAAACGGTCGATGATGTTGACAGCCAAGAAAAGGGTCTCGGGCAGCAGACGGAAACGCGTGTGGACTTCGATCAACCAGTCGACAAGGATGCCACGCATCTTCCATTCCAGATCGGGTTGGTGCTCGATGTAGTCAGGGTTGGGTTGTGTCTCAAACTCCAGTTCCCGCAGGTAGTCAAAGATTTCTACCACGTATTCCGCCACCATCAGGGGGTCATCCAAGTCCTCCGTGTCCAGATCCACAACGCCATCCTCAATAGCCTGCTTGATGTTTTCTGGTTCAGGCTCTTCCAATTCTTCCTTCAATGTGGAAACCTTCTCGGCGGGGGGCTTCTGGTCAGCCGCCTTCTTCTCGATGTCTAACTTCTTGCGCGGCGGTTCCTCAGCCTGCAGCGTCTTTTCCTGCACCGATTTTTGGCTCGAGCTCCGCTTCATCTGGGTGCTGCCAACTCCAGATCCACTTCCAGGGCGCTTGGCTTCGGTCGCAGGCTTCTTTGCGGTTGCGTTGGCAGCAGTTCCAGTGCGAGACGAATTGGTCCGAGAGAGTTTCTGCACACCCCCGGTCTGCGATGTGGCCTTCGAAGTCAAGCCAATCTTGCTCGCAGCAGGCTTTTTGCCTTCCTTGGTCTCAGCGTTCTCGGCCTTGTTGACATTGCTAACGTCCCCCAGGGCAGCACGTCGCTTCTGAGGTCCATTGGCGGTCGTGTTTGCGGCAGCTTTCTTGGTCTGCAAGGGCTTCTTGGCGGGGACGTTGGCAGCCTGACCCTCGCTGGACAGGGCAGCAGCCTTGGCCCGGGTCAGACGCGTAGACGGCCCGTTCTCGTCGTTTTCGTTCATCGTACCCCGTGTACGGAGGCTGCGAGCCTGCTATACTGGTGATTAGAGAGCTTGTTGGGAAGCAAAGAGACACATTCGGTGTAGATGAAAAGCGGGAACGGTCTAGTGGAGCTCAAACGCGTCTGGAGCGGTCAAAGAAAGCTTACCGTAGGCATGACAGTGAACTGAAAAAGTGAGAGAGGCGGACTGAGAAAATAAGAGGAACGATCGCGGTTCAGAAGAATCGCTTGTCGTTCTATGGTAACCGTCTAGTCAGCATTCCAATAGAGAATACCCCCAGTGGAGTTAAATACCTGTACAGAGGCAAGCATACGTACCACGCGTGGAAATGTAACCTGTCACAGGCGAATTCAAGCAAGGCTCTTTCCGTTGAATTACTAGGCCTTCAAGAAGAAGAATCTTGCCTCGACTGATTGAATGGATGGGAGAAGAATTGATATGAGATGTCGAGAGACCCGGTTCACGTAGCTTTGACAGCGCGCGTCACACTATCCCACGGGAGAATTGTAGAGAATGTGTGATAATATGTTAATTAAAAAGCACACTGATAGGAACAAGACGAAGATCACAGACTTCAGTCGTGTTCTCTTTTGGTGCTTTGGGGGGAGAGGAATGTCTGGGGTCGAAGGAGAGATGGTGGTGTTGAAGAAGTCTGAGGTTGACAGGGCAGAAGCGATATTTGGCCCTATCTTGGCGTGGAAATAAGACCTGTGAAGCCCCACTTGGCTTGTCACGACAGTGAATTCAGCTGTAAAGTACAGAATATGCAGTATTGAAAGATTCAAGTATTTATGTGCAGGGACGACCGCGCAAAATCTGACTTCTATCAGAAAAGAAGCAGCAAAGGTAAATAATCGAAAACTAAATAAAGTAGGAGAGAATAAAAGCCAGAAGAGGGGGCAGTAATAGAATATATACTGAGTTACTGGTTATTCCTTTCTCAGCCAGTATTGGGCACCAGGGCCGTGGAAAAAAGGCAGTAGCGACAATCACCGTGACGCATCGCGCAAATACAGTATCAAAACGCCCTTCGCGAGCGTGAACCACATAAACAACACCATCGTTGCCTGGCAACCATCGGGCCTCCTGCCTTTCTCGCGCGCAGTCCCGTGACTTGGCAGTAATTTTATTACTAAGAGGATTTGTGGCGGTGGTGGTTCAGAGATGATCATGTGATATATATCAGCCACAGCGGAGACCGGAAGCAAGAAAGAACATTTTCAGAACGGGCAACGGGATCTCAATCAGCGTCTCGCAGCAATTGGTTTGGGGAGCCGTCATTGGTGTGTCTCTAGTTAATTATACAAACTGTCTTTGCCTTTCTGTCCTGTCTTATTCTTGTGGTGAAGTATGTTTTGAATCGTGCAACCGCTGTGCGTTCGGTTATCATTTTCGACAACCGCTATCCACTAGGATATCTCGACCCGGATCCCTAGGATATCTTGCTACCAACGATGCTTCAGCCTAGGATGGCCTTGACGGGCCTTCGTTTGCCCTTCCGATGCCTGCCTTTGGTTCCCTCTCGGGCCTATTCGACTATCATAAACGAAAAAGAGAAGCCCCCCGCACCGGAACCGTCGTCCTCCACCTTCGATCCTAGTATTGCCTTTGCTCCTCCTCCAACTCGCGAAGACACCGGTGTCCTTTTACGATCCTATAAGCCGCAGACCCCTGGTATCAGACATCTGCGAAGACCAATCAATGATCATCTGTGGAAAGGCCGGCCGGTCCAAAGGTTGACCTTCCCAAAACGGGGTCATGCTAAAGGTGGTCGCAATCACACGGGCCGTGTGACCATTCGGCATCGTGGTGGTGGTCATAAGCGTCGCATACGGACCGTTGATTTCGCTCGAATTGCTCCGGGGCCACACACAGTGGAACGCATCGAACACGATCCTGGACGCAGTGCTCACATTGCCTTGGTTCGCAGTCAACAAACCAAACGGCTGAGCTACGTCCTTGCTGCAGAAGGAATGAGAGCTGGTGATGTAGTTCAAAGCTATATGTCTGGCATTCCGGACGACCTCTGGAGGAGTATGGGCGGAGCAGTGGATCCTGGTGTGCTGGCGGCGAGAACGGCCTGGAGAGGAAACTGCTTACCACTGCACATGATCCCCATTGGTACTCTGATTTTCAACGTTGGGCTACATAAGGGCAAGGGTGGCCAGCTGTGCCGGAGCGCTGGTACTTTTGCGACTGTGATTGCCAAGGGTGGTGATTTCCAAGGAAAGGCCAACGACACAAACCGGACCCAGACTGGAGACGAGCAACCAGAGGAAGAAAAGAAACCTCTGACACAGCGCGAGAAGCAAAAGCTGGAGCGCATTACTTCTCACGTTACTATCCGTCTCCAGAGTGGTGAAGTTCGACTCATTCATAGGGATTGCTGCGCTACTGTTGGTGTCGCTAGTAACCCCAACTATCAGTATAGTCAGCTGGGTAAGGCGGGACGGTCTCGTTGGCTGAACATCCGTCCGACTGTTCGTGGTCTTGCCATGAACGCTGCGGACCATCCCCACGGCGGTGGACGAGGAAAGTCTAAGGGCAACGTTGACCCCAAGAGTCCTTGGGGCATGCCGGTACGTGTTCCTCCTCTGTCAATCTTGATCCGTGTCTATCTGGAACAGAGTTCACTAACTTGTCTTTTCAGGCCAAATCGGGATACAAGACTCGTCCCAAGTGGAGGGTCAACAAAGCCGTCGTGGTCCCCAGAGTTCGCAACCAGGGCAAGCGTCGCAGAGGATACAACTAAAAATGCCGCCTTCCTTGTCCTTTGTCTTTATTCATGAATGTGTTCGATTATACTTTTATCCGTGGACTGGGCGCAGATGATGGAATGACCGTTCTTCTTGTACTATACCTTGATCAGATACGTATTTAGAAAAGACCATGTCTTGTTTTTCAAAAAACCACGACCTTTCCTTTCATGCTTATTCGGGATATACGCAGCATATCGTCATTTTCGACTGCACCATCATACCAGCCTGCTGAAGTGATTCTAATGGGCAAAGCGTACGTAGCAGGGTTTAGTGCAATGGGCCTTTATGACGAATCGGACAAAAGGGTCCTGAGGATAGCGTCAAGCAGGCTAACTGGGGTAGGAGTATTACTGCTAAAGCCATTGTCGGACTTGATAGATATCTCCATATTGATGGCTTTAGTTCTCGAAGGTGTTGAGTAGAAATGCAGAAGGATATGTAGTTTACTACGTAGGTTGGCAGATGTCTGGATATACCATTTTCGGCGCCCGCGGGCGACCCTGTCGATGACCAACGTCACTCGTTTCTTGGAATGGTAATAATAATGCGCCCTCTACAAAACAACACTAAAACAACGATACTGGTACCTCGAGCTAACTCAAGGTCCTTTGCTACTTAGGGATGTCTTCTTAGGCGTTTATCACCGAGAATCCGGACGTCCTGATTAGATCACAACCTCGCATCGCCTCGAACGCGCTCGAGCCAGCTTTTCCCAACGTGGGCGCGACTTCTAGCAGTTGACTCTGTATATCTTCAATCCAACACTGTTTTCGCAGACGAATGCCGGACCGGATACTTTCTTCGAACCGTTGACCGTAACGGACAGCTCGGCTTTCGTCGTTGACGCTGTTACGTCGTGTTGCCGAATTTTCCCGCTTGAGTCACCTACGTGCTCCGCCAGGCCATGGAGGATCCTCTCAACGACCACTCGCAATATCCCGGACTCCCATCTTCATTCCAGTCTCAGTCGAACCATACCGTGAACGATCATGATGCGTTTGCCACTGCTACGGCGAACGGCGATGGGGACGGCAGCAACTATGTCCCTCGCCCTAAGCGCATAGCGTGTGTTGTTTGCAGAAGGAGAAAATTGAAGTGCGATGGAAAGAAGCCTAGCTGCGGAACATGCTCGAGATTGGGTCATTCATGCGCTTACGATGAAGTGCGCAAGAAAAGCGGTCCTAAGCGGGGTTATGTCAAGCAGCTGGAAGCTCGATTAGGTATGCAGAACGATTTTGAGCCCAGATTCCACGGGCTGGGTATCGGGATGGCTTTTGTTTGGAGCCTGGCTGGCTGACATATTAGATATACAGCTCAGGTTGAGATGTTGCTCCCAAATGCAGTACCAACGTCTCAGACACAACTTCAGCCGCAAGAGAGCAACGCCTCTGATGCTCCTATGGCGGATAATGTCCCATCTGTAGAGATGCCCGCTATCCCGGAACTTGCAGACGATATGGGACCCTCCTCAGAAACAACAGGGCAGCCGCAGTCTGATCAGCAACGTATGCCGGAGACTGGGTACTCAGCATGGGATATGCTTAGTTTGGGGCTTGAGGAGCCGCTCCCGGCGCAGAGTGTCATCAATGAACTGTAGGTCGCTCTATGCCCCTTGTTTCCACTCTTTGGTTTCTCACGATCTGGCAGAAATCAGATCTTCTTTGAAAAAGTCTATCCTTCAATACCAATCATACATCATCCACGATATATGGCCGCCTCGAATCTGGCTCCTAATTTACGACCTCCTGTACACTTACAATATATCATGTGGTGCCACGCGGCGGCCCTCAGTGACAAATATTACCATTTGCATGGGCATTTTTATGAACGAGCGCGCAAATACGCTGAACGGGAGGAAATGCGAGGACTTGGCGAGAACATTCTCTCATTGGCATATTGTCAAACCTGGGTACTCATTACCACGTACGAGTCCAAAATGTTGTATTTTCCTCGAGCATGGCTGACCACTGGGAAATGTGGGAGGCTTGCATTGATGATGGGTATGAATCGGCTGGACCGGGCAGGCCTTAATGTCAAGCAGTCGTTGCCACCGCCTAAAGATTGGACTGAAAGAGAAGAGCGAAGGAGGACTTTTTGGATGGTATTCTGCTGTGACCGGTACGCCAGTATTGGAACTTCATGGCCCATGATGATTGACGAGAGAGATGTCCGTTTAGCCCCGTTATGATGCCATTTTCACCCTTTCCAATCGCATCAGGATTTCTTTCTAACCGACTTCACAGATTATGACGAATCTTCCCGCCTCTGAAGAAGCGTTCATAAAGAGCAAGCCGGAGCAGACATTGCATCTTGCAGACGTATTGGCGGGAGATGGTACCTCGACTTTGTCTCCGTTAGGAAGCGTTGTGCTGTTGGCGTCCCTCTTCGGGCGAAACCTCACTCACCTGCATCGTCCTGACCCGCAGGATAATGACTACGACCTCAACGGAGAGTTCTGGAAACGCCATAGGTCATATGACAACATCTTACTCAACATTGCTCTACAGCTTCCGAATCATCTTCGGTTACCAGGGGGAATGGACGATCCGAATGTTATATTCAGCAACATGTGCATCCACACATCCACCATATGTCTACACCAAGCGGCAATCTTCAAAGCAGAAAAAAACAAGATGCCGGCTCAAATGGTTACAGAAAGTAAGCGGAGGTGCATTGTGGCTGCTGATCAGATCTCGAATATCATGAAGCTGATCAGCCATACGGATCTGACAATTGTAAGTACGGGGTAGTCACCGACCATGGCGAATAGAAACTGATTGATCACAGATGAACCCGTTTCTTTCGTTCTGTGTATATGTTGCTGCGCGTGTCTTTGTGCAGTATCTGAAATCGCGGCCGGATGATACTGTGGTTCAATCCTCGCTTCAATTTATCGTATCTGCTCTTAATGCCCTGAAGAACAAAAATCCCCTAACCGAGACGTTTCTCGTTCAACTTGACGTTGATACTGAGGGTATGTCCCTTCATGGCACTCAAGGACCTGTGAGGAGGGACGGTAATCTCAACACCAGAGTGGTAAGTACATAATGCTCCTACCATCCTATACAGACTCGACTTATTTACTTATTTTCTGATTTCTAGGGATGTTGCCAAGCAAATGTAGGAGAATGTCCCGTGTTTATTGGCCTTCCTAATTCTGGCACCGGGGATGTGGCCGGATATCCTTTGCGTGATGATAAACTTGCAAGCAATACTCCTCACCTAGATCGCCATCGAGCCGATTTAGATGCGAACCGGCAAAAACAAACGGACATCCAGCGGTTGAATCCCAACGCCGTACCTGCAAGCAGCAATAATACACGGCGCTTCGTCAAAGCATATGGTACTATTACACCAGGAGTTGAGGCGGCAGTTCCAAGTGTCGTCGATGCGGAAGCCACACCAGAGCTCTTTACCAGCGACAATAATAATAATAATCATAATAGAACGCCATCAGACCACCCAACCCCATCAACATTGAATTCCTCGTCAAATGCATCCTATCCACGCACGGATCCCCCGATATCCCAGCAGCCACCTTCCACCGCCCCCACTGCCGCCGCCGCCGCCACCACCACTACAACTCAGGCTCAAACACCCATCAGCCCATTGGGTATATCATCCTCTGCTACTGCTACCGGCAGCAACAGCGGACCTTCCTCCATTGCTGGGCAACTATACGAGAACAACCCGGGGACTCCGTTCTACACCGGCGGTTTTGAAACATCCTTTACCATGCCATCACCCCCGACGTGGGATTTCGCAACCACGCAAGCAAATGTGTCTAGTCCAGGCAATATGGCTCTCGGGACAGCAGGCCCTTTTAACGAAGCTCAGTTGGAGCAGCTTCTTAGCGGGACAAATTGGGATGCATGGCGAGGTTAGTGTATATTCATTCTCCAAAAAAGAAAAAAGAAAAAGGAAGGAAGCAAGGGCTATTGTATGCTATGATTATGATCACTGCCATTTGTTTGTTGTTTGTCAGTGAAGCTACGATGTGATGTCTACCGTTTTCTGCTTCTTTTTTTCGAATCCCCTTCTATTTCGATCCCCTCCCCTCTCTTGATGACTTGCAACAATATGGAGTTCAACGGGATATATAGGACGGAGACTTTGAGGCTGGACAGCCTCACCTAAATAGGAGTTGGTACATGATTTTCTGGATAGGTCGTATTGTACCAAAGGTATATAACAACTTACGGAATAATGAGGGAAAGTAGAATGTATAAAGGCCGTTGAAGTGATGAATCCAAACCTTTTCCCTGACATGGCAGAATCAACCTTACGCCATTATACCTACACTTATATGGTCCCTTAAAGAAGTCTCAGAAACCTTACAAACTTCCACCCGCAGCCCCCACGATCTTCAACCCCCCAGCACCACCACTCCCGGGCCCATCATTCGTAGTTGAGTACGCCAACCAATACCGCGACGGATGCCACGCAACGGCTGGAATCCCTGTGTTACTATTCCCCCCAACTGGAACGGTATAAACGCTCTCTCCCGTTTCAGCATGGAAGATCTCCAGGCCGTTCCCGCCACAACCGGTCTCATCGCATGCACCGCACAGGAATCGCCCGTCAAAGCTCCAGCTTACTCCGCGGACGGCCCCGCCGTTATTACTCGACACGGTGCGCCGACAGATCCAGTCTGTTGTGTCCCAAAGGGATATGAGGGCGTCGCTGCCGCCGATGGCAAGGTACCGGCCTGTTGGAGCTAGGGCGATGGAGAGACAGGCGGAGGTGTGCGCGTAGAGGGTGTGCAGGGTATCAAAGGAGGGATAAGACATGATCTTGACCGTGCCTTCGCCTGTTGTCGCAAAGAGGTGGAGGTCGAAGGACGTGGGCGTGGGAATGTGGTGAGAAAAGGTGGTCGCGTTGGTTTGGATGGGTTGGGGCCGGGAGTCGAGTGCCGTGTAGGTTGTTCGGCCTTCTCGTGATGTGCTGTTCGAGGCGGTACCCGTAATCGGGGTAGAGGGGGACTCAACGGAGACAGGGATAAGATTGTCATCCTAGATAATTTGTACATTTATTAGCCTCTTTCAGAGAAATGAGGTCAAACGATATCTTTTCGACTCACCTTTCTCCCTACCATTAACACGTTCCCGTCGGCCGACCAGGACAGCGTGAATGCCTCGCCGCCCACGTCTAAACGGCTCACACAGGTCTTAGACCGTACATCCCAAAAGCGTACCGTACCATCTGTGGAACAACTTGCCAATTCCGACTCGCGAACTGGATTGAAGAGCACTTTCTCGACGCCAGCTGAATGGCCGCGTAGGTCTGTCGAATACTTGACGGCCGGACGTTCAGGGTTCCAGATCCGAAGGGTACGATCGGCAGACCCCGTCGCAATGAGCTGACCAGTTGGATTCCATGCTAGGGTACGAATACTGAGTGATCAGGGAGTTCTCGATCAGCAATGGTCCCACGAAAAGAGCGGAATGGTTCGTCCGAGAGGAAAACACACGTGTGAGACCCTGGTGCCTTTGACGCGGGGTCGTAGTAAGATTGCGTCTTGAGGGTCTCAAACGCAAATGCAAAACGGTCTTTTGAAAGTAGGTTCCGTCGAGGGGGGGCCATTACTGCCCACTGTTGACGGTAGCGAAGCTGTCGCTGCTGCTCTCACATGCATGCGCTGTCGGGCCGTTAATCGGCAACAGAGAGAAATATACCTCCCTGCAAGAGATGGAGATTGAAGTAAAGCCCCAGAATGATGATCCAAGTGGGAAATCGTCAAGTTGGAACCGGGCTTGGACTGGAGGCGCTCTCACCGGCGGGTGGTTGGACGTTGGCGGAGTATCAGTGCCTCAGGCATACATCCCGACGCACGGCAAGAATAAATTGATGGAACGCTTTATTCCAGCACCACTATATATATACAGACAGGGACATACCATTTCTTCCTTTGTGTTCACATGGATAGATTGATCTACTGTCGCGTCCTTTTCTTTTGACCTTCGTCAACAGAAGATCTTGGTTGCTGACTTCATTGACGCGGCGACCTGATGAGGCTTTCGTAGAATAGGTAGAATAGGACAGTTTCTTGTGAGCAGTGCCAAACGAAGCGTAAAAAGTCCACAATATAAGTAGGTCGTCAGCCAAGTTGCTTATGGTAGTGTTGCCTCAGCAGGTCACCACTGCACCATGAACCATATCTGGTGGAAACTGACGTACTCCGTATAAAGGGCCAGTCCGACATCATGGGCAATGCTAATAGCGTTCAGTCTTTGATCTTAGCTGTTAGCCCCAGCCGTCGTGGCAGATTCCGTGGTCCGCGGCAGACGTCCAAGGGTCTACAAGTACAAGAATGCGCGTCAGCGATCTGGAGCCATAGGGCTGAAACAGAGCCGCGATCTTCCGAAGCTTATTCCCACCTCACCTTTTCCACGAGCTTTTCCTCGTTGTACCCTAGGATCCTTCAGCCAAAGAGTGCGCGCGAATACACCTCCAGTGGGAACTTATAGCCTCGACCATCATCCTGTCTCTTCGTAGCACCACCCTGGGCTGCAGACAACACGATGTTTGACTTGGAGGATGACGCGTCGCAACGCGAGAAGTGTTACACCACAATCACCCAGCTGCCGGTGTTTGTTGATCCCAAACAACCTCCAACAAAGAGGTCTCCCTTCTCTACTATCCTGGGGCATCCTTATGTGCATACTGTGCGGTGTGTCCCTTTCTTTGGATGTGTCAGCGACGAATATCAATTGACAAGGATTCCAACAGGTAGAGGTCATTTTACCAGAAGCCAGTTTTTCAAGAATTGAAGGTTCATTGAAAGCCACAGTACCCAGGCACAAATATGCCAGAGTGTTTATGTCGCTGGCGTCTCTCCTTGAGGAAGACTTCTTCAACGCATATATCAAGATTGGTATCTTAGTCCGGCCCTTTTGACGCTTGGCTGGTTGACGATAGCTAATTCTATCGACAGGGAACATTCTCATGATATCAGAAGGACGGTCAGGAACGGATAATGTGTATACGCTTAAAGATGGTTTGTACCCGTCATTCTTGCCCTATCCTCACCAGGCCAGTTAGTCCAAAGTTAATATAACCTGCCTATCCAGGAATCTTGGGACTGGAGCTCGGTAAAGATATCTTTGAGCGCACAGGACTCACTGGAAAGCCCGTCCGAAGCGGAGGGAGGAAGCACAGAAAGGAGAGATACCGTGGGTGAAACCCTTGGTTCTCGTCATAACATTGTCTGCTAACTCTAGCAGTGGTGGAACTTAACTTGCGATTGCCATCGATGCTCCATGGCAAAAAAGGGTTTGAGAGGATTGTCTGGGCCTTTAAAAATGTCCTGAATGAGTCGGTTTCGTGGTTGTTTTGCGACCGGGCGCCTGAGCCAAACGGTTCGAATTTCTCTCCCCAAGAAGTATAGAGCTGAGCAATCCTGACATGGCAAGGGAAAACACAGAGAATGGACCTCTACAAAAGCATCAACCTCAGGTTATTGAGTGCAGCATGGTTCGCAATTTGCACCGTGAGGTGCTCGTCCCGGCTTCTCTACGCATGCCCACTACGGAAACCGCCCTCAGTGAGGAACTGCAGGAGCGTTGTGGCGCACTTGCCGAATGGATCGCCATGGTCGCTCTCGAGTCACCAAGAGTAGCTACGAACGATACAATCGACCCTTTTCTAAGTCGTTACTCTGTCCCTGATATGGATACCTCGTGTCCATCCGATCTTGTCAGCTTAAAGTGGCATGGGTTCATTAACCCTCAATGGATCACGAAACTGTTCATTGCTCTACTGTAATTGACCCACCCATTCGGCCCTTTTACTCCATACTTCCTCAACTGGATAATGCTATTTCGGCCCCATGGCTAACTAGTCATCAGACAAGAGACATGCCCACGGAGTGTCGAGGTTGAGAATTGGTTTACCCTATCATGCAATGCCTTAGGAAAAGAAGCTGTGGACGGAAAAGACGGCTATACAATACTAACCCTACCCTCCAGGAGCTCCGATCCCGCCCTTTATACTTCCGCTAACTCTCAACGAACCCTGGAACCTCGGGCCGCACAACTCAGCGTCTGCTGGGAGTATGTGGCTGCATCAAGGCTCCCGCGAGGCAACTTGAAGTTAATATCATGATGATGATAGTTTTGCTGTCATGCTCCCAGCCTCCGGGCTTTTTTCCTGATTGATTTCTGTCTACTTAGTCCCCTTCGTTTCCCTCCTTTGTTCCGATTTTTTCTTCCTCTTTCACACTCTTTTGTGTCGTCCAAACCTACCCATAACACACTGTCTCAACAATCATTCGTTTTCTGTGTTTCTGACTTTTTTTGCGTGTTCCTGTCGTTAAAAAGGCTCGCTTTTATCCTTCTCTCTTTCAAAGTATCCCCTTCGTTTCCTGTGATACATCTTTCATTCCGGAGGCTATTCTCTCGTTTTCCGCCTGCTCCGTAAGTGACTTGAGAATTCTTTTGAATCTTATAGTCAAGATGATATCTAACGCCCATGGCAAAGGATATTCAAACCCAGACGAAAGCGTCCGAGATGCCGGCTTTTGGTTTCTCTTTGTCTCAACCTACGATCGACGATCGGCCAGTTTTCAGTCCTGGGGCCATCGAAGATCGTGGCGATCCCATGGACATTGACAGCCCTTCTATTGAATCCGATAGTGACATAGTCGAGAGCGTCAACCCTATTACTAGTGGCATCTTCGACAACTATGGTGGCGGTGATCCCATGGATATCGATGCCGAGGGCTACACTTGCGAACAAATTTACCCTCCTACTCCATTCGGTCACTCTGGACCTCCTTTGACAAGTGGCTTTTTTGGTCCTTCTCCTATGCCTCCTACAACAAACTCTCACCATCCTCGCCGTTCTCGATCTTCTCGCGGTTGCGGTGGTCGCGGTGGTCGCGGTGGTCGCGGTGGTCGTGGTGGTCGCGGTGGTCGTGGTGGTCGCGGTGGTCGCGGTGGTCGTGGTGGTCGCGGTGGTCGCGGTGGTCGTGGTGGTCGTGGTGGTCGCGGTGGTCGTGGTGTTCGTGGTGTTTGCCGATCTCATGGTACCCGGGGTCGTAGCTCACGAGGCGGCCTGTCTTCTTGGGCCTCTCAGCATTCCCAAAATCACCGTGTTTCTCGGCCTCCTTCGGAAAGGATAGGACGACCTCTTTCCCGCAGGACCTCTCGCCGCGTGCCTCGTCCGCAGCGAGGCCATGAACCTACGCTTGCTCCCAACAACGCCAATGCTTATACGAATCCAATTGGTTCCCAAGCACCTACGTTCAACTTCTATTCTCCAACTACGAATCAATTTGGTTCTGGTACAGCGTTTTCTGGGAAATCTTCGTTGCCCATGTATCAAAAGCCTGTCACGGTTTTTATGCTTTCTGAAATTCACATGGGCTCTGCTATGAATCCTTGGAACCCCACTAGCTCTCGGAACCTTGTGGACCCTATTACTTCGCCAGGTTCTGTGACTTCTGAGAAGCCCGACCCTACTACGAAACAGGACTCTCCTACGAAACAGGACCCTCCTACGAAACAGGACCCTCCTACGAAACGGACCTCTCCTACGAAACAGACCTCTCCTAAGAAACAGACCTCTCCTACGAAACAGACCTCTCCTAAGAAACAGACCTCTCCTACGAAACGGGTTTCTCCTACGAAGCGGGCCTCTCCTAAGAAACGGGACCCTGGCAACTGCGATCCTGTTCCTTTCATTCCCACCGACATCATGTCGTGGAAGACCTCCGACGATGAGCATGCCACTACGGACCTTCTGTCCTCGATGACATATACCTCTCGATCTCTTGCGGACCCTAATCGTTCGCCAAGTCCAAGTACCGCGGCTTCTGAGGAGTTTGATCCTCCTATGAATCTGGACCATGGCGACTGCGACTTCCTTCCTTTCATTCCCACCGACATCACGTCGTGGAAGACCTCCGACGTTGAGCCTGCCGCTACAGGCACTCCGTCCTTGGTAGCGTCTTGAGCTCACGGGCAGACTCGAACGCATATTACCATCGCAATAGTTTTTGAATACATCGGAGAAAAACAGCATATTTCCCGGGCTACTCGGACCTGTGGGTATTAACAGCAAAAATAGATAGATACAGATTCTTTTTTTGGGTTTCGGCGTTTTTTGACTGGATAAAAGGATGAAGGACAGCCTTGGGGTTTTGGAGGTTTTTGGATTCTTGGTCTTCGCAAGGCGTTGTTGGGTTCTTTTTTTTTTTTTGGGAGGGGAAAAGCGATATTCTTACTCTTTACTGCTATAGCAGTAACGACAGGGCGGGCCTTGTTTTAATTCCTAAATGGGTGTGTAACTACTAGTTTAACTGAGCAAAAGAGAAAACCTGACTCCAATCGAACAAAATCCTTGTAACGGGAAACAGTGTATTGTAAACCACCTTGGCAGAAGGACCGTCCGGAGCGAGGAAAGCGGGTGGTAGGACAGACCCTGAACAGCGTTGACTGCGACTGCTATTGGACAGAAAATGAGGAGGCTGGAAGGGGCTGAGCGGTTAGCGCAGCGGGCCGTTCCATGGATCGCCGAAGTTTGCTACATAACACCGGCCGGCTCCTGCCCGGTTACCTATTGCGCGATTAACCTGCGTGCTTCATGAGTACCCTAATGAGAAGGTATCCAAAATGACCACTCCATATTTCCAAGATCAACGAGTAAGCAGCGCTGCCCTAAGTCAAGATACAGAGTAAAGAAAAAGTTCTCAAAAAAAATCACACATGAGCCGTAAACAAAATAAAGAGAAAGCTAACCAGCAAGGTCATTGACCACGTCCTGTAGGACAGGCCGGTTGCCAATCACCCTACTGCCACTCAGCAGCTTAGCTCCTTTCTTCTCCGGTTGTTTGGGTATCTTTGTGGTTTGTCGACTCTGCACTGGGCTTAAGGGATTCCGAGCAGCCTTTTTTTGAGATGGACTTTGCTTCGGAGTAGGTGATCGGGGTTGTGTCGCGCCTATAGTATTGTGCTGGAAGATGTGGTCTTCGACCGCGCGCTTCGGTAGATCGTAGACCCACCCGCGGCTATCCACTAGGTTCATATATTTGGCGAGCAGCGTGTTACCATCGCGTAGCGTGCTCTTGCTTCCAAGCACAAGGAGCTTCGTCCGGGCTCGCGTGAATGCAACATTTACTCGTCTCCAATCGCTAAGTAACTCCCCAACGTACCGGTCCGCATTACTTCGGACGCAGCTCACTATCACAACCTCCTTGTCTCGTCCTTGAAATTTATCTGCAGTATGCATTTCAAGGTCCGGCAAGTGGTGCCGGAGAACTTGCTTCAAGACTGACAGCTGGCTGCGGTAGAAAGTAATAACACCAATGCTGCATGCTGGTATGCCACAGGAAACGAGTGTTTCAACGAGGTGCCCACATAATATTGACTCCGTGTTGTTCACGATCCGTGATCCATTTTCCACTTCCGTTGCTGGCATGGCAAGCGTGTCTGTGTTGACAAAACGAGTCTTGGCCGAGGGATCAAGGAGGTCTCGCAACCAGCAGCGACCCTGACCGGTACCTAAGCAGAGCTGTCGTGGATTCAAAGCTTGCGGCAGTTGGTCAACATGGAATTGCTTCAAACCAGCAACATTAGGGATCTTTAGTGAAAATGATGCAACCTCCGGTGTGCCGCATTTCAAATGCCCCGAATAAATTAAAGTGCTCGATAGCAGCATGATGTCTTCCGTCATTCGGTATTGATGCTCCAAATTGACGACGGACGCCGGGTGAGTATCAGACAGCAACTTGAAAAGACTGACATCTAGACCACCTTCTTGGGCCTCTTTGTTCTGCACCAGTGGGGGCAACTGATAGTGATCGCCAACGAGAATGAACGTCTTCGACATCCGAATTGGACCCAGGCACACAGGAAGTGTGATTTGGGACGCCTCGTCAACAATACAATAGTCGAACACGCGTTTGCTGAATACGTTATGGTTTACCCCCAGACATGTGGTGGCGACGATCTGCGAATCTTCATATCTTGCTTTCACTTCCTCGACGGAGGTTTTGGGGACTGCTGCCAAATCCACAAATTCTTGGACATCAGGGTGAACTTTTGGGCGAGCACCAATACGCAGGATCCGGATATTTTCATTGCGGATTTTGAGTAGGATATTATCCACGGCTGTGTGAGTGTAGGAAGTCAACAGAACGCTTTTCCCCTGGGCTACTAGCGCCCGGATGATATGCGCAATCGTGGTTGTCTTCCCTGTTCCGGGCATCCCAAGCACCAGTGCATAGTCTTTGGCGCTCATAACTTTGTCAATGGCCCGTTTTTGGTCAACATTTAAGCTTGACTTAGTAGAATCGGACATCGTATAAGCAGACGATGTCGGCTCGAAAACAGGTGGCTCCCCCTCCACAATAAGTCTTCTCAGTTTTTCGGCCTGGAACAGATCTTTCTCCATCATGGCAGCAATATTACTGCGAACAATAGCCATACCACTGCTAAACTCGTCCTTGTCAAGGCGATAAAGGGTCTCTTCTTCGGGTTCATTTGGCGGTGCAGTATTAGGTGGGGTGCCATTTTCGAGGATCTCCATCACACCCCTGAACGATTGATTCCATTTGGGATTGAAGCATGCCGCTTTTGTTCTGGCATTGTGTAGTCTCCGGTTCACTGCCACCATAATGCGTTTCGGACTGACCTGAACCACGTATCCATTCGCCAGGGCGAAATGGCCTATCTCATCGGAGATCACAATCGGCTCGCCCGTAGTGAGCTGGGACTCGGTGAAAGAAAAGCCCGGTGGTGCTTGCTTTTTGACAAAGGTGTATCGGAACCGATTAGTCCTTACGTCGTCTTTGTCCTCTGACGACGAACCTGGCTCAATCACAACATTGCCGAAGCACCGCCCAAGAGCCTCCCGTTCACTACTCAGAAGGGACCAGAGCTCATGTCGGTATCTCATCATGCTCTTCTCTTCCTGCGTCAAAAGAAGATCCCATTTCCTGAAAAAGTCCTGATGCTGAGGAGTCAAGTGTTCCGTGGCCTGCTCGAATTCATCGCCCAGGCCACTGGACTCGCCATTCCCGTCATCCGTCAATTTGTGATAAATGAAGCAAGGCGTTTTCGCGTAACATCGATTGCACATCTCTGGCCTTTTTGCCATTGGCGGAAGATGGACTCTCTGGCGCACATACCCAGCTATGCGATTGCGTTCCTGAATCATGTGCAAGAGCTCATGCCGGACTCCACGAATCCGGAAGATTTTTGATATTTCGAGGTAATAGAGGAGCCCAAAGGTGACGTTCACATCTGAAGTTACAGTTAACATGGTAAATGGGGCGGTGGATGAGGGAAGAAACTGATCTTGCTCACCATATCGATCCGAAAGTAATAAGGTGTATAGAGCTGTTTGAGCCCTATGTGCATGGTTTGTATCCTTGTTGCCTGTCTTGAGTTCAAGGGGAACAACAAGGTTCTTGTCACCCTCCCCATCATTGCAGGCAACTTGCACCGTGGCGTCAATATTACCCTTCAAACCATACATCGGAGACGAGATATGCTCCTCGACTTCAAGAAGCTTGCGAATGCTCAGGCGCATCTTAGAGCTATTTCGATCTTCAACCACTGATTCTTTCTATTTTCCAGGGTTAACAGGGCTGAAAATGAAGAAAGAAGGCTGAAACTAACCGTGGGAGTAACCCTGAGAAAAGCTTCTGCCCAAGACCTCATAGCTGAGATTCGGCCCATGATATATTCAACGCCTTCCGACACAGTCATCTGGATGATGTACAGATCTTCAACGTGTCTAACCATGATGCTGTTGACTGATCTGCTCAAGGAGGTTAGGTCCCATGTATTTGTCTTGATTGCCTCCTGAAAGACTTCATGGAAAATGTTTCCAAAAACCTGGGCCTTCCCAACATCGCCAGAGTATTTGATACGGTCCTGGAGTACAGCCCGCCGTGGGCAGCTAGTCGAGTCCGAGACAACTGTCGTCGATATCAAGTGGTCCGGATGCAAAATTACCATGTTTTGACTATCGTCCACAATGCAATGTCCTTGCCAATCGAACTCTCCAATCAAGTGGATAAATGAGTCTTTCTCGCAAGGACTATCAAACCATGATTCCCGCAGAATGATCACCTTCTTGAGCTTAGTCCTCTCATTTTCGACTAAGAGTACCTGTTCATAAAATCAGTTGATGCCGATATATACTGATGGTGCATTCCACAGACCTTCTCCGGCTGATTTCGTCCTTTCGGATTGGTATACATATCTTCTGCAGTATCGACGACTAAATAGCGCGTAATAGCTTGGCGTCTTCTAAGATTCTATTCATAGTGTACTTAGCGGTCGTCTAACAAATATACTCGCTAAGCGTGACAAACATAATTTTGCGTTTCTTCACCTGACTGTTTCAATGATTGTTCAATAGCTTCCAAATCAAAATCCTCGTCATCAAACTCGTCCTCTGAAGAAGCCTCTGCTGGCTTCTCGGGCTTCGCCGGTGGTAGTGTATTCGCTTGTGCGGCATGCGAAGCAACCTGTTTGAGAGTGGCCGGCTTGTTCGCAGAGGGGTTCACTGGCCCAGTGGAGACAGACGCATTATCACATCCAGTCAAAAGCATATTTATATTTTCAGGGAATTCGTCATCGTCATCAAATTCGTCAAAATCGTTAAGAGTGTTTTTATATCTCATGCCCGTATCAGTGTCTCCAATCACCGTACCGAAACCATGGCGGTTTTCCGTATCATTGTGGTCATGTTCTTCGGAAGAGGGTCCATTTGCAGATTCTGTTTTCTGGCATTCCGAGTTGCTGTATGCGTGTGTCGGCCCTGTAACTGAATTTAGAGTGGCGTCTGCAAATTCGAGGAGATCTAAATCCAGCCCATCGTCTTCAAATTCAGATGAGTACCCTTGGGGGGTCGTATCTCGCAATGCCCGAGATTCTGGTTGGACACTGTTTACTTGATCCCCTTTGGTCGCCTTCTCAGAAGCTCTCAAAGCGGCTTTTTCTTCGATAGGGGACATTGATCTATTCCGTTGTGCATTTGCGGCGGGTACAGGTGATGAACTGGGTGGATCGGCAGGGGTCGGAGCTTTGTGGAGACTCTCCATCTTTTGGACGAAAGACTTAAGACTTGCAGTTTTCGCGTCTCCGGAATCGAGCACGTTGCTCCTTGAGCGAGAAAAGATGCTGTGGTTGGCTCTCGAGCTGTCTCCGTCGATTCTCCTCCGCTTCGCTTTTGATGCCGGCCATTCAGCATTGCAACTAATGGATCGTCTTAACCCTGATGAGTCTCGGTTTATTTTGGCTGATGCAGGTGTCTGAGGCGATGACGAAAGGAGGTTCGACAAGCGAGGAGGTGGAAGATCTTCATTGCCATTAATTGTACTTTTCCCAACATAATTGTTCAATAAGTCGGTAACCAAGTCGTTTTGCGGTGTCTTCAACAACGCTTGGAACGACTGCAAGTCGAACGATTCTTGGTTCCCGTGCTTCGAGTTGTCTGCTAACGGAGAGCTGCTTGGGGATGAGCTATGGCGACGTCGCTTTTTGCCTCTTGCTGCAGACGTTTGAGACGTCGAGTCCGGGTTGGAGCTGACGGGCACATGCTGCCATATAACCCGATCCTCTGGAGTGAACTCTTGTCCAGGTGCCAAATTGAAGGCATCTTCCGCATTGCTAATCAGGTCTGCGAAAGGAAGTCTATTCCCTGGTGTTTTGGGGCATTCTTTGGTCGGCTTGGGATCTGCGGTTTGGTCCGAAGACTGTCCTTTGCCCGCTTGTGGCCGCTCTTCTTCTACCACTCCATTTAACCATGACGTTTGGTTTTCCTTGTTCGTGTGGCCTGGCTTTGACGGTGATTTAAATGGCGATTTGGTGGGCGACTTCCCGGGACTTCGTTCGATGTTGTCTTCCCATCGGAAAGCGTTCAACTTGGTCCGGGATTTTGATGAGATTGGATATGAATCATTTTTTTTGGACATGGCTGCTGTGGAAAACAGGACTCAATATCGCCTAATATAAACAACGGCGAAGCATATCGATGACAGGTCTTCGTAGGCTATACAGCGGGGTTAGCAATGGAACATCCTGGTCAGACATCACGACTAACAAAAAGCGTCTATTGTAGTGGCAGGGCAAGGAAGAGAAAAAGGGTCAATGATTCATCGGATCATACAGCAGTGAACCAGAATAGTTGTCCTTTCCAATGGCCCTTGCTGGTGTCTGTTCTAGTTTGGCTGTTGCATCTTGCAGGAAGAGGAAGGCGATGAGACCGGGACGCGTCGCGCGTGTTGATTCCGCTTGCCTCAGGCATAAATAATTATGCCTCCGAATCCAGGCACCAAAGCGGGATGAGAAAGACGACCCGTTTTGGGTTAGCGCATGACTCCCTGGCTTGGCACCCGTGACTCCGGGCTTTTGCGGCTTCTGAACATCACCGCTGACCCAACCAGTCACCCCTCCGTCCACCGCGGCTCCCACGACAGCAATCGAGACTTGAAACGATTCAACCCAAGACAGTCGTTTTCGCCGGTCGAAAGGCATCCGATAATCGCCCTTATAATCCGACAGCTCCCGTCGTGTCTCGATTGACAGAAGTCCTCGAACTGCCGATACACCTGAACTTCAGATCCAAAAGGTCTTTAACGAGACCCTTCACATCTCGCACAATGTCCATCCGTCCATTGTCGAATTGCCTTCGCACGCGGGTCCTCACCCGGGGGCCACAGAATTTCCAGGGTTTCTCGACCCGTAGCTCCCTTCGCGCTGCTGACCATGGCGATCACTACGATCCTCCTTCCGGATACCTTTTTGGTGTCAAGCCGGGCCAAAAGTATGTGAAGGAAGGCTGGGAGAATATTTGGTACTATGGATTCATTGGAAGCTTGCTTGTTGCTGGTGTCGCATATATCTTCAAGCCAGATACTTCGTATGTATACCCCAGTTTCCCGCGGCTTAGCCGCGGCTAAAGCGTGGCGAATTCTATGCCGTAGCAGGCGCTGTGAATTATCCACGTGCTGTCAGCATATTAAAAGAATATTCAATAGCTAACTTGCGTGATAGGATACAAACATGGGCTCTCGAAGAAGCCCGACGAAGGCTGGAAGCTGAGGGCATCTTGGAGGACCCAGACAAGACTCAGCGGAAGTAATTTGGCGGGGCTTTTATACTCTGTACATAGAGGGCTTCGAACATGTGTGGCAACCGGGATTTTTTATTGCACCCATGACACAGCAATTAGGGTGCGCGGCTCCGTTTTACTTGTAGACAAGTCATTCCATCGCATTTTCTTTGTTTCTCTTTCAGTGCTCTCTGTACTGTGTAATGTAGTACCTGAGATATTTTCATAATTTCGCCTCAAGGTTATAAATAGTCCAAATATCCCAGGATCTTGGAATCACGTCGGCTTTTCATCGCCATGGTTGAAGTGTCTGATATCCGGCTATGAGCTAGCAGCGGTAAAAGCAAACGAGGATATAAGTAGGAGACTTTAGTATGTAGATTGTCGAAGGTCGGGCAATAGACCATTTGGGTGTGCAGAGATGGAAATATAAACTAAGTCGGAAGCTGGACAAATATATATCAACTAACAAAGGAGCCAGTCTGGTTCACAAACTTAGCTATTACACTTCAGGGTATATGTCAGTCCTCCTGAGCAACGGCATCTCATTTCGTATTTTGGAAAGGAGACCCAAATCAATGTCTGCAACAGCAATCCCTGGTTCTTTATATTCGTCCCCAAGTTTCGCCACAACCTCACCCCATGGGTTGACAATCATCGAGTGACCATAACTTCTTCGCTTCTCATTATGAGGACCAGCCTGGGCTGCCGCTATCACGTACGCTTGGGTCTCTATAGCCCTGGCACGAAGTAAGACTTCCCAGTGTGCATTTCCTGTGGGAACTGTGAAAGCTGAAGGGTACGTGATGATCTCTGCATTCTGACGTTTCAGCGCCAGACTTATCTCGGGGAAGCGCAACTGTAGGAAATGGCAAAGAAAGGTATTAGTCTGACGTGTCGCTTGAGAAACATGACAGTTCCTCTGCGTGCTTACATCAAAGCATATAGAAAGACCAACGCGCCCTACGGGAGTTGCAAACGGGGGCAATATTTTCATGCCTTTTTCGACACTCCTTTTAGAAAAGTCAGACGCATTTTCAGTGCCTTCGAGCTGAGAGGTTTCTTACGAGCTTTCCTTTAGTACGGGACCGCCTTTGATATCGACATCGAAAAGATGTACTTTTTGATACCGCTCTGCAATATCGCCCTTCTCATTGATCCATATAAGAGTGTTTTTTACCTTGCCACCATGGGCCGGCTCATGAATTCCAACATTGATATGAAGTTTCGCCTGTTGAGCCTCTTTTTGTAGACCAAGAACAAATTCGTTGTCCTGTATTGGACGTGCGAGTGATATAGTTTCTGCAGCTGACGAGCCGATATAGTCCGAAGCCTCGGGAAGGAACAACGCCTATAAACAAGACGTCAGGTGAATCCATTTAGAACTCTCGTCGACGTACTTTAGCACCAGCTGTCACTGCCTTTCGTACCAGTGTCTGGCACTGGGTCAGGTTCGCTGTCATACTCGCAGTGGAGCATAGCTGCCCCACGGCCTGTATCTCATATTAGTCGATTGTATCGGGATAAAGAACACAGGCCCTTGCAACCATACCGCAACAACCATAGCGATATGTTTTATGATCCTAGGGCGAACAATGCCACGAATGAATATTATACCAGAACACTGTTGTTGATAAGGACGGGACGGCCATGCAGTACTCATTGATGTCGGCAGACCTTCCCGATTCGGCCATGAGATCGCCGCTCCCACATGGAGGCCGGACGTCACGGGCTCTCTTTTTCTTCACCTTTAATCACTGCTTGGGAAGCTCTTATTTTTCACCAAGCGTCTTTTGAATTGCCACTGCACCGATCGAAAGAGGCCAGTGGGGTTGTCGCTTGATATCCAAAATGAAGAGTTTGCGAAGAGATTTCTCATCGAATCCGCAGGCCGCGAATGTCACAAGCAAAATCTTCGTGAGGTCCACCAAGAGTGGAAAGGTGCAAAAGATCGTTCGTGAGCTCTACTTGAGACAGGATATTCCCTGCTCGTCCAAGTTATGTTCGATATGCCCGTCAATCGCGCCGGCAGACGCAAATGGAAACAGTAAAGAAGGGACTTTCTTCGCATGACAGACCACTCTAGCTAACGTGCTGTAGTTGCGCCCTTCGTCCTTTCAGACAAACCCGCCGGTACGAAAGCCTTCCCTCGAGGTCATTACCTAGTTCCCGATACAAATGTGCTGCTGAATGGTATGGATCTTTTTGAGCATACTGGAGCGTTCTACGATGTGATCATCCTCCAAACCGTTCTCGAAGAGTTAAGGAACCAGTCATTACCGCTCTACAACCGTTTGTTGGCGTTGATCAAGACCGAAGAAAAGCGCTTCTATCTTTTTTTCAACGAATTCAGGCTAGAGACACACGTTCGAAGGGGCCCGGAAGAGTCTATCAATGATCGAAACGACCGAGCCGTGCGAACCGTGGCGAAATGGTATACGGAACACCTTAGTGGCGCAATTAGAAAGGGGAAGAAGGAAAGGGCCGTGCCGGCTGTTGTCATGATAACGGACGACAAAGGAAGTATAGAAAAGGCGAAAAGAGAGGACGTCATTGCTTTGTCGTTACCCGAGTATGTGTCGGGCTTGGAGGATTCTGACAGGCTGCTCGACATGATCAATGAGTCCAGGGAGGCAAGGGACTCCAAGGACGCTCGCGGGGAGCTGTTCTATGAGGAGTACCACTCCATGTCAAAGCTGATGACAGGTCTGAGAGCCGGTACTTTACACCAGGGTGTCTTCAATGTGTCTCCATACAATTACTTGGAAGGCTCGGTCAACGTTGCGGCATTTGACAAACCACTCCTTATCCTAGGGAGGGATAATAGCAACAGAGCTATTGCCGGTGATGTCGTTGTGATTGAAGTCCTACCGACAGACCAGTGGAAATCCCCATCAACGAAGATTGTTGATGAGGAAGCGGTAACCAGAAACGACAACCCTGACACTGAAGACACCGAGGTTGTGGTGTCAGAGAGAGAGCGCAAAGCTCTGCAAGAAGAAGTTCGAAAGGCGCACGGCAAGGTTTCCGAGGGCAGACCCCAGCCAACAGCTCGAGTCGTTGGGGTTATCAAGCGGAACTGGAGGCAATACGTCGGGCATGTTGATTCTGGCTCGACAGGTGCACAAGCAAGTTCCGGTCGGCGACAGCAAAACGTCTTCGTGCTGCCCATGGATAAGAAAGTCCCGAAAATCAGGGTCCGCACACGACAGGCAGCAGATCTGCTGGGCCAGCGAATATTGGTCACGGTCGACGCATGGGATCGAGACTCTCGGTATCCTACTGGTCACTTTATACGGTCCTTGGGAGAATTGGAAACGAAAGGCGCAGAGACGGAAGCTTTGCTTCTCGAATATGATGTCCAATACAAGCCATTCCCCAAGGCGGTTTTGGATTGTCTCCCATCCGAAGGACATGATTGGAAAGTCCCTGCTAGCAAAGAAGACGTGGGCTGGACTGGACGCAGAGATCTCAGGGATCTTCTCATTTGCAGTATCGACCCACCTGGGTGTCAAGATATTGACGATGCTCTTCACGCACGACCTTTGCCCAACGGAAATTTCGAAGTGGGGGTCCATATTGCCGATGTATCCCACTTTGTTAAGCCAAATACTGCGATGGATATTGAGGCGAGCCTTCGTGGAACCACTGTTTATCTGGTTGACAAGCGTATTGATATGCTTCCGCATCTGCTGGGGACCGACCTTTGCTCTCTTAAACCCTACGTGGAACGCTACGCTTTCTCAGTGCTGTGGGAGATGACCCCTGATGCTGAGGTTGTCTCTGCAGATTTTACTAAGTCTGTGATTCGGTCACGCGAAGCCTTCAGTTACGAGCAAGCACAATTACGTATCGACGATAAGTCGCAGAATGACGAGTTGACGCAAAGCATGCGGACCTTACTCCACATGTCCAAGATACTTCGCCAGAAACGAATGGATGCAGGTGCATTGAACCTTGCCTCGCCGGAAGTGCGAATTGAGACGGACAATGACGAAGTTGGCGACCCGCTGGCAGATGTCAAGACCAAGGCTATGCTCGCAACTAACAGTCTGGTGGAAGAGTTCATGCTTCACGCCAATATTACTGTTGCAGCCAAGATATACAGTGCCTTTTCCCAGACGGCTCTGTTACGACGACATGCCACTCCCCCGCCACAAAACTTCGAGGATCTTACCAACCAGCTTTCCAAGAAGCGAAATTTGGAACTTGACGTTTCCAGTTCCAGGGCTCTTGCTGATAGCTTGGATAATTGCGTGGACCCGAAGAACCCATTCTTCAACACCTTGGTTCGTATTCTGGCAACTCGCTGCATGACCTCTGCCGAATACTTTTGCGCTGGTGCCCATGCCGAATCAGAATTCCGCCACTACGGGTTAGCGTCTCCTATCTACACGCACTTCACGTCGCCCATCCGACGATATGCGGACCTGATGGTTCATCGACAACTTGCGTCCGCTATCGGGTACGAAGGTGAGGATGGCCGGGCTGCGATTGCAGGTATCACCACCCGCAACCGGTTGGAGGACATCTGCCGTAACATCAACCATCGCCACCGGAATGGCCAATTTGCCGGACGAGCCAGCATCGAGTACTACGTCGGACAAGCCCTGAAAACTCGCGGGGAGAAGCTGGCCGCCGATGGCGTCGACTCCGGCATCGACGAGGAAGGGTACGTCATGCGGGTGTTTGAAAACGGCGCGGTGGTTTTTGTACCCCGGTTTGGTATCGAAGGTGTTGTCCGTCTGGAGGACTTTGTGCTTCCCGGTGAATCGGCGGTGCGGTCCGTCGAAGACCGCCGCGAGCTGGCGGTCCGTCGGGAGACGGAGTTTGATAGAGAGGAGTATACTCTCCGGGTGTCGGAGAAAGGACATGCAGAGAAAGGGCGAAGCGTGACCGTTGAGCTTTTCCAAAAGGTCCAGGTAAATGTGAGCTCGGTCAAGGAGGAAGGCCGGGGTGCTGGGAAGAGGCGAGTGCGGATTTTGGTGACGGGGACGGAAAATTGAATGGAAAGTATTCCCATTTGTCTGGGCCAACAATGCCTCGGTTAGTTAGATAGAGCCTTATGATATCTGTATGCGACTATAATCTCGACCAAAATATCATTTCAGGGTAATACAAGGTCCATTCAGTCCTGTACCTGGCAGTTGACTTGTGCACGTGCATAAGGCCCACTGAGTCAGCTACCCCGCGTTGCCATGCCAGCGTTTGTTTGTTTTGCAAAGAAGGCAAACAGGACAAACAGAGCAAACACCGGCCAACGCCAGGAACAACGACAACAACACAATTGAACATGGAGTCAATCCGAGACGAAACAATCCGGGTTAGAACGATGAAATCCATCGGGCATAATAGACCAGGAGGGTGCAAGGAACCAAAATGATCTCCAGCTAAAAAGAGACTTATCTTGCATTTTTCTCCGACTAACGGCTTAAGCGGTCGATCTTCCCCCTCTGGCTCTTCCCAGCCTCTCCCCTTACTTTATCAGAACATCCCGCCGGACTGACTTCATCGCACGTCCTGCCAAGTCATCAGCGATTCTCCTGCACGTCTGTCGCTGCCCAAAGACGTCTTTGCTGGCTTCTTCCCCTGCGTCGTCTTTATCTTCACACCTCCTCTTCCTCCACTGTTCCATTCTACTAGTCTCCTTCCGCTAGATGATTAGGGTCTTCCTCCATTGCCATCTATAGGCACCATGATCCATAGACATCACCACCATAACAGTCACCACCTCCCTAAAGATGGCCAGCGGAAAGTCTCCCCTCCTGGACCGTCGTACATGTCCGATAATCAGATCGGTAAGAATCTGTCGGAATTTCGCTGAGTCATTAGCATTCCTGGGCCGCTGAGGGCGTTGGCAGAGAGACAACCCCCTCCCGGTCGTTCGTGCATTCTTCCTTCCTTGCAAAGTATACTGTTATGATGAATCTGTGAGAGTTTTGCGATGCTGATGAGATGTACTTCACTCTGCTCCAGCAAACTACTTGAAGGATCTCCGTACGAATCGACCGGTTCGTCCTAGTGGATCCAGACCGCTTCCATCTAAACCAGGTGCTGGGTCCACCACTGCCCAGGGCAACGAGAACTTGCCTCCACGAGCGTCGTCGGCCATGTCTTCTTATGCAGAGTCCAGTCTGCAGTCTGCAGAGCCGGTGGTTGAGAAAGAATCCCCTCCGCGAGCCACCAGCGCCATGTCGAATTACCGGATGTCCTACGGGAGCTCAGCGGGCCGCCCGTTGGCTCAAGAACCGAGAACTGTCCCGGTCAGAAAGAATATCTCGCCCCCTCGTGTGTTTTCTCGACCGGTTTCGGTGTCACCCAATACGGCCTACCGAGAGAATGGCCAGCGGCGGATGGAGAAGGAAGAGGCACGAAACCTGCGCGATGCATTGGGAGAAATGGATCTCCAAAACGATTCCCGCGTCCACCAAGCAGCTCAAGACGAGGCGTCGGAACTCGTGTGGATGCACCAGCACCCCGGTATGCCGTACAAGAATCCGCAATCCGCGTACCGCAATCCCGACATGGATAAGCTACGTCAAGACCAGCTTACCAGTCGTTCGCCAAGCCAGAACCAGAATCGGGGGTTTCGGCGAAGTTTCATGTCTTCGGAGCGACGGAATAGTCGCCAATCAGCGTCAGATACTTCCTCGGATGGACAGCATGTTGTCAATGGCGACGACACCTCCAAAAGACGAAGCCTACTAGAATCAAATGACAATGACGGTTCTAATCCCAGGAAGTACGGATCGTTTCGGAAAAACCTTAAAGTGAATTTTGCGTTACCTGCTGAAGACAGCCCCTCGAAGATCCCAGTCAGTCAAAATGGGACGGGGAAAGCGGCCAACGCGGAGTCGCCAAAAGGAATCTTTCGAAACCCCAAAGATCAGATATACGAAGAGCCTAAAGAATCGCAAATCGAGACCATTGACGATCGGCTCGACTTTTCCAGGTCCGACTCATCTGCCCTGAGGGCCAGACCGCGGGACTCCCAACCTCGTGGCTCTCGACCATTTCCAGGTCGTCTCAGCAGTCTTCCCTTCGCGGACAAGTTGGCTCGGTTCGATCTTCATAGAAACTCTTCCAATCAGTCACGGAACACAGAATATAAAATGAATGACTCTGTTACTGAGTCAGATTCTGTTCCAAAGGCAGCCGATGAAGAGGCTGTTCCGATTAAGGACGGACTTGAAATCCGAAGTGACGAGATCCGTGCGGCCACGAGCAAGAAACGGACAGATCGAAGTTCCAACCTGCCTATGCCGTCCGCTGTGAGTGACAAGACAGGTCGACCTATCGTGAGTTTTGATCCTGCCTGGAAGCCGACTGAGGCGGAGTCACCCCCTCGAAAGCCTGATAGCTTGAAGAACCGTGGATCAACTTCCTCGGCACCGCCTCGGGAGCAGCCGCCGGCCCCGAGGATTCAAGTGTCTGAGGCGCCATCCATCCCGGTGATCAATCTCCCTGATACCAAGGAGCCGACGATCTCGGAGATAGAAGCGGGCTCAGTGCAAGCTCCGGACGAAGGTAGCCTACCTGAACCGACAAGGGGAGACAGCCAAAGATCAAGCATATCCTCGAGGAAGCTCCCAATGGTGTCGCAAAACCGCTGGTATACCCCCTACACGCGCACAGGGGTCCCAACGGCGAAATGCGAGTCTTGTACCCTCACGATTTCAGGAAAGATCGTCACCGCATCAGGCTCGCGGTTTCATCCAGAATGCTTTGTGTGTCACCATTGCCAGACTCCTCTTGAATGCGTTGGATTCTACCAAGAACCTGAGGCGAAGCGAAATGAGAGGCTAGCAGAAGCCGCCGAGGATGACGAAGAGGCACATGTCGTCCGATTTTACTGCCATTTGGACTTCCACGAACTCTTCAGCCCTCGATGCAAGAGCTGCAAAACACCCATCGAGGGAGAAGTGGTCGTGGCTTGCGGAGCGGAATGGCATGTTGGCCATTTCTTCTGCGCCGAATGTGGTGATGTAAGTTAGCTCTTTCCCCCGTAGTATCATTTACATTGCAATTACTAACAGTCTTTTTCTTCAATACAGCCATTCGATTCCCAGACCCCATTTGTCGAGAAAGATGGCTTTGCCTGGTGTCTTCATTGCTACTCTCGCCGTACAGCGCCTAAATGTCTGGGCTGCAAGAAGCCCGTACAGGAAGATGTAGTCATCACTGCCATCGGCGGGCAATGGCACGATGAATGCTTCGTCTGCCACGAATGTGGTCATGGGTTTGGCCCTAACGGTCGATTCTTTGTCCGGGAGGGCGAGCCCAGGCGGACTGCTAAAGGCCGAATCATTGGAGGCCCTGTTCAATTGGCCATCTGCGAAGGATGTGAATCCATCCGGCTCAAGTCGTCTTCGTTCAAGAGGTGATGCAGTGGCTACTACTACTACTCCCTAAACCTCATAAAGTTGAGAACCATATATCATGCATTTTCGTCGTTGTCTTGAGTCTGCCAGGTTTCATTGCATATGATAGCAAGCGGGAGTCTTTTTTTTTTTTTTTTCCCATATTGCATGCATTTATGTCCATTGTCAAGTTGTTGCGGATCTCGCTGTTGATTTCTGAAAATATTTAGATAAGTGATAGACTGTTGCTTAGACCAAATATAAGCCTCACGCCCAAATGCGCCTTCTTTTGTATATACAAGATGAATTCTCTCATGCAGGCCATTCCGGATCAGCCTTACGCCGAAAAACAGCCACAAACTTATGGCCCTTATTTCTCGTGACTTTCTTACCCTCCTCCGTAGCATCTTTCATAACCTGCACGGAAGGATCACGCTCCAACTCCTCCTCAGACACCCTCTCAAACAAATCCGTGACACCAGGCCCGGCTCCGGACTCCTCATCCTGACGGAAATGCCTCAGAATCCAATGGTGATACTCCTCCACGTCCGTAATTGTATACATTAAGCCACCCGGCCGTAGCACATAAGCGTACTCGGCATTTAGCGTCTCGGAGATGATACGGGCCTTGTGCTTGCGCATCTTGAAGTGTGGATCGGGGAAGCAGATGAAGATCTTAGAGAGTTGGTGGCGGGAGAAGAAGTTGGGGAGGAATTTCATGGTGTTGCTGCGGAGCGCAAAGATGTTTTCGAAGTTGCCTGGGACAATAGACGTGGGGAGACCATCGGCGGTGAATTGGGTTTCTGATGCTGTCTGTGTTGATGCTGATTGTGTTTCTGTAGAGGTGGTGCTGGGAGGTTGCTGTGAGGGCTGTTGTTGGGGTTCGTTTTTAAGCTGGCTTTGCTGGTAGCGGAGTGCTTGGATGCGTGTTCGGAGGTAGTCCAGGACTTGGGTTCGAATTTCCATTCCTGTTGGTCTATGTTAGTCCCTTCTTCTTCTTTTTCCATGTTTCCTTTCAGAGAGACGGTGGGCTAACCAAGCATCAGAGTCTCTGGCAACAGAGGCGCAAGCCCGATGAGTAACCCGCCATATCCACATCCAATATCCACAACCTCAACATCCTTCAAAAGCTTTCGCGCACCGCTCAGATTTACATTGGAGGGATCAGGATCCACGAATGAAGGGAAATGCGGCGTCCAGTCCATATGCGCTGGACTCATGGGACTATTATATGTCATGATGTGGTCAGCTTAAGCAACCAACTCACTCTTCTGGATGGAAAGGAAAGCCACACGTACTAGTCCAATCGATGATCCGAGAATGGATTTGCATGCGCACGCTGACGGTAAAATTTCTTCTTGGGCATTTTGATCTCCCCCGTCGTGTCCTTGTCGTTATTCCGCATTTGCGATGTGGCCACACCTTCCGCGATGCGCTTTTGGCGTTTGAGAGGGGGTGGTGTCATGGTTGCTAGAATGGACGTCTGGGTGGGAATGTAGTAACGCTGTCTAGGAGGGGCGAACAGAGAACTAGCAAGCAATATCAAATGAGAATATCTGGTTCTGTAGAGAAGCAATGGCATGCAAGTGAGGTTTTGTGGACGTGTAGGAATTTTCGATGGAGTATTTTTCGAGGCGGAGAGTTTTATTGCCGGAGTGGGACATCTATAGTTTCCCCGGCGTCATCTCACATCCTCTC
This sequence comes from Aspergillus sp. MA 6038, assembly GCA_003004525.2. Taxonomy (NCBI): domain Eukaryota; kingdom Fungi; phylum Ascomycota; class Eurotiomycetes; order Eurotiales; family Aspergillaceae; genus Aspergillus; species Aspergillus sp. MA 6038. The sequence continues at coordinate 158,226 of PQME02000020.1, forward strand.
CTCACTTCAACACCACAAGCGAAGGGACAGCCTAGTTCATTAGCTCAAGGCTTCCAATGGATACTCAAGGACAAAACTCAACGTCTCTGCTTGCCCTGCCACTCTCCATCCGACGGAAAATCTATGCGGACCTTGGCTTTCAGCGCTCGAAGAGAGTCGACCTGAACAGTGGTCACGAAGACATTCCGGGATTCCATGGATATGTGTTAGAGAAGGATGCGACGTCAATTGGAGCTTGGTCATCACGGCGCCAACAGTTCTATCAACGGTCACCTCGACAATCTAATTGTCGTAATGGTTGCCTGTGCGCTTGGTGCTATCCTTTGTCAAACCAGCTATTCTATGTTTCTCGCGCCATCTCCAAAGACGCCATATCGATATTTTATTCCAGCAACCAATTCAGGGTTTCTGATGGAGATCGCAACGGCCTTTTCGCGTTGAGGAACCTTGGCCCAACGGCACTGGGATCACTGAGATGGATATCGGTCCGATTGGGCACGAAGATAGGCGGGTTTACTCCTTGTCATGGTGCCATCTTTGAAGAAATATATGGGGCTCATGAAAAGAATGCCGCCAATCACCCGAGACTGCAAGTTATCTCCGAATGGGCTGGCTTTTGTGTGCGACTAGCAGCATATGTCAAACCCCATCAATTAGATCTTCATGTCATCTGTGGTGCTTACGATATGCTAACCGCTGAGAGATACCTTCTCCCTCTGTTGAACCTAACGACCCTCAAGCACTGTTCCATTCACCTTGGACCATCGGATGACAGCCCTCTGCAAATGCTTATTGAGAGGATTGTTGCGCAGACCACTCAATACACACAGCATGCCGAGAACACAGTGTTCCCATTTCTTGATCTACCAATTGAGATTCAACTTCATGTGCTTGAGCATACAGAGCTGATAGCACCGTTTCCTTTGGCATGGAAGGCGAACCATCCACTTGCCCTTACTCGTTGCAGAGAACTCGCTTGCGCGGCCAACATTATTAACGAAGAAGCCTCTTATTGTCCTTCAACTCATACTGCATATTCCTCCATTCATTGTTGTTGGCGAAAACCCATTTCATTGTTTCAAGTCAGTCGCGAGATAAGGCAATATGCTCAGTATATCTTCTATTCACAAAATCAATTCCATATCACAGTTGACCCATGGTGCCTGCTCCCTTCGCCAGACCTTGAAATTCCCAGCAATCTTCAATCCCTAAAACCATTCCCGAGGGACTGCCTTCAACATTTGCGTTATATTGAATGGGCATTCACCGATGAACTTGAAGCCCACTTGGTATCCCCTGAACAGGATGGCCACCCAGACTGGATCAACGTTCTCGACCTCATTTCCCAGAATATTCCATTGTCGAGATTAACCTTTATTTTGAGTTTCGGCTGGGAAGCAGCATGCAGATTCTTTGGATGGCTGGGGGATTATGAATCCAAGAACCCTGAATGTTATGAGCAGATCGTTAAGCCTATGACTCGGTTGGAGGGTCTAAAGGATTATTTCATCCATCTGTCATGGCCTGTGGACATGGTAGACGAAACAGGTCTCGAGGAGTATGAACAGAGGTTAGAGAAGCTCGTCATGGGCGACGGCTATGACAGCTTTGCGCGCGGGAAAGTGCCTAAGAGAGTGGAACGGTTTTGCTCATGATTGTATGCCCACCGCCTACTATATGTAGGAGGCGGTGGTCGAGCATTTCATCAATGCCTTTAGATCAGGCATGTCGACTGCTCCATCATATATCTCGAATGATTCTTGGGAGACCTTTGAATTTGCATATAACCCAATATTTTTTCCCTTACACTTCCAGAAAACACAATCCCTTCGCCGTCCCGTTGACGACCCCTCCCCGCATCTTGGAGCTCCAACCACCACGGAGTAGTATGTCAAACCACTCGATCTTGATATACGGAGTACATGCTAACTACATTATCCCAAACTCAGCAAAGAAACGTCATATCTTCCCACCATGACCAACCCGACAGCAACAATAACGACAACAACGCCCTTCCCCTTCCCGCCGACCTACTCCTTCCCACCCTTCTTCACCCCTCAACCCAACACCTCCACGCGCGCCTCTCAACTCCAAAAATGGTCCTCTCTGATCCAATCCTGGTGCCGGCATTATCGCATCTACCGCCTCTCACTCATTGACGCAATCGATTCCCCGCTCTTCCACAATGCCACCCTCCGCAAGCGGCTGAGTCTCGGAGAAGCGCGCGCTGTGCTGGATTGGATGGCCAGGCCGGAAGAAGATGGTGGAGGAGGCAGGAGAGCAGAGTGGGTTGATGGAGGGGATAAGACGGTTGTGTGGATTTGGTGGAGGAGGCCGGAAGAATGGGCCGGGTTGTTGGTAGATTGGGTGGGTCTTTCTCTTCCTACTCTTTGCCTGAGACTGCGTTCGGTTGGGGGCTGACAGTTGTGTAGGTTGAAAATACAGGGCAGAAGAATACAGTGCTTACAGTTTATGAGTTGATTCATGGGGAGGGAACAGCTTCACAAGGTGTGTTGTTGTTAATTGCTTCAGTGAATATTTGACCCCACAGTCAAGGACTGACTGTAGCAGAATGGCACGAAATGGACCAGGATGTTATGCTCAGATCACTCAATGTGCTCGTCAGACGCGGCAAGGCCCAGGTTTTCGGCAGTGAGGGCCAAGAAGGTGTCAAGTTCTTCTAAGATGACTCTTGATATATACAGATGAGCAATTCATTGGCATCTCATGAATTCCATTTGGAATGTACAAAATATCCAGACAGGAAATCTCTCCGAAACATGGTATATAAGGCCGGCTTCTTTCACGTTCGTCCAGACAGACTAAAACAGAAACGTGGTTAACGTCATATCCAGAGGTCGTCAAATTAATCCTCATCTTTCTCGACCATATCTTCGTTTAGCTCATATTTATCTGCTGCGTGCGGCTCCTGCGACATGGCTATATCAAGCAGCCAATCCACGCGCACAATCCGTGGTGTCTTGCCGATTTCTTGTACCATCTGGCGGAACCGCGGCCATAACCGCTGGTGCTCGGGAGCCACGCTGCTGAGAAGATAGACTTCATTATCACTGGCTTCCTCATCGCTGTTGGCATCGTCACTGTCCGGCTGTTGTACTTTGTGCGAGACGCGGCCCCGGAATAACATACAATTACCACCGTTCGCATCAACTATCGACTTGAACGCGTCGAACCCCCCGCGAATGGTCTCAACACAGTAGACATTGTACCCTTGCAGCAGCTTATTCTTGTTCTTCTTTGCTTTGGCTGCCGCCTCCTTAAGTGAGAAAGAGAACCTTTCTTCAGCTGCTTTATCCACCAATGCGAAATCTTTGGCATCCAGGAGCTCGTTTTTCTTCAAACATTGCGTGATGAAGTCGGTATTGACGATCACAGGGCTGTAGGCTAGGGCATTGACAAACTTGGGAGTCCGTAATATGGACGGGGCGGCAAGATGACTGCATTTTCGTGCATCTTGGACCACTAGAATCCCAAGGTCTCGAAGTTGACGCTGTATTAGTTTTTTCTTATCAGTTATGTTCCCGACACGGTTTTCCGCAAGGAAGGTCGCCAAAACACACCTTATCTGCGTCCTCTTTCTTCAGATTGCCAACCCACTTCTGGTACCCAGTAATCAGCAAATGCATAGCAACAGCTGGCTTCGACTTCTTCTGCCTCTTGGCGTCTGTCATTGTCTCCTCCGCGTCACTCTCATCCTGCGCTTCCACCGATCTCCTCTTCTTGCCGTTATTCAGTTGCACCCTTTCCTCATCCGTCTTCCTCCGCCCACCGTAGATCACACCACCCACACGCTTCATCTCCTTCTCGTACAGGGCCATATCGGGTGCGTAATTGTGAAGCCGGGCGGTAGCAGCATCCTTGGATCTCCGGCTGCCAGTGGAAGACGGCGTGTCGTTTTCTTTTCCGTCAGATTCGACTCGGGCACTTGCAGGTGTTTGCAGCCTCTTACTGTTGCTGCTTTCCAAGTTCTTCTTTTTCGTGCTACTCGTATGAGGTGTTGTTGCGTCTTTCGGTAGTTCCGAACGAGAAGCATCCGTATCCGCCTTCGATGTCTTCTTCGCTGCAGGAGTTAGTGCAGGGGCAGCAGTGGCATTTTGGTCTTTATTCTGCATAGCCTGCCGCGGACTCGGAGGTGCTGCTGCTTGAACCTCCGGAGCCGAAGAACGGAAGAAAAGATTTTCGAGCACAGATCGATCCAATCTCGTCTGCCCGACTACCTCGCCCAGATTCGTCCTCCGTGGGAAATGCGTGTATCGAGGTTCAGAAACCGGTTGTAGTTTCCACTTTGCGTAGCTCTCTTCCAGCCATAGGTGATTGACAACCTGTAGCCCCCATTCTCTTGCGGCGGTGCATTTCTCGCTGTTACCGTGGGCCGTTATAAGATGAGTGTTTTCTTGCTTGAGTGTCTTAGTGCATTCTGCGCCTGTTGCTGCGATTAGGTTTTCCAGGTAGGCTCTGGCCTCGCCCACGTAGTTGGACAGACTAATTTTGAGTCCCTTGAATCCCGGAATGCCCGTGCGGGGGACGGGATAGTGCAGTAGTCGGCGCATCGGAGAGGTCCAGGTATTGTATGTCATGAGGTGGTAGAGCCATGATAGATTCCCGACGTCTTTGTTCAGTCGCGACGCTATGCGGTACTCTACTCCTTCTCTGTAGCGACAGACCAACATGTCCGTTTCGGAGACGTCCGTTGTAATAGCGCCGCCTCCTTCTGTGATGAGCTCTTCAATGGATTCGCGGAGATGCGAGCCAATGCCAAGGTCTTTGGAAAGCATGACCTGCTTTCCACCGAACACGTCCAGATGCGGTCGAGTCTGAGGGCTTGTGATGGGTGCAGGCAAAGAAGATGGCTCTGGTGTCGATGCGCCGACGATATCTTTGTTATCCAGTGATCGAATGGGTGCATTTGGCGCGGCGCGTAGGATCTCTGGATCGGGAAGGGTATATGGACGTTCGTCGATTCTTCTTCCAAGTTTCAGACAATCGTCAAACCTGGCGCATGCGGTCAGCTAGGGAGTGGAATGTCATAAAAGTATGCGTATCTAGCCTACCAATGAGGCAAGACGATCTTCACATTCATATTCCTCCCTAAAATCACCTTGGCTTTATCCGAGTCCGCCGTCAAATCTACCAAATGAGTAACCAAGGCCGACACCTTGGGGCTATAAATGCCACCCTTCGCGAGCACCCCGCCAATAATCGCATCCTTGTCGCCGTCCGGGATATCACCACAGGTGACAACCACGTCGTTAAGGAAAAGTCGCGGGTCCGGGCTGTACTGGCGGGGGTTGGCTACTTTTTTCTTCGACAGGGACGCATGTAACCACTGGGGCTTGACGACTGGTATCAGAGCATCGCTCGCCGCATCGTAAGCAGGGAAGTCAATGGTAAGGCTGATGAGATGGGTAAATTCCTCCAAGGGTGGGAAGGTGGATGGGGGGTCGTAGATGACAGATTCTCCGCCGTGCTCTTCAACGGTTGATGCGAGCTGTGTGTTTTTATCCTGTCAATATGTGACTCTGCCGGTAGATAAAAGCGTAGAAGCCAGGATGTATAGGTAGACGTACCTGTTGTGCTGCGTCCTGCGGGAGGTCCTTCGAGCAGATAATACAGACCTTACACTGGCCAAAAAGCTGAACCCCCACTTCGTGGTCCGCCATGGCCATGAGTGTTTGCTATAGTCCTTGTGAAGTAGGCCTGGAAGTAGCGCTTTGAATATGTTAGATGCAGGTTATAGCTGAAGATCAAGTGGCCGAGATTGAGAGTCAAAGTGATTGAAACGCAACCCGTGATGCTCTCTAAATGCGACGCGACGCGAAAGAGCGACGCCTGGTCACGTGATAGCGACACGCCCTGTTCGGGATTGGAAGATGAAGCAATAGTGAAAAACAGGGCTCAGTTATACTATTCGATGTGCTTTTCCTGGTTTCTTTTTATGGCTTCTTTTTCTTAGCAGTGCTGCATGTCCAACAACAATTATGCATTTGGACTGCTATGCTACATGCATTATTCTGACCACTCATGATTCACTGCACATCTTGTAATAAACATAGATAAGATACCCATATAATGACTGTTAAGAGGCCCAGAATATCGCTATCAATCATTTACCGAGTCCCACTGGTATTACTCTGTATATTATCTGGTAATATACAGCCACAGCTGAACGGAGTGACGAACCTCGGCTTATCGGGAAGTCTAATTATCTACTCTGTACTGCATGCTTCGTACATCAGGGACTCAGGAACAGGACAAAAACCTGTTTAATCACTACAGGAAACCCACCATTTGACAACTTCTCTTGCTGGGTTTCCCGCTCTTTTTCAAATAACAAATCACCAGCGCACTAGTCGGATTGCTGCACCATGAAAAATGGCCTCCTCGTCGCCATCCCGTGTTAGTGGCTCCTTCCGCGTCGTGGAGCATGTCCTCCCCAGCCAATATATCCGGGAATACCCTGCAGCGACAGCCAACGAACAAGAAGAGACGCTTTCCCTGGCTGTGAAGCAGTACATCCCGCTAGATAACCCGAATCCGCAACCGGGGGATGTCACGATCATCGGGGCGCATGCTAACGGGTTTCCGAAGGTGAGATCTGATCTGATCGGGCGTTTGGATCGGAGATCTAATAAGTGACTGATGACTGACAATTGGTGAATGTTGAATAGGAACTCTATGAGCCTCTCTGGGACGAGATGTATGTGCGTTCGAAAGCAAATGGATTTCGGATCCGGAGTATCTGGATTGCGGATGTAGCGCATCAAGGCCAGAGCAGTGTTCTTAACGAGGATCGTTTGGGGAATGACCGTACGCTTTCCCCCGTCTCTTTTTTATACGAATCAGATCTCTGACAGTGCGCGTGCAGCCAGCTGGTTTGATCACCCCCGGGACCTCCTCCATTTCATCAACATGAAGCGCAATGAGATGCCGCGTCCCATCGTGGGAATCGGACATAGCATGGGCGGTGCACATCTGTTGGTCCCCACGCATTTTGTAATATAAGCCTACGTGCTAATGAAGATAATCCAGTGCCAAGCTCTCCCTTATACACCCACGGCTTCTTCAGTCCCTCGTCCTCCTCGATCCGGTGATCCGTCGCAGGTCTACAACCATCGGAGAAGACCCTGGCAGCATCGCTAAAACTACTACTCTCTCTACGTACCGCCGGGACATCTGGCCATCACGCAAGGCTGCGGCCGAGTCATACAAGAAGAGCCCCTTCTACCAAGCCTGGGATCGGCGCGTGCTGGAGCGCTGGCTGCAGTACGGGCTTCGCGATCTGCCGACGGCGATCTACCCGCTCGACGAGAAGTCGCTGCGCGAGCTCAGTGATGGGAATGGGAAGCCTGTCACTTTGTCGAGTACTCGACACCAGGAGGTGTTCACCTACGCCCGTCCTAATTATGAAACTCCACCCGGGAAGGATGCCAATAAGGTCACACATCCGGATCTAGATCCAAATTTGCCGGGGTCGTTCCCGTTCTATCGTCCCGAGGTTGTGCAAATATCTGACGAATTGCCGCATATACGTCCGAGTGTCATGTATATCTTTGGGGGCAAGTCAAACGTATGCACTCCGAAACTTAATGATGAAAAGATGGTACAGACGGGCACGGGACTTGGCGGAAGTGGTGGGGCCCCTCTTGGTCGAGTGCGCAATGTTGTCCTTGACCAGATCGGGCATCTCGTCGCAATGGAGGCGCCTGTTCAATGCGCTGAGATTGCTAGTAGCTGGTTAGGCCAGGAATTGCAGCGATGGCGTTCAGAGGATGAAGCTTTCCGGGCCGCGTGGAGGGAAAAGTCCAAGGTTGAGAAGATGACTGTGGATGATCAGTGGATAGCACATGTTCCTCCTCCTGAAAGGAAGGCCAGGCCTGCTCCCAAACTATGACCTCCATCTTACATGTTCGTGTTAACTAGAGGGTTTAAGTAGAAGATCTATAGGACAATATCATACTTTGTATAGAATGACGGTTCTGGCTTTATCCTGTAGGCATTACTTTTCTATATAGACTATAACGGTCCATAAACTAGTAGAGGGTTAACCATTTGAGTTAAGGTTCCAACGTAATCCAAGCAGATATTCTTTAGCGTAAGGGTATAAATCACTCCGTTGTACGTCAAAAGGAACCACAATAACTCACGAACACCAGACAAGCAACCTCAGTTCGATTTCTTCACCGAACCACTCTCGTGCTGTGCGTCAGTGATGCGGATCACCTCGGGAATATTCCATGTATGCGGCCACCACAGATAGTACTCTTCTTGTCTCTGGTTCAGACAGTGACGCAGCCAGATTCCCCAAATGATGTACAGATATGCTCCAAGACCGGTCATGATGTGCCTATGGACATTAGCGAATCAGTACCCTGTGGGTTTAAAAAAAGAAAGCAATAACTTACCACCAGCCGTGACCTTCGAGAAAAATACCCCAAGGGAGTCCCACGACTTGACGCCATTCTCGGATAGTGGAGCAAAACTGATTGTCCAGGGCCCAAATGCCAAAGCCGCCCAGGAACATACTCAATCCGTACCCAACCATAAACCACATGGTCTTGAGAGTCTTCATATCGCGGACATTCTCGTAGTGTTGATGTTCTTTGGACGGTACCGGCAATCCCTGCTTTTCGCGTGCTGCACGGTCTTCCTCGCGCGTCCGTCGCCATTTCGGACGAAGGGTCACCTCCATTGTGTACATACTCCGTAAGATCACAACGGTGGTCAGGATCGCGTAGGCGTTCTGGTGGAACACCGGGTCTTGCAGGTAGTGGTAATAGAGGGTAATGAAAACTGCCAGCGAAGCGAGGGAAACAGCAAGGACAACCCGGACGCCGGTTGGTCGCGAGTACGAAAAGGACGCATAGCACATCAGACACGTGGTATAGATCATGGAGAGCTCATCGACCAACTGCATGGGGTCTGAATACAGAATGCGGTCAGTATGGGTAATTCATGACCCGGGGAGATCCGGCGTACATTTGAGGGTCGAGTGGAAGAGAAAGCTCCCAGTGCCCACCACAAGGTAGCCACAATAAGCAATAAGGAATATCTGGTCATGTTGATGCCGGAGACAGCTCAGAATCCCCCTAATACCGAGCCACATAAACAACAAGTTGGTCAGGGTGTTGATGATCTCGGCTGAATAGATAGTCGCATAGTAATCCTGAATAGCGCAACAGACATGAGCCAATAAATCCACTGTGGTTAATCAAATGGAGAGACCGTATAATATCGTACCTCCTCACACCAATTCAGGGTCGAAGTAACAGGGCTCCAATATCCGTCCTTGGAGGGCGGGTACGGAAAGGACGGAAAGGACAGCATCATGGACGGAGATGAGGAGCTCTCCGGTCGAGTGTCTACCTCTTTGGGGACTTGCAGGGAAGAAGAAGAAAAATTATAAGGAATAAACTCCGTAAACAAAGAAACCAGACGAAGGGAACGAGGTAGAAACAGGGCACCGAGAGTGAGACGGACAAAGTGAGAAAGAGAGAATGATTTCCGTTTCGGGGAGGATCGAGAACATGTGACGTCGTGCCCCAAAGGCGGCGAGTTGATTGGCTGACGGGACTGGCGGGAGGGCAATAGCAGACGCAGACGGCGTATAAGAAGACAGAAACTAGTGAAGAGAGCAAGGGTCGTGCATGGTTAAGAGACTAAAAGAAGTAGAAGAGTGGGCGACCAGCTAGTATTCTCTGTTGCCTGTTCATACGGAGTAATCAAGCCCTGTATGTACTCCGTATACTGCACCATCCAGCAGTACAGACAAAAATCCTAGTATTTTGCATAAGGCGTAAATAAACATGACATCTGCACAACCATATTAGTAACCAATAAAACAATAAACTGCTTAATAAGCAGGGCGAAAATCATGAAAAAGAACCTGTCCAGCTCTCAGCCAATCACAATCCCGCCCACCTAATGACTTCAACTTCTCGTTCTCGTCCCCATTGCGGCATCACCACCTGCAACCAGCCGGACAAACCCCCAGCCAGAAGGGCAATTGACGCGGCCTGACTGGAATGTGCTCTCGAATTTCTAGTGCGGTTTCTCTGATATCGTCAAATCCGTGATCTCCCCTTCTGTTTCCATCCAATCCCGGGAGGAGAAATAGCCTTGGGCTTCAACCTGCGGACTTCAACCTGGGTGGCCCGAAAGAATGTCGAATAATGCTGCATATGCCGTGCCGCCGCAGCAGGTGAAGACAACACCGACGAGTATGTGTCTCCTTCCCCCCCACCCGGGGGGCTCTGTGTGCCCAATTCCATGGCTGACAATGAACCGCACTTTTAGCATCAAAATCAACCCTCCACTTCTTCGCCGGTCTCTGCTCCGGCCTCACTTCCTCCATCCTGCTTCAACCAGCCGACCTCCTCAAAACTCGTGTTCAACAATCGCACCAAACCGCTGCTCTCCTCCCGACGATAAGAACCATACTCTCTTCCTCCAGCCCAATCCGAGCGTTATGGCGCGGCACCCTCCCCTCCGCGCTCCGCACGGGCTTCGGCTCAGCCCTATATTTCACCATTCTCAACGCCTTCCGCCAAGGACTAGCGCAGAACGGGTCTCCCGTCCTCCTAGCCAACGGCGACAATAACACTGGCGGAGCTAATACTCCGGTCGCTGGCACCACCACAGCAACCTCCTCTTCGTCCTCTTTATCCGCTCTTCCGAAACTTTCCAACTCGGCCAATCTCACTACGGGCGGTGCTGCTCGGGTAGCCGCAGGGTTCGTTATCATGCCCGTCACTGTGATCAAGGTGCGCTACGAGTCGGATTACTATGCATACCGCAGCTTGTATGGTGCGGGACGGGATATCGTGCGCACGGAGGGTGTTCGCGGCCTGTTCTCCGGATTCGGGGCTACGGCCGTGCGAGACGCACCCTACGCGGGCCTTTATGTGCTCCTCTACGAACAGCTCAAGCGGCGTCTAGGGTCACTATCCAACCCGGCTACCGCTACCAATGGCGACGGGCTACGGATATCATCGTCATCATCGTCGTCGTCGATCAACTTCGTCTCGGGTGCGGTGGCGGCTGGCCTTGCGACGGCCATCACCAACCCATTTGACGCGGTCAAGACCCGCCTGCAGCTTATGCCGGGTAAGTACGGGAACATGCTGCGTGCGGTAAACCTTATGATCCGCGAGGATGGGGTGCGCAGTCTGCTTGGTGGGTTGGGGCTGCGGATGGGCCGCAAGGCGCTTAGTTCGGCGCTGGCGTGGACGGTGTACGAGGAGCTTATTCTTCGCGCTACGACTTAGTGGCGGCTATGCTACGCTTGTTACTATGTGCGGAGTATCTATATCGATGGGTTCAGTATTCATCTTGGTTTTTTATTTTTGTCTAGCCGGGATTGGCGTGCTTTCGTTGTGGTTATTGCATTGGTTTCACGGCGTATCGGGGTTGTTTAGATTCCACTCCATTCATTGACAGGGTTATCTGGTATAACGAGGGTCTATGATTATATGAAAAAGAAAGGGCAAAAAAAAAGGACACAAATGTAACAAAAAAGGAAACGCTTTCGTGTCTCATTGTTGTATCGTATCATAGTCGTATATAGCATGGTTGCTACCAAAATCCCAAGTCAAAAAAGGAGACAACGAATAATACCAACAAAGCGAACAATTGAACAATCACTAGGGGAGTCTGTATATAAAAAAAAATCAAAAAAATCAAAAAAATCAAAAAAATCAAAAAAATCAAAAAATCAAAAAATCACATAGCAACATTCATAACCTCGCAAGTAAAACTTCCACACAACCCGGCAATCAGGTGAAAAGCCACGTACGCCTGCGCGGACTCTTCTTCCGCACTAAATACATCTTATCCTTATTCCGGTCGTTGATCTTGAGCTCCGTGAGGTTGCTGGAGGTCTGCGTGACCATCCGGCCGTCACGAATGCGGCGGGTGTGCGCGAAGAGCTCCTCCTGGAAGTCCTCGGTGATCCACTGCTTGATGATGATGTAGTTGGGGTCCATCTCGTCCCAGTCCCAGTCGAGGCGGTAGGCCAGTAGGGTGTCGGGGAGAAGATGCTTGCGGTGGACCTACATCATGTTAGATATCCGGGGACAGGAGCAGAGAAGAGAAGGGGGGCATAAGGGGGCATAAGACATACCTTGATCCAGGTCCTGCGACGCTCCTTCTCCTTCTTTTCCTCTTCCTTCTTCTTCTCTTCCTCTTCCTTCTTCTTCTTCTCTTCCTCTTTTTTCTTTTCCTCCTCCGTCGGAGGATCGGGCGTCTTTATCTTGGTGATAATGCCCTGGATTTCATTCTCATTATACCCGAACTCCGTCTTCAATCGCTCCTTGAACTCCGCGTCCTTTTTGGCCTGCGCCTCACGCTCAGCGGCAAGTCGGCGCTCCTCGTTGGCCTTCCATTCCTGAATGGCTGCCTGCTTCATCAAGGCCTCCTGCTTCTGCCGCTCCTGCTCCTCAAGGAGCTTCCGGGCCTCCTCGTCGCGGATTTCTTGCTTGATGCGTTCTTTCTCCTCGTCTTCCGCAACTTTGCGCTGCAGTTCTCGGAGCTTCTCTTCGCCAATGCGTACCTTGATGAGCTCTTTCTCTTCCTCCTCGGCAATCTTCCGCTGGAGTTCCTTCATCTTCTCTTCGCGGATCTTAGCCTGGACTTCTTCGTGCTCCACCGCGAGACGCTCCGCGTCCTCGAAGCGTTTCATCTTGAGGTTGTATTCAGCATTCCGCCGTTCGTCGTCCTCGCGTTCCTTCCTCTCATATTTGTCGAGGCGGCGGAGCCGGTCGTTGACCTCATCATCATGCCAGTACTCCTCCTCATGAATGAGTCGACTCTGGTTCTCATGACGAGCCTCATGCTCTTCCCGGCGTCGCGCTAACTTTCGCTCTAGCCGCTCAATCTCCTGCTGCTGCTTCATGAGCTCCAAATCCTGCCGTGCGTCATTCCGCTGCAGCATTCGCTGGTCAATCACCATCTCATAGTCCCGTCGTGGCTGGGCCGGCTGAGCGGGCTGAATGGGTTGAGAAGGCTGAGCGGGCGGAGCGGGCGGAGCGGGCTGGGCGGGTTGAATTTGAATGGGTTGGATCTGCTGTTGAGGTGGCTGAGGCGCCGCAGGTGTCTCGCGCCAGGGCGAGTGTTCCCGATGCCACGGTGGGTGGTAGGGGTAGTTCGCAGGCAACGGATAGGGTTCTGGCGCCCACATATACGGTCGTTCGCGGGAAACGCTGTTGCTGTGGCTATGGTTACGGCTATGGCTATGGCTGTGTCTATGACCATAGTGAGGCTGCGAGCGCTGACGGCGATGGGCACGCAGGATGCTCTCGTCCTCGGACTCATCCTCAGAATCCGACCCATCATTCTCTTCATCCTCGGTCATCAGTTGCTGCTGCTTCTGCCGGCGGGACTTGTTGGAACTTCGGTTGCGGGAGTCGTTTTTGATATCAACCACGATCTGCGGGGCAGTGGCCCGAGGCGGTGGTTCTTCTCGTTCCCGTTCTGGCTGACGGACCCGTTCCATTTCTCGCCCAGTCCCGCCGTAGGGACGACGACCGCCCGTGGAGGCAGACCGCTGGATGGGGGCCTCATGAAGAACGGGCCTCAGATAGACATTGCTCGCTTCCTGCGGCTTGCGAGAGATAGAGCGTCGGTGGAACGAAGCCCGCCGTCGCGGGAATCGGGCATCAATGGAGACATCCGTTTCATCGGAGTAATCCTCCGATTCGGTATCAGTAAGGACATAGGAACGAGCCATCATGACAGCCTTTTATGTAGACTGGTGGCTGATGAAATATCCGCCTGGCGTGGGAGGATGGCGAGAGTGATGAACGGAAAACGGGGGGGACTCGAGGGGTGGCGGGAGGTTTTATTATCGCCAAGCGGGGTCAGCGTGAGTCAGTTGGAAGCCCCAGCAGACCGTGGTCAGTGACGGTAAGCTCGCTAAAGAAAATAAAGCAAGGAAGGAGACAAGGATCACTAAGTCAGCAATAAATGTCTGATAAATTGAGAAAGAGAGTGAGTGAGTGAGTGAGAGACTAAAGTACTCTGTAGAAATGGCTGGGCTGGAGCAAAGATGAGACAGAAACCGCCGAGGACGGAAGGAAAGAAAAGGAAAAAGAAATGGCGGGCGAAACAGAATTTAAAGCCGGCCGGGATTACCAGCAGAGAAAAGGGTTATAAATAACAAAAGGCAGCAACTATGATCGAATCCGCCTTGCGATGCGCATTGAAGGCGCCAATGTGGCTGTATCTTTACCACGTACGGAGTACATCTACGGAGTACATTTACGGAGAACGTTTACGGAGTCCATCCAGTCGACATGCCAGTCGTCCTTTCATTACCCGCCAAAGTGCTTCGTTCCTGCTCTGTTCTGGTCCGATTGAGGCTCTACTCTGTAAGCGCCGGGGGAAGGGCAGGACGCATGAATGATGTGGTGACCGGTGATTTGCGAATGCAGCGCTTTGGAACCATTCCATTTACTGGCGTCTGCTTCTGTTTCGGTTTCTTTTGAAGCGGTATACAGAGTACACTCTGTAATCGGGATCTGTCCCAGGGAACACTCGGTTAATCCCCCTGCTGTATCCATGGATCGAGGGGCACACACAAATCCTGCACATGGCGGGATTCCAACTGACCGGTGAATGTGACGCCATACGCATGACTCCAGGGATAATTATATCATAGCATCCACTCGAAAAAATACTCTATATTCTGTAGTATTAAGATAACTCGCATTGACGCCAATTAGATAGTCTGTTGGTATTACTCCGTACTACGTACAAGTACAGACATGTGAGTGTCTATGTCTGCACCAATCTCGGCTCGCCCGGTCGTGTCAAGTCTCTCCCGAATAATACAGTATGTATTATGAACCAACGACCACTGGTCAGTTGTCCGGAGGCTCTGCCTTATCACCTCGTATTTGTTTCTTCTCATACCCTGACCCTGAATCGGCTGCATCTTCTTTCTTCTTGGCATAGTCGAATAATTAACGGGTCATACTGTAGCGAATCCAATTTTCAACCGGCCCTTATTCATAACTATCGTATTCATCTCATTACTGGCGCGGTTTGACTATCTGCTCCAGGTTCTCCCGAGCCTTCGTATGCGTCGTCTCAAAGTAGTTCAGTTTCTTCTCCAGCCCCGAGATCTCGGATTTCGTTGTGGCGTTTTCGGTCGAGAGGCGCTTGTCGACGGCTTGCATTGGCACTCCGACGAACCTGTATCATTGATTGATATCCGTCAGAAACGCTTGTTTCACCTTAATTCAAACCCGTCCCGGGCCATAAAGGCCACCACCACAAAACGAATAAGCTTACATCTTCCCCACGCCCTCGTAAACCTTGGTCTCCTTGGGCAGCGACCCAATCTCCTTTGATGTCAACTCGAGTAGACGGACGTTCTTCTGCTTCGCTGTGATCTGCGCCTTGGTGATGTTGAGCTGTTGAGCTGATGCGATAGCCTGGGCTTCGATTTCTTGCAGGAGCTGTACATTTTAAATCCATATTTCAGCGCTAATAACCGGATACAAAGGTATCTGATAGCTGTACCTTTTGCAACGCTTCGTTGGGGATGGACATGGTGAATAGTGAGTGTTATCGGGAGCTGGTAGGGTGTAGAATGGGCGGATTATAGGGAGAAACGCAGAAAAATTAGAGAGATATATTCAAGATTCCTTCCGTCTTTTCGACTGTGACCAGACAGTAATAGAATTTCTAACGTAATGCTTAGAACTTCGCGTTCTTTCTTTCTTTCACTTTACCCCAGACCAGAAGATGGACTCCCGGCGGGATGATCGGGCGGTGAGGGGTGTTTCTAAATCGGGGCATAGGGCATAGGGCTAATAACGATTGATACTCCATACATCTGCAAGTTCGTTATATTGTGTAAATCACTCATTTCATTACTGATATAAATATTGCACTACTTCAATACAAAGCCTTCAATACAAAGTCTTCAATACAAAGTCGCAATGCGCATTTGATGATAATCCGCCAGCGAAGTCGGCTTATACTTGGCTGGCTCCTTCTCACTCATGCATGACGCCATACACTCAATGACAGACGTTGGATCCGCGCAGACAAAGTAAGGGATCGAGTAACGCTCGCGGGTCATCCGGCCCGGGCCATCGAAGCGATCGGAAAGAGGTGGCAGCGCCACTCGGTGGTTGGTGGATTTGAGCTGGTCTGTTTCATCAATATTCAATTAGCAGTCGATCCCGTCGAGGAAGGTAAGGCGGTGGATGTACCGTTACTCCACATTTGCAGTACGTCGCCGGCATTGACGACAATCGCATTCTTGATCGGCTCAGCGGGTATGAATGTTCCTGGCTTAGAGACATCCTCCACCTCGAGACCACCGCAGTCATCTTGGAAGAGTAAGGTGATTGAGCTCCAATCGGTATGCGCATTGCAACGGGAGGCCCGTTCCTTCTCCAAATCCTCAGCTGGAATTGGGAGGTAATGCAGCAACCGTAGGTGGTGGTTGCTGCTGGCGTGCTTCTTGGCCAGGTAGCTTTCATCTTCCAGTCCGAGCCCAACGGCTATCGCACGCAGAACTCCATCTGCGACTCGACCGCACTCCCAGTGAAACTGGTTCATGGCGTCTCGGAAGCCGGGAATTGTTTTTTCGGGAAGCCATCTGTTTGGCTGGCTGGTCTCGCTTTCGCAGCCCATGTCAAATATTTCCTGTGATGAGTTTCATGGATTAGCTCTACTGAAGCTTATGATGGCGTGTGATCGCTGGGTGGCATCACCCTGGACAAGTTCCAATGCTTACCTTGACGTCGGGGACCTGCTTGAGCTCCTTGAGCTTATCTTCATCGTCGCCCACGTCGACATGCGAGATCTTCTCGAGACCCGGCCAGGAATATCCCCGATGCACCGCCCATCCCTCGGGATGAGGGACTTTCATTTTATCTTCCTCGGGTAGAGAAAAGAAGCGCTTGGCGTAGTCAAACGCCCCATCGAGGACCTTCTCAGACAGCGAGTGGTTGATGATATACACAAACCCGACTTTTTTGCAGGCGTCCACGAGCTCCTGAGCTGCTCGCAGACGACCCTCTGGGTCTTGGGTGTTGCTGCTCCAGGCTGAGAAGTCGACGATGGGGATAGTCGTTGCCGAGTTTTCTGAAGGCATCTTGCTTGGCTTTGTCCAATAGTTACACACAATGTTTGTTCAGGTATATAATTACTGAAGGTCTCTGTTAACAGAACAACATCATGGCACGGTTGAAAGGAGGTTTATATAAGCCCTCATCTTGACTACCACGCCGGTTGCCTACTCTCGACGGACAAAGAAACAAAGAGTCATGTACACCCCAATACTCGATAGCTAAATTATATTCACTGACAAGATGTAGATGCCTGCTAAGACCAGTAATCCGGTCGTTCACCCGTCTTATCATGTCATTCATGTAAAATACGAGTTTTTGGAATGGTTGTTGGTTAAGCTTTCGTGCCTTTGTCCCACATCTGCCGTCGTTCTTTGTACCTTTGGATAAATATCTCGTGTCCACTCACACGGTGTTCGGCTTGCATTATTCTCTGGCATGGCTTCTATCCACGCAGTGTGCGGGGTCAGTAGATCATTGGAGTTGCGATGCTTCTTGGTGTACCGCCTTCGAGGGACCTGTTAGGGTTTACGTGGAGTATACGAGGTCCATTATTGTAGCTTGGTTGTACCCGGCATGGCAATGCAACTCAAACAACAAACTAACCCGGAACAGCAGATATCATGAATGGTGCCGCGATTGCTGCTTCGCTGCATTCCATTTCTGCCTCCATCAGGGGCACTGCATATCCATGATAACCTGCACGCCCTAGGAACTCACTATCCGGTTCTCTCACGCTCGCTTTCTTCCAAATAACCCGCACAGCTATAAGTATTCCCATGGTATATATACAGGGAAGCCCATGACTGTAAAGATTCCGAGACGATGATGGTCCTTACGGATGACCAGACACGGCCCGGCGAACCTATTGGGACACAAATTGGTCCAACAAAACAGCTAGGTCAGATAAAGCTCTTCAAAGTCATCAGATACAGGATCAAGGGTCAGCATATCAAGATCGTTCGGATCCTTTTGGATAAGGGCGTATTTTCCAGGGCGAGGAAGAAAGATTTGGAAGGATACGATTATCTACATGCTTGGAGAGGAGATAGAAAACAAGTCTGCGAGGTAAGGAGCCAAGAGCGAAACGTTAACAGCGTTCATGTATGGAGTATATAATAATCCTTCTTGTCTGTGGTGTTCTTGTCTGTGGTGTAATTGGAACTAGAGATATAGTATGATAATGGAGTATCTTACGGCAGAACAGAAAAGTTTATCTATGTATTTTAATCCATGCTGCCGCTGGTTACATATCCATGGATTCAACATTCATGCAGGACTACTTGCTGAAATGCGTATAAAAAGGCTGCCTATGAGCTATATGTAGGAAGCTCTATCTAACAGAGCACGATGTCAGATCTGGAGACTAACCCGACTTCTCACTCCACCGCAAAATAACCACCATCACGATTACCAAACAATCCGAGTCAGGTCTCACTATTTATATTCCTTCGCTAACGATTCTGCTAGTTTCTTGTCGGTGAAACTCTCGAGGTTGGGCAGCGCAGCAGCGGTACTGTCCGTTGCTGTGGTGGCAGGGGATTTTCACTGCATAAGTGGAGCCTCAGTAACTTAGCTCGGTCTTAAATCAAAAGCGTCCCCCGTTGAAATTATGGCACCTGCCGATACGTATCTTGATTTTCGATTTCGATCGTGAAAATAAATTCCGGAAAGGGAGGAATTAGAGAAGAAGGTATGGTGGTTTGGCGATATTCGAGCTGCTATTTCGTCTCGTGTTTACTGACCCTAAACTCATGCTTGTATAGCTCGCTGATCCGCGGGGAGAGAGATCTCGATTCCAGACGACCCGATTGAAAGCGAAGTCGATTGAATACATAAGAAAATCAAAGAGAAGGACAATACAGAGCACATAAAGACTGCCGCCATGAAGTCCAGCTGGCTCCTCTGGGCCCTATCCCTGGTCTCAACCGTATCAACCGAGACAACAATAACCACACCACCACCGGTATCACCTCTACCAACGTCTGCAACCCCCTTCTCTCCCTTCCACGCACCCCTTAAGGCAGAACCGCAAAAGCGCGCCTTTGAAGTCCTTCAAATCCTCAACAAACGTGTCGCCAACGAGTGCCCTTCCGGCTACAACCCCTGCTCGACCCTCGACAACCCCAAAATCTGCTGCAGGAACGGCTCGCGCTGTGCGCGCGATGCAGCCGATAACATTGCCTGCTGTCCGACGGGGGCCAGCTGCACGGGCTCCCTGTTTGCGTCTACCACCGATACCAGCAGTTTCATGTTTCCGCAGTATGCAACGGGGGCGGCAACGTCAGTTTCTACCACACAGGGAGCAATCGCTACGGGGTCAACGATGCCGGGTGCGTACCCATTTATCTATGTGCCGACAACCTTCTCTGATGCGATGACTTGCTCTGCGTATTATACCAAGTGTGAGAGCGAATATGCGCAGTGTACCGCGAGCCTTGGAAGCGGTAGCAATGGGCAATGGGGAGTCACCGTGGGCGGGGATGGCGGTGCAGGAGTTACTATCCAGGGTGGTGGTGCGGAAGCGACCGCATCTGCGTGCTCCAGCTTGCAGTTGGAGGCATGCCATGGGTTGAATCTGGGTTATTGCAATTCGTATAACTCAGGGCAGCAGAACAGTGGGAATGCTGGTTCTCCTGGGAAGGCTTCTAGTCCGCAGGATCTGATTTTTGGGGTTATTGTTGCAGTTGCTGGGATGTTTATCTGATGATGTTCATGATGTTTATTTTCCAACTGTGTATGTGATATGATTAGATTGTACGCTCTACCTGATACTTAATGCATAGAATGAGTCAACGTCAAAATAATTATACTGCACCACTCTAAGTCAAAGTAACTGATCCGATATGTACCCGAAGTAGTGCTAGTATTGCAGGCGGGGCAGCCCTCACACACCGTCTTATCGATTGCCACGTCAATCAGACATTCAGGGCCCCTGCAGAATACATTTCCCCCTACAGCGTGCCTTGACAAAACAACCCAAGTCAAGTCAATTCAATTCAATTCAAGTCAAGTCAAGCCCAAAGTCTGACAATCCCTCCCATGCAAGTTTGAAATCCGCAGCACGGGATAAGTTCGGGCCCCAACCAGGAACATCTCGTACAGTGCTGCCACCACCAGTCCGGGACTGATGGGAGGAATTCCATCCAGATTGAAATTAAACATGCCCGATCGGCAAATGATGTCTGGTCACGGTACGCAAGTAACGGTGTAGCAAGTTTTGTGCTCCGTATGTTGTACATCTGGCTCCGACGGAGAGGGGGAAAGATAGGGTTCGGAGTTGTCATTGCACCAGCCTTCTGATTTCTGCCCTTCTTCCCACACC
Source organism: Aspergillus sp. MA 6038 (assembly GCA_003004525.2). Lineage (NCBI taxonomy): Eukaryota > Fungi > Ascomycota > Eurotiomycetes > Eurotiales > Aspergillaceae > Aspergillus > Aspergillus sp. MA 6038. The sequence continues at coordinate 178,653 of PQME02000020.1, forward strand.
TGTGGCGCCGCTCGTGCCGTGCTATACTCGATTTCTATTCAAATTTAAGGTTGTCATGGATTCATTGGTCTGATCTTCGACGAAAAACCAAACAAAATTAATCGGGTGGTTGGGTAACTATACATAGAAGTCGTACGGAGTATACAATCTCTCACACACTCCGTACTAAGTACGAGGAGGTTGGGAACGAAGAAAAAAAGCGTCATCCGGTTTGACACACCACGATTGCTCTGTCTCGTTTGTCTCTGTCTCTCTCCTTTCCTTCTGTTTCCTATTCTCTTTCCTCTTTTTCTACCTCTGCTTCCTTCATGGCCAGTTTCTTCTCTATTGTTTGTTCCTCGTGATACTTCTCGTCCGTCGGCCTGCATACGGAACTATACACCAACAGACCAGGCCTGCAGGGTGGTTGACCACACGTTGCTGTGGCTCGGAATTTCCTTCTTCATCCAGGACTACAGTCAAACGGAGGAGGAGTTAAAAGAAAGAAAAAGAAAAAAAAAGAAAAAAAGAAAACAATATAATAGGAATAAAGGCACAAGCCCAGGCCATATTGGATACCTACATACCTCGAGTCCTGGTTTGATCTGGGAAAACATCGCCGTCCGCCATGCGGATGTTCCACTTGATACCAGCGGCCGTGTCGTCGTTGGTATTTCTAAGTCAGTCGCAACTGGCCGCTGCAAGTCCGCTGTCACTGGAGGATCGCGATATCGAAAAACGATGCTCCAACCCGTGCGGTTACTACAGTCAGCTCTGCTGTAGTTCAGGCCAGACCTGTATAACCAATAACGGCCAAGCGGTCTGCTCAGATTCGTCCAGCGGCAGCGGCAGCGGCAGCGGCAGCGGTGAATGGGAATACTTTACTTCGACTTGGGTTGAGCAGGAGACTGAGGCGGCAACAATGACCTCGACATGGAGTAGCCGACGGTCCCCTGCTCCTACCGCCGCCGCAGGCGCAGGCTCCAATTCCGGCTCCAGTTCTGGTTCCGGTTCTTCGGGTGCCTCTGGAAATTGTGACAGTTCTGTCGGTGAAACTCTTTGCGGGAGCACCTGCTGCGGTGCTGCATACGTCTGCGATGGTGGCCAGTGTCTTGCTGGAAGCTCCTCTATTTGGGCTACTGCTACAGCTACGCCCGCGGTGCGAGGTACCAGCAGTGGTTTGGCCACCGCAACCGAGACTGGAAATCCAACAACCACTCAGGCTTTTGAAACGCCAGTGTCGACCGATGGATCGGCCATGCTTGGTATTAAAGCTCCCAGCGACAAGGGATTGAGCGGCGGTGCCATCGCCGGTATCGTCATCGGAACCATTGCGGGTGTCGCCCTCTTGCTGCTGATATGCGCTTGCATGTGCTGCCGTGGAGCGTTAGATGCCTTGCTTGCATGCCTCGGAGTCGGTAAACGGAAGCGACGGGACGACCGACACTCCCAGGGTGGCAGGCCTCCAGGGCGTACTTGGTTTGGAACCCGCCCTGGCGCTGGCAGCCACGCTGGTGGCGGCGAGAAGAAGTCCAGATGGGATGGTCTGGCAGCCGTCGGGCTCATACTCGGCGCGCTTGCATTGTGTCTGGGATTGAGGCGACACAGGGACCATGACGAGAAGAGTTCCTACTCTTACCCAAGCTCGTACTATTATTCCGACTATTATACTAATTCGAGTATGTTTCCTTCCCTAGTACCTTTGATTTTTATCCATCCACCGATGCTGACTGTTTTATAGGCAGCACAAGTTCCGACAGAAGGACACGACGAACGAGAGATACAAGAGACTCGAGACGAACCAGAAGAGATCGCGCACGCACACGACGGTCGTGACGAACAATAATCCAACAACTTCTTTTCTTTTCGCCCATAAAACCATGCTTTCTTTTCAACTCGGTTCCTGATATACCAAAACGAATTTTCATAGAATAGTATCGCCGCCGATATTATGTGTACCATGATTGTTATGATTTATTGTCCTTTCTCGATTTCCTCTTTCACGCTCACGCTTTTTATGGGTTGTTTATCGCCATGCTATGTTCTTTGGTCTGGATAATGAGGGAAGGCACAAATGACGAGGATATGGGGGTGAAACGATGATAGACAATGCTGTATGACCAGTCTGTATGCCTATATGATTGCAATGAGATATATTTAATGAGATCATTGGAGTTGTTTCAACCACTTGCATCAGGTGCATTGTAACTTACCAGCGTTCTCGCGACAATCGCAACCTCTGTATGGTCAGCCTGTAGTTTCCAAGACCAGCAAAAGTAAATGTTGATTTGGAGAAGGTTGTCAAGTTTGTCTGTCAACTGTGATGTGCCAGGCATTGGCCATCCTGCGTCAGAAGTTCAGGTCCTGCAAGATAGTGTAACTTGCATATGTGCCAGTCAAATCGGCAGCAGGATGGACGGCGGCCACCACCCAATCCTCCCCGAGAAAACCCGAAAGCAAAGAGTCATCCTCCCTCCTGAAATAGACCGCAATTGCTTCCTCGACTGTGCGAACTAAAAACAACCGGGCTCTGGTCGAAGTGTTGCGTTGCGAGTTTCAGCAAGACCGGCAGAATTCATGGCAATAGCGGAGAGCACATGACTTGGTGCCTCCCCGCCTCCCGAACTTCGCTACTCTCGAACTCCAACAACCTGGACTGTCCCGGCAAACCTTCGCCTCTGTAGTTCAAGATAGCAAACGTCCATGAATCTTACATTGGTATTTTTTTTCTGACAGTTGAAATCCACTTATACGGCATTATTTCGCTCCATCTCCCATTGGTCGTTGTTCAGGATTCTTGTGGTCATCCCTCTTGAAGAACCCTGCCACGAGCTGCTGTACTGCAACTCCCGTTATTTCCGATCCCTCGACCCGTCATGCTTCAAACGCAGACTCAGCACGTTTTTTCTCATCAGCATCAGTATCCGCACGCTGATCCCTCGTGGTTGCACCAGCAGCAGCAGCAACAGCATCACCAAGCCGCCCAGCACCATCCGCATCAGCAGCAGCATTCGCTGGTCGCCCAACAGCATGCCCAAGTCCAGGCTGCTGCTGCCGCGGCAGCCGCCGCTCAGCAACAACACTATAGTCGGATTGCGATGGCCGGGACCGGTGCTACGAACCCACCTCAGGGTGCCGGTGGTGGTGGAATGGCCGGAGACAATGGCTTGTCTGGAGCGATCTCAGTGATGGACGGCGGTGTCAGCGAGGAGAATCGCAAGGTCTTCATCTGGGTCACGGAGCTTCTGGATCCGAATCGTCGGGAGGCTGCGCTCATGGAACTCAGTAAGAAGCGGGAGCAGGTCCCCGAGCTCGCGCTGGTTATCTGGCACTCCTTTGGTACGATTTTTCTCCTCTTTCTCCTACCCCACCCGCTGCAGACAGACCGAGAGGGCTGACTCTTCAATATTTAGGTGTTATGACGGCGCTGCTTCAGGAGATCATCTCTGTCTACCCCCTGTTGAACCCTTCCCAGCTGACTGCAGCTGCATCAAATCGTGTCTGCAACGCACTGGCTCTGCTCCAGTGTGTGGCATCTCATAACGAGACTCGTACCCTGTTCCTAAATGGTACGTGACTCGTCCAAGGGAATGCCTTTCCAATTGGGGCTTTGGCTGACTGACTTTCTGCAGCCCATATTCCTCTTTTCCTTTATCCTTTCTTGAATACTACCTCCAAATCGCGCCCTTTCGAATATCTCCGTCTTACCTCCTTGGGCGTAATTGGCGCCTTGGTGAAAAATGACTCCTCAGATGTGATCAACTTTCTTCTGACCACAGAGATCATCCCTCTCTGCCTCCGGATTATGGAGACCGGCTCGGAATTGAGCAAGACGGTGGCGATCTTCATTGTACAAAAAATTTTACTCGACGACATTGGTCTTGCATATATTTGTGCTACTTACGAGAGATTCTACGCCGTGGGGACGGTATTGAGCAACATGGTCACTCAGCTTGTCGAGCAACAGACCGTAAGGTTACTGAAGCATGTTGTGCGCTGCTTCCTTCGGTAAGTGCGACGGGTTTCTTTCTCCCCGGTTCTAGACTCCGTACTGACCACCCTCAGTTTGAGCGACAACAGCAGAGCCCGGGAGGCCTTGCGTCAATGTCTTCCCGAACCTCTCCGGGATGCCACTTTCTCCTCCGTTCTTCGTGATGACGCAGCCACTAAGCGCTGCCTCGCACAGCTTCTCATTAACCTCTCCGACAATGTCTCCGACGGCGCTCCCGGCATTGCGATGTAACAGCACACGTTTCGAAAAAAAGCATATGTTTTCTTTTTCTTCTTTTCGATTTGTTTGGTATATTTGACAACCTTACACGAATGCATGGGACGGGTTAAGGCGAACAACGGATGATCAGGCGCATATAACGTGAAACATGGCAATTTCTTGCAGGTGAGACTTTTTCTTAAAAAAAAAAAGAGGAAAACTAAAACCAGACGAGGCCATGGGCTCAGATGAAGAAAAAAATACTTTGTTTTTTGTTGCACCGGGTTTTTATATCATCGGAAAAATTGGGAATTTGGGATCTTTGTGTCCACTATGTATCAAACTTGTGCCTTTTCTGCTTTTGACTTGCGTTCTTTCTTTCTTTCTTTTCTACTTCCCCATATTATTACCCTGCTTTCCACTTTTTATTTCTCTGTTTATTGTTCTTATGTGTTTCATGGTATAGGCTTTCGTGGAGTGGCGTGGATATGGTTGGCGCTGTCTTCTCTGCATTTTCCCTTCATCCTCTTATGGCTTATTTCCCCCTTCTTCCTCCATGTGAGATAGAACCTTCTTTGAGCGCGAGATACCAAGATCTGAGTTTTTGCTTCAACCTGTTGGACCGGTTGCTTCTTTTCTCTGATTCCGACCTGCGTCAAGCAAGGTCAAGAAAGAATCCTTCACACTCAACCATTTGAGAATCAACTATGTATCCATCTATGCTATCCACGAACTGTTGACGCTGGATCTTCACTCGGATCTGGGGATTATCTTTATGGCGCTTATCCTGGGCAAAGCTAATCTGTTCTTTCCTCGGTGTTAATTTCGTCTCCGTTTCCCCTATACTCAACGATCGCATGTACCACTTATAATTAGAAGCCTTGATCCAACCGACTCCAGCTCATAATAAAGAAAAAATTTAAAAATTTTCTTTTCATGTATTTAGTACCTTGTTGAATTTTTGCAGTCGCTACTTATCCAGTCGCAATAAAACAATAACCTTTGACGGGGCTCGCTAACATCACCTGACGGGGCGGTCTCGACGCGCCGCCTTTGAGCTCATCGCCTACTTTCGCCATTCCTCGCCCTGCAAAAAAAGCCTCCCCCCCCGGCGCCCCGAACACGGACAACCAGCTTCTAGGACGACCTTTAGATTCTTTTCTTCTCAGTTTCATTTTGGGAAAAGCCCATCGACAGCCCTGAAAATCAAAAAGAGCTAGTGCGCTTTTGATGCCTTGAGCCCGCCGCAATGGTATCGCGAAGGCGCAACCACTCCGAGGCGGACGCTGCGCCGGCGCAGCAGAACCAGCAGCAGCAACAGCAGCCCGCAGAGGAACCTGGCCTGCTCCATCGCCTGCGGAATTGCTGGGAGTTTGCCAATTTGATGCAGTACATTTCCATGTTCGGGAAGGTTATGAAGATTGATGAGGATTTCGGGATAGAGGTGAATTCCTTCTTGCGCTTATCGGACTGCAGGGTCTGCTCTGCTTTGCGCGCGAAGGGGATAGATCAAAGGGCTAATGCGTTTTGCTAATCATAGGACCTGGAAAATGAATGCCTGAAGCCTACGCCCTCCGAGAAGCTCTTGGAAATCGGACTGTGTCTTCTGAAATGGATTTCGTCGCATCGCGGTCTTACGTATGTCTTTGCGCTGGGAAGTAATTCGATTGGACTTGAAACGAAGGACTAATTCAGATTTTGGACTTCCAGGTTCGACAACTTTGACGAATACACGCGACGCCAGTATAATGCCAAAGCCCCCCATCTGCCCAACCCCTTCGGAAATGATGAAGTGCCAAACAAGTTTCTAGATTTCGATGTCTTTCTGAAACTCCGGGTCCTTCATCAGCTGACAGTTTGGACGTTCTGGAACCCCGATCGGATTCGGGATAAGTTGCCAGAGGAAAGGGAGATTGACCAGACTATTTGGGTGAGTGGTCATACATGGAGGGTCCTGTCCAGTCTTCTAAATGGATCGCTAACATTTTCCCCAAGCGTATTGAGGAGCTAGGGTATGATAGTGAAGACCGATACTACTATGTCCTGGACGACAACCGTCTCTATCGTCACTCCTTTCCCCCGGTCCCTCCTCCCCCTAAACCGCAGCCGAAATCCAAGAGTAGAAGCGCGCGAGCCATGAGAGCTTCCAAGCGGAGGAGGGTCTCCGGTGCCGCGGCTGTCGGCGAGGATGAGGATGAAGCGAAGGCAGGTGCCAATGGTGATACCGAAAAGAACTTCATGCAGGGTATGACTTGGGAATGTATCGCCGTGACGCTGTCAGAATATCAACAATTCTTGGAGACAATTCAAAAAACAAGGGATCCTAATGAGAGAATATTACGAGACCGGCTTATCGAGGATGTCATCCCGATCATCGAGAAGGAAGAAGAGTCCCAGCAGCGGAAGGTTGTCAAGCGTGAAAAAGAGCTTTTCAACATGGAGCTGCTTGCTGGTGCCAAACGGTCAAGCCGGATTGCCGGAAAGGCTGAAAGAGAGCGTCACGAACGGGAAGCAGAGGAAGCCGCTCAGAGGCAGCAAGCGGAGCTGGCTGCAAGTCGCAAAGAGGAGACAAAGCAGAAGAAGATGGAGCAAGAGAGACAGACCCGGGTCCAGAGTCGGGAACAACGCACCAAGGAACGGGAACGGAGACGCCTTGAGCATGAAGAGGAACTTGAGAGAATTAATGAAGAGCAGAAGAAGTTCGAAAGGGGCGAGAGCAGAATGTCCGAAAGACATCTCAAAGCAGAGCTGGAGAAGCGAAGGAAGAACTTGGAAGATCTCACTCAGGAAGACCAATGGATTTTCGACTGTTCAGGCTGCGGCGTGCATGGAGAGAATCACGATGACGGCTCGCATAGCGTCGCATGTGAAAAGTGCAATGTGTGGCAGCATAGCAAATGCCTTGGTATCTCTCAAGATGAAGCGGAACGAAAAGATTTTCTGTTTATCTGTCGCGACTGCAAGCGCCGAGAAGAGGAAGCAAAACTACCAAAGCTTCCACTTTTGAAGTTCAAGGTTGGCACTTCGAGCCCTTCATCATTGGCGGAAGCGCAGCAGCAGCAGCAACAGCAGCAGGCTCATTTGTCACCGGCAAAGCCGCGTGGTGTCGACTCTGATTTACAAAATGGCTCTCCATCGAAGCCGGCTACACTACCTCCGTTCGCAACAAACAACGCACTGCTTATGTCACCTGAACGTCGGCCGCCGCAGTCTGCTTTCCATGTCTTCAGTTCTAGTCCTCCCAGGGCTCCATTCTCTCCGTCAAAGGGCACAAACGGCTTTACTCCGTCGTCCTCAAAGGAAGCTATTCCGAAGCTCCTACCCGGTCAGCACTCCTTGTCACGACGACCATCATCTTCCCACTCAGTGCAAAGTCCTTCTCTCCCATCGCCCATTCAAAACCGACCGTCGATGTCTCCAACTCAGGGGAACCGCGACGTGGGCCCGCTGGCAGGGTTCCCATCCACTGCAGCATCCAACGGTTCGACCCCTTGGACACCTTACGGACAGCATCGAGCACCACGCCCAGAGCCTTCGAGTCGGGGTGCATCTGCGTCATTCCACGGTGGACAACAGTCATTTCAACAGTCATCATTCTCTGCCGCCACTTCTATCCAGTCTTCTCCCCCACAAAGCTCCCACGGCATACCATTCTCGGGAATTAGTCCTACGAAGAACTCTCCTCGGCCAGTCACGTCCAGCGGAGTGGCCGGCGCACCAATTCTACCACCAATCCAGAAGCTGGAACCGAGCCCGAAGTTGATGGGACGTAGTTCGCCCGATGCCCCAATACCAGCTCCTATGAAGTGCATGACGCCGGAACAGGAGGAGCGTCGCCAGCGGGAGCATTCGTTTATGCTGCAAGGACAACCACATCCACCCCAGGGACAGAACGCTCCGCCATCGCTGATGTCCTCACCATCGCTCAACCGGATTCCGCCTCTGGGGCCGTCTGCTGTGGCATCTCGCTCTGTTGAACCGGAGCAGAATCACGGTCAGGATGCGAAGTAGTTGACACCCTTCAGCTTTTCCCCCTAAGCCTCCTCCAGTTTCTCCAAAGAACCATGGGGCTCGCTCGGAATCATGGGCGCTAATTACAACGAATGTGAGCGATGAATCTGATGAAGCTGGACATAATGCCTGCAACGAATGATCTGACCAGAAAATGAAGATTCGCCTGTGGGTACAGTTAGCTCGATTGAACGTCAAGTCGAGAGAAAGCCGTTTCTGTTTCAATAATAATATTGTCATTTTGGAGGGATCGGGAGGGTCGTTTGTATCCATGCACTGGGACTTGGTCAGCATATTGCCGGGTAGGAAGAGGCGTTTGTTGCGCTGATTGGATTCTTATTTTTCTTCTATTTCCTGTCTCTCTGGGAAATCATTAAAGAGTATCTATTATTCTTTTGCATTGATACAATTTTGCAAGTATGATAGAACAATAAGATATTGAAAATTACAGGAATCTTCAAGTCGGTCAGAGCCGACCAACAATCAACAATCAACAAAGCAGGCCGGCTGCAACAATCCGCACAAAACAAACAAGGTGCTGCCCACGACCATGGCCATGGGCCGAAGTTTGACCACGATCGATCCTCTCCTGCTTGTATTTGCTTCTTCTCGACCCCTTCTCGACCACGTCAGCTCATCCACCCTCTTCAGCTGAAGCAAAACCAACCAACAACAAGCAGCCTGCACGCTGCACGACGCGGTCTCTGAGTCTGATTGGAAAAGCTAGTAATGAGGCTGCAGGTTGCGTCCTGCAGAATGTGCTGCCATGCAGAATCACGCATACTCACCCATAAGAGAGTACAAACAATACTCTGCACAAAGCCATACAGAAGTACTAGTACTTACCAGCACTGAGCGACCCAAATGCATGGCTCTGCCCCCCACGGGCCGCCCGGCATACGGTGCATACACGGGCTGGGTATGCAGGCCTTGCCTTGCATTTGCATATTTGTCCTATTTCTTCCTGCGTTCAGATGCATGTGCGGAGACGGAATAGGAAGGAGGTGTAATTCTCCTGTCTGTCTGGATGGTTCTGCAGCAGAGCAGCCTGGCGGGTCATGAATGTTGGATTCGAGCAGTCGCTCGGTAATGCATAAATACCATGCAGACCTCCATACCGGGTCTGTGAAGAAAGGCAAACAGGGATATATCTCTGAAATTGCAATCAAGCTGTAACCCGGGTAGTCTTGTTTCCTTGAGGAAGATGTTGGAATTGACAAGAGTACGTAGACAGGGTATCTATATCAAGTGTTAGTATGGCGTACTCTGTATAATTATGAATACAACATAGGGCATTACGGAGATACTCCAGCGTACGGATTACACCGGTGTACTCTGTAGGCGTAAATACTTCAGCTGCCAGGACAGCATTCACCATACAGTAATAATCCACAACGCTGGAGAAAAAAAAGAAAAAAGAAAAAGAAAAGTAAAGAAAAGAAAAAGAAGAAAAACAGAGAAGAACAAAACAAAACCGGTAGAAACATACTGTTCAGAATACTGTGTATGCAGAGAAGACCCTAAGCGTGCTGACCGCCTGTGACTGGGACTGGACGATGACCTCATGGAACATGTGACCACACCACACCGTCGTCCTTTAGCGTGACTGAACCGCTGGTTCTGATTTGGAATTCTGAGCAGGGTGCGGGATGGTAAGTACGGCGTTTCCAACAGAATAATATCATCGATTGCTAGGGCAAGAATATTCGTACCTGGCCACGCACGTTCTGATAAACTATGATATGTAATGCCGAGAACAGCGATTGACAGTTACCTGTCACTCAAGCTACATACATAGAGGATCACAAACTATTGGAACCTTTAAATCCTGATGAGGCGCTATTGTCTCTCAATGCTGTCCGCCGCTGACTAGTTATTTGTTTAGTGTCGGCACCATGTACGGAGTACTTTAATTGGGATGGTGGATTCGAACCTGTCCGCAAATAGTACCCAGTTGGATCAAAAGACGCGCAATACGATAACACAACTCGCCGTTCTTGAATATGCTACTCCGTACATACTGCGTGTTATAGTAGTCGTAGGTGGTAGTTAGGTTTACCAAACCCATGAAAACCGTGCACAACATAATAATACATAAATACGAAATACGGAGTATGTGACATATCTCGGCTCCCATAACCGAAATATCTAACCCAATATAACCCCACAAAACCCAAAATTAAGCCCCACCATGGCCTGGGTAGGGGGTTCCCATTGGACAACCGCAGACCACTTCTTCTTAGCGGTTCCCACATCCACGGACTTAATCGGGTGAGCTTTTTGATTTTAATTCTCATTTTATGAGCCGGGTCGACCAATCACCCAACCTTAATCTAGCGAACCATGCCTGTTTCGGATTTCAGCGATCAACTTACTGATACGAATGTATATATGGGGTGTTAATGAATCATGTAGTATAACTTTAAGAGTTGGCTCGAGAGCGAAATTCACCGTAGCGCGGCATTCCCGCTCCCTCAGAGCACATTATTAATTCCTACCCCAGAGTCTGCTCTGTAGTACGTGGTCAAGGGACCACATTCCACGGGTCCACGACTCGCGCCAGGTATCTGGTTCGGAAGGCGCCGAGCTTCGATCTCGGTCTCTTGCTAAACCATGCCGAATGCTCCGGTTTGCACTCTGTATTCCGTACTCCTCTAGTTGGGAGGTTGGAACGGGTTGGCCGCCATGTAAAGCTTGGATAGTGTGCCCTACCATATGCTAAGGTTAAAAATTATGTTTAATCTTGTGTCATGTGTGGGGTTTCGGGAAATACGCCGATGCGTCCGCATTCCGTACATACATAGAGAGTACAGTAGTAGCACTGCTTTTAGGACCTTGAGTCGGTTACTCCGTAACTTAGATGTGTTTTATTAACCGTTATAAAGTTCGTTTATGCTAAGTGGTTGTGTGCAGGGTTTAACTATCGGAATACGTACCGTATCTGTACGTAGCGTACCGGACCAGATCGACTAGACCAGAATCTTCACCGAGTTCTGTTTGCAGAATTATTACGCAGGACAAACAATTACAGTCAGCTATTATGTCATCTGGCAGTCGCGTCGCGTTGCCAAACAATAGATAAGCTCAAGCCGTATCCTAGGTATCCCAGCCTTCTCGACCTAGAACGTCTGTCTTCTATCTTGGGTCGGGACGATGACCTCAAGACACACCAGGGGCGAACATCGACGTCCAGACTACTATCCACACTGCCACTGGCGGGCTCTACGTAATCAATAAATCTGGTTCCTGACAGGAAAGCAAGTAATGCATTTGCCCGGCGGCCTTTGAACCCAAATTTCCGACTGATATAATGATAAGCAGCCAATAGCAGCGGGGGCCGCGGTGCCATTTTTGGAAAGGTGGCCAATGAGATTCAACATTGTTCAAGTCGAAAGCCAAAAGAGCCTGACGGAATTACCGCCGTCTCGTCCATAAATGTCTCTGTTCCGTACGGAGTAGTCCGTATACTCTTTCTCAGTTTGGTAACACCTTGGGCTATCCTCCGTACCTATGTACCAACGGACATTAGTTGCTCGCTCCACACGGGTCGATCATTAGACATAGTTTCACCTTGACAGCCTGGACAGTGCGAAAGGTGAAAGTGCTAGTTAGTCGAACTAGCACTGCGGCGTATGTACTACGTACGAAAGCGTCCCTGCGACGTATTGGGATCCTCAAGGCTCGTGTTTCGCGAGGTATCCCCCGGTTTATTCTCGATGTCATGGTAACTATCGCTAGTCTAGTATGATCCTATTCAGCACGTGCTGCGGCAAGGGAAAAAAAGACGTCAAAAGGAAATCGCAAGCAGACCAATCATGACGCGCCTGACGCGAATGATCATCAGGCCGGACTGGTTTAGCCGCTTATGGTCGCATCGTATCATACACGTCGGTCATCTAACTGATGCGTAATCCAGAATTGGGCAACGGACACAGAGAGAGAAAATAGTGTTGGAAAGATCGCCCTCGGATAGAAATATCCGAGAAACTACGGACTGCGATACGGCATTGGCGAAGATCCCGCATCTTAGCGTTTAAAGATTATTTTCCCATTGCCTTTCCCACGATGTCACGACGGCACGGTGGATGTGAACGCCAACTGAACTTTAAGCAGGCCTGTGTCTATGGTTTTTGATTTCAAATAGACTGGTACAAAGACCCCGCCATCAACTTCGCCCCATGGGAATGACTACACTAACATGCTTGGGTACACCTTAGCCCGAAGGTATTCCAGGCACTGACTCGTCCTCGCTGCGGTGTCAGAAGAGCCTATTGTCCGACCTAGGAACACTGAAGCACTAACCACTAGTATTAAGCATTTCGATACGCAAGCGGGAATGAAGAACGTGGCTATTTCAAACAGCACCTACCAAACGTTGAAAAAACCATACTCAACGTTTAAAAAGGTGTTTCCTTGTCTCATGTCTCGAGTCACTCACCAGCCACACACGGCATACCGTGCGCGCGACACCAACGATAATGTTCATTGGAACGAGCGAGCACCACACCATGTTTGTATGAACTCAATCCCTCCGCCATCGTGTCTGCTGATCCGAGTGTTGATTTAGGTTTCCGGGCAGCGCCATGTGCCATGTGCCATGTACCGTCTGCCAGTCTGGACCAAGTTGGCTAGTGTTGTATTCTGCACGTAGGACAAAGCACTAAACTGTGCTAAAATAGCTTGAAACACGAATGATATGCGTGCATATCCTTTGACGCCACCTCATACGCTAGCAGATTTGGTCGACAATGTGGTAGAAGATGAAACAGGGGCTGCGTACTTGGCGGTCACAGTCGATAATAATGGGAATTGGAATGAAAGAATGAAAGAAAAAGGTTCTTTGAGCTTATGATGGCAGAACATTAAACACTGTAGTAGGAAGTTGTTAAGAAAATGCAGTATATCTCTCATGCCACGAACAATAGACCAACTGAGAATAATAAGAGAAGTTGCAAGAAAGAAAAATGGTCTTTGAAGCCTCCTGGAAGTCAGAATCAGTCTATGCCTGAATGAGGAAGCGTTGCTGGCCGGATCTGGAAAAGTGGGTCCCTAAGGCCCGGAAAGGAATTTCCAGAAGGTTGATCGAACGCTCATTCAGCGGGAGGATCCCTGTCAGGCGTGATCTCGTGTCAGGTGAGTGGGTTAGTGGAGAGTTTGTTGTGGACTGCGGAGGTTTGATAAACCGGTTCGTGGGCTTGACAGAAAGTATATTTTTTGGCTTCAGGGAATACCTTATCTGGTAAGTGGTGATAGCATAACTATACCGTAAGTGATCAGATAAGACTCAAAAACCGTTGCCCCCACCTGTGCCCTGACTGGCCCCGGCCCCTCTATGTTGCACGACCGTCTTTCAGCACATACATAGTGGATAATAATAATAAAAATACTATGAAAAGGAAGCTGACCATGAGGAAAGAGACAAAGGAAGATCCGGTTCCTGCGTACAACAACCACATGGGAGCCATGGTGAGTTAATCTCTGAAGATCATCGCTTAAGAAGCAATGCCAATTTGGGAAAAGCGAGCATAACAGAGTAGTCCATGGAACAGGGAATATCAGGCGCCAGGCGCAGGTTGGATGGATGGGGGGTTTTTGGTATCATTGTTGCATTGCATCGTCATCCTTGCTCGTGTTGTTCTCATCATCCCAGTCAAGCCACATACAATAATATATAATATTTTTTATTACTATTTTCATAATTATTTTATCAATCCCTCCTAGAAGGTGTACGTATCTACTGCCCAACAACCTCAATAACCTTACCGGCAACCCGTCTCGACCTCCAGGTGGGGCTCCTGGGGCACTGGGGCGGATCGATTAGTTCTCGTGCTACATCACCCGAAGATCTGCGGAGGGTGGTCCGTGTACCGACCACCCGATATGTCCGAAAAAAGTCTCCGCAATTCTGCTCGATTACTTGTAAAGTGGGTATGCACGTGACAATGACACAAGCACGATCTTTATTATGATAGGCAGATAGTATTTTACAGATATTGCCTATTTGTGGTACGATCTACCAGAACGCCCACTCCGGACTCGCCGGATACTTCATCCCTGCCATTAGCTGACCAATCAACGTGTATATGGCGTATAGAAGCGGTCATCGGTGCCCGGCCAGCTAACAATAAGGCTCGCTCATCTTTTTCCCTTTACCTTTCTCTCTCTCTCTCTCTCTCTCTTTTTCTCCCAAACCTGAAATTAATCTGGTTCCAGAGCCGCTGATAAAATGACAAATACTGTAATCTCATACTGAACAGTGTTTTGTATATTATTATTATTACTATCGCCCCAAGTGCGTAGATCTTCCGGTCTGCTCGTTAGGGTCTGCTACTTTGATGCCACTACCCGGAGCATCATGATAGATCGAGATCAGATCTAGTATTTCCCCTTAGCCAGTCGGCCCTCAGCTGGGGATCAGCATCGCATGTGGAAATGGTGAGAATTACTCCTTAGACGACAAGGATGTCCACCGTGTAGGGGATGTGATTCAGGGATTTGACTGCTTGTGGTGTTCGTGTCCAAACCCGTCATTTGTCGACCACGGAACTAGGACGCCTCTGTTGCATTCTATGATGCTAGTAATAGGCGTAGAGGCGCATCTGGAGAGGGGGAAGAGGGGGAAGCATGATACAAGCTTGGGTATGTAAACTACTGCATCGTTGATAGGCCTACCCATCCAGATGGAAACTCATGTCCAATATAACTGTGGCGTTGGCTTATAAAATACTGAATGTCGATCGAATGGTAAGGACACTAGTAAAGTGACCGTATATACGACCATCCGAGATACCCTCCTAAGTAGTTGTCCTCTTTTTTTTTTTTTCTAATACTGTCTCTCTCCACGTTTAGCACCAACCATGGTTTGGTCTCTCTCTGTATCTGTGGTCTCTTCTACTCTGTAAATCACCTCTCCTGTCTGCACAAATGTCCTATGTCCGCATTGAGTATCTCTTCCAGTTTTCTACTTCCTTTGATCTGGCAAGTCTGACAAAAGAATAACCAGATTTAGCATAAAGGAGGATCCAACCTGGAGACAGAGAGGGGGGGGGAAAGTATAAAATAAAAAATAAAAGTAAAAAAAGGAAGAGAAGGAAAGGAGGGGGATGAACCAGTGACCGCCAGGAATGGATGGTTCGAAGATTGTTAGTCCCGACAGTTTGGGTGTACATCCCAACTGAGTCAGGGTTTTATTAAAAAAAGAAGAAAGAGAGTGTGTGAGTGAAAGTGCAAGATTACTGTATATTTGTTGAAAAAGATAAGTATTTTAATTTATTATTATCCTGACGCTGATACCTGCAAAAAAAATAAATAATAATAATAAAATAAAACAAATAAAATAAAATAATTTAAAAAAAAAAAAAAAAAAAAAAAAAGAATTTCAAATAAATAAAAAATGAAATAGAATAGGAAAGAGGGAAGAAAGAAAGAAAGAAAGAAAACTCTCTTCTGGCTGTCTGGCCCTGGAACGGGTGTCATGTCCCGCTGTCTCCATCGACCTTATTCTTCTTATTACTATCTGCTGCTGCTGCTTGTCATCTTTCAACTCTTTTCTCTACTCTTTGCTTCTGCTCTTATTTCACTGCTTGATTTCCTCTCCATTCTTCATCTCTTCACCCTCTTTCTTCTACAACTTGCAGCCTCTTTGATCAATCCGTCTGTCTATACATCTTGCCCTTGTTTTCCCTCACCTTTTCATATCATAATACTCCCTGTCTTCTACACTCTGCTTCCACTACCATTCTTCATACCTTCTATTCTTTCTTTCTCTTGTCCTTTGTCCTCATTCTTATTCCTCTTTGATCCAGAGAAGGGGAAGAACGTGTTGTCTCACTTCTTCCCGTCTGCGTGTTTGGCTCTCTCATTTGCGCCGTTTGAGCTTCAGACAGTCAAATCAGGGGAATACATCTCCTCAAATGCAGCTGCTGTTCCCTCCTAACTGTCTCTCCATATCTCTTTCTCCTTATTCCGTATCTATCACCACCATTGGACTCTGTCCAGTCAGAGATTTTGAATCGCGCCCCTCAGTCTAGCAAGCAATGTCAACATCAACAGCGAAGCTTCTGCGTGGCCAACCTCCCTCTCCCCCACAGTCTCCCAACGGTTCTTCTGGCTCAGATTCCAAGTTGAATTCTGTTATGCCGTTAAATCCCACGTATGGCAATCCTGAAGGCCTGGGGTTGGCGGGAATGAACGGCCACCCTGCCATCAAGATGGGCTATGACTGTGACCCACAACAATTGGTAAGATTCTCCCCAGTTTGCTACACATGAGAAAAAGGAGCATCCACTAACTAGAGCCTAAGGCTTACACTTCGGCTCCCTACCTTGTTCCCAACAGTGATTCTTCGCGTTTGCTTCCTATCCATCATCCGGTGAGCCTTGTTCCCAGTCTAAGCTCAGAGAAGCAGCAGTAGCCAAGGCAATACAATAAAAGAAACAAGTACTGATGCCAGTTTTTGAAGCAGATTCATTACTCTAACCTTAACGTCAATACCCCTCCCCCAGCCGCAGACGAAAGCGCGGTTTCTAGTAATATGGAATCCACGCCTCCCATCTGGCCGGCTCCCAAGCCAAAGGCTCGCGTGAGCAGACAACCGAAGACCTATCGTCGGGCCAAGAAGATGAAGGAACGCTCCAAAATAAAGGTCGTCATCCCGCTGAGCGAATCGACCCAACATTTGACTCACATCCCCATCCGGGACATGGAGAAGTTTGTGTGCCGTCCGATCGATGTTCGTAAGCAGGAGGTGACCAAACGGCAAGGCCGAGTTGCCCGGCCCATGAACTCTTTCATGCTTTACCGCTCGGCCTACGCGGAGCGGACCAAGGAGTTGTCTTCCCAGAACAACCACCAGGTGGTGTCGGAGACGGCAGGTGACAGTTGGAAGCTTGAGTCCAAGGAGATCCGTGAGAAGTACGAAAGCTTGGCCAATATTGAGAAGAGCAACCACCTCAAAGCCCACCCTGGTTACAAGTTCTCGCCATCCAAGAAAGACAAACAACCGGATGAGGTGCGATCCGAGCCGGATCCCGACCAAGAGCTGTCGCGCACGTCCAGCCCCTCCTTCATCCAGGGTGATGGTCGTGGAGTGAGCTGTGGAGTTGAAAGCAACAGCTGGGGTAATCGCGACTTTACCCCCTTTGATCAGGACCATGGCCTCCCTTCTGCGAGTTACTTGAGCTCGTCCTGGCAGACGGGCCACCCAGACAGGCCATTTTCCGACATGATCCCACCTTCTGAGCCAACTGCTCACTACCTGCAATCCTCACCGATCCCGCCGGGGATTCTGAGCATGCAGGATCTGCAGTTCTCGTCATCGGCTGCCCTGGCGGGACTACCCGGTGGCACCCACCGTGAGCTGCTGCAACCGCAGACTTCTATGCCACCGCCTGCCTCGTACACAGACGGTCAGTTGGACCCCCAACTACTCAAGCGGGATAGCCCGAGCCAAGCCCACGTTTTTCACAATGAACCCTACAACCCCATGTGGCCGGTAGGCCCGACCAGCAACTGCTATGTGCCGGCTACGACCTCCATGCCATCCAACGCGGTCGCTTACTCCATCTCCGGCTACCATCGACCAGGAATGCAAACGTTGCTGGAGCCTGGTCAAGATACCACCGACCTGGAAGGACCTGGTGGTGAATTTGACCACTGGATTGATCCTCATCAAACCGGGTACTGAAATTTAGCTCACATACGTATATATGGAGTTCCTATTTTTACCTTCACTGAGATGATGATAACGATGATAATGCTTTTGCGCGGTTCTCGTTTTTTTCTTCGGTTCATTTATGTTTTCCCCTTTGATAAGGGATTGGTCAACTGCAGGATAGAGGCTGGCGTTTTTCTTT
>PQME02000021.1:0-194801 GCA_003004525.2 Aspergillus sp. MA 6038
TTCTTTCTTTTTGTCTCCTTCATTTTTCCATCCTTTTCTACGGAACGATAGTATTGGGAATAGAGACCACATAATGGATGTATGACGTTCTGTAAAATATGGTAACACCCCTGTTACAACCTTTTCTACATTCCCCGTTAACCCTAATTGATCCTGAAATAGAAAACCCAACAAAATCACCTGCCACCAACAACGACCATTAAATTAAACCATGCCATATTGCCATTGGCGTCATTGAGTCCAAGAAAAGAGCATCTTGAGGATATACAGTGATTTAAAGATTATCTTTGGCCGAGACTTTGGCAGATATTTGTGGCTGAATACAACAGACGGAGAAGTCTGGTTGGTCTATCTCTTGAAGAATAGCTCTGACTAAGACGCCAAGATTGATCTCAATTGTTTAACAGATTAAGTTGTTAGCTAGCTGTTCCTTTATGATGGTGAGCAGGGTTCTATAACTCCAAGGAAAACAGCAAAGAAGATGAAAAGCCTGAAGGCATTGAGGAAATGCTATGGTCTATGAAGGAGTTTATAATTTTAGCTATAGATATAAAGAAATATTTCTAGAAACCATCTGGTAACTAGTTAGTTAACTACTTTGATAATAACCAAGGTTAGTACAAAACATTGCTATTGATGTTTGATATTATGTATAGTAATAATACATGCACTAATTAGTAGTAGATTGATGGCAGAGTTTTCTATGCCAATATGATTGGCATAGAGGACTGCATATGATTCGTCCATAAAAGCCAAGCCTGCTATGGTAGAAAATAGTATAACACCACAATATGAATTTTGTCCATTGTCAAGATGTTATCCGTCGTACTGCCTTGGGTCTCTCAAAAACAGAACCCACAGCAGGAAACATGGCTTGATCTGTCCACAGGGTTGATCTGATTGATTACTGGCAAAAGTACTCTTTTATGCACCCTTTTCAGAATTCACAGATCCAAAACTCAGGGTTGCCAGTTACAGCTGCGCCGACTTTGTATCAAATGAGGCTCTGTACGGTGATGAACGCATATTCTGTACATGGATGGATTATATCATGGGAAGATATTGTAGGTGCATTTCCATAATGCTCAATCTAGCGCAGCGTATATCATTGGACGGGGGTAGTTAACGCGAATCATAATACACAAAGGCTTTTTCGGTGCAAGACGAGGCTCGCGTATCTTGGAAATTGTTAAAAAAAAAAGCCAGCAAAGCTTTATCCTTTATCGACGACTTAGAAGACGAGGCGCCAAAACAGCACTCAGTGGATCCGATCCGATCCGATTGGAGCGCGCCCAGCCATGGAGGTTGCTGGGTTGGTATTCCTTTCCTTATTTCTTAGTTCCCTCTCTATTGTTACCTCAGGCATTTACCCATTGTACACTGTACGAGAGTATGAAATATTATACTAAAATGATTCTTTGAGTCTGGGCTCTTGGATGATACCCAGAGGGTCTATAGGGTTGATTCCAAATAGTTTATGCTCCCTACTACTTTTGCTTCATTTTTATCATATCAGCACCGCGTGACAACTTGCCTATCTCAGTAGCATCGTTAGAATAGATCTTGAATATGCTGATCCGGTAACGCTGGTATAACATCGATAATATCTCACTCCACACAGCCCAGGACTCGATGGAGTAGAGTAGTACGTACCCCGTATTCAAGCTTTTTGACTCAAATAAGTACATAAAATGGATCCTAAAAAAAGGAACGGTTGGGAAGCATGTGCTCCCTCTATTCTCTGGCAACGAATCGCCACAATCCTTATCCATACCATCTTAATGGTTGGATTGACAGAACATAATAGCCCTGGTTGACGTTGTAGCACCGCTGAAGTTGTCTATGACTAGACACCTGCAGAGTCTGCAACTTAATATCCAGTGTACAGTCTGCAATGTGCAAGCAGTATGCTTTTACACATAGGTGAGTCAAAACAGCGAAGTCATCAATTAAGTACGGAGTACGGAGTACTCCGTAAGAGTTGGGGGCCTTGGAAGACTCACCATAGAGGTGCTGATGTGAAGAGGCATTGGTCTTACAGATTTAGTAGCATAATCCACAAGCGAGCCGCGCATCCAAGCCAACTACGCACGTCTGTATTCCATATAAAATGGTGCTTTTTATAACCTCAATATCTCAACCACAAAGTATCTACAGAGTCTATTATATGAATACTGTAGCAATAAACCGGTATCCGTTGAATGGATAATTTCTTTCAGATTAATGTATCTCCAAGTCATATAAATTACTGTTGTATTTTTTTTTGTATTTTTCAATATCTGAGCATTCAAAGCATCATTTTATATGGAATACAGACGTGCGCAGCTGGCTCTTGGATTACGTTAGAATTGTGCATATATTAGCGCTTAGCTGATACAGCGAAAAGAGGCCCTAGATGCTATCGAGAGTAGACGGTACTCGGGTTGTATACCCCATTGGACTCAACAACGACTAATAGGTCTCTTAGGACAACCAAAATAAGCATGAGGCTCGAGAAAGATTTGGCAAACGTCAGAATATATTAGCATCAGATGATGCATGGTCGTTTTGGGGCGCGATTATCTTACATGGGCGTGGAAGGCAACATGGAGAGGAGGTACAGCCCTTGAATTCTCGCCTATATAAGGCGCGTCTTCTTCTCGTCTTTTTTTCTGTCTCATCATCATCATTACCATCTTTACCTCATAGCCAGGATTCTTATCCTCTTTAGAGACAGACACTTCAAGCCAAACCACAAGTGAACACTTTCAAGTCCAATCCTCAACCACCCCCCAAAGTTCACTCGCCAGGTGTGTCTGCTGTCTGGATACTTTTCCATTTTATGATGAGACCAGTATGCTGATAATGATTAATCCAATTCTAGTATGTACGCTCTCAAGATCAGCCTCGCTTTGCTCGCGGTGTTTGCCGAACTTTCCTTCGGAGCGCCACCTCAAGACATCTCGGACCTTTCCAGCGCCAATCCTGCCTATAACAACACCTTGATCCCCGGGACTCAGGGATGGGCTTACTTTTGCGACGATGAGAACTGCAACGAAGGTTGCGGCGAATCAGTCTCGGTAAACAACCCTGGTTGTCTGAACGAGAGCGGCCGCAAATCCGTCAAACTGAACGGAAACATTGCGTGGAACCAATTCGCCTTGATTGTTTCTCCTGACCAGAATTGTCCCTGCCAGGACAATTGCTTTGCTGGCTTCAGTGGTGGTGATAATCTGTGTGTCAGTCTTGACAATTACCAGGGCTCGTCTTACAGGTTCATCACCGCGAGTAGCTGCCCTGGTAACACTTGTTAAAAGGGACCTGACTCTTTGGCTGTAACAGCGAGGTTGCCAATCTGACCTTTTTGTTTCTAGTATTTGGCCACGGTGTGAACCCTCAACCAATGTATGCTTGTGCATGCAGAACTTGTGTCTTTTGGGTTGTGGTGTGTGTATTGTGTATGTATAGTACAGAGTACATAGTTGTCGTTCTTTTACTTACCTGATTGTTTGCTGCCTATTATTCTTTTCTCTCTCTTACATACAAAACAATATTGGCATTCATGTCTTCTTGAGCATTCTCTCAGTGCTGTCCAATTTAGGTCTCTTGGTCATATCTGTGAGGACAGTGTAATACTCCATAGTTCCTTTCAGATATGGTCGGGTAAGTAATACATATTACGATCTGCCCTAAGTGGAGCATCCCGCAGGTTCCACTGCACCCTAATCAGCCTGGGCCAATAAGCAGTAACAGTCCACAGATTTGCTTTCTTTGGTTTTTTTTATTTTTTATTTTTTAAATTTACCTTACTGTATAATACTGTACAAAACTGTTCGTGTTATGAACAAAGCAATTTTCCTTTATCCTGAAAAAAGAAAAGAAAACAAAACAGACAGGGGAGAACAAGGGGGAAAACAAAAAAGAGTTGCGATAGCAGGTCACTAAAAACGCCCAAGGGCATTGCATAGAGTCGATAAACTGCTGCCAGCCTCGTGTGAAACAAAACAATAACTAAAAAGCAGCAATCTCATTCTATTCAATCTTTTCTTTTACTTCCGAAGCAAGTCATCTGATTCTTGTTGATTAATTGAAGAAACTATGTATATTGTCTCTGTACTCAAGGCCCAAGGGGCGCTTGCTGAACAGAAGCTAGATCTTTAACCCAGTAAAGCGAGTGTTTGACATGATACCGGTTATAAACAATTCTCTCAAGCTGGGAAGACTTGAAGCAGGTTATCAACGAGTACGAAAGAGGGAAAGTATCTGTAGCTTCCCACCATATTCATACAACAGGCAGAGCAACCAAATAACATGTCAATTCGTCTTGTTCTCAGACTCGGCAACCATCTCATGCTCTAATTGCAATGCAACTGGATCATTTAACTCAAAAAGATAATTCCAAATTGACTTTGCATTCCTCCTCTCTCCATTGTCCTCGTATTTGGTGCTTATCACCCCAATGTGCTGAAACAAACTTGGTGTCACAGCCCATCTTATCTCACTATGGGCATCGGCATATGTTTCCAACAACGTGTCCGCATTGCCTTCCTGTTGCGATTCGTACCATTCAATCACGTCCATGACACGTTCATGGGGGAATGCAAGCGCTTGAGAGCAACAGCCAAATTCTGGCATCTGATGGACTCCAGCAGAGGGAGGAAGCATGGAAACACGACCCGCAAAAAAGAAAAGTATTATACAAAGAGGCGTGCAGATGAGGCAGAAAACAGCAATGATCCTGTTGGGGATGAAGCGGTTCGTTTGAGGGAGGAAATGGCGGATGACGACAAACGCGGCCCCAACAGATGCAATGATGAAGAGGGAGCAACTGAAATAGATGAACCATTCTTCACTGTTCCAACCCAAGAACTTCTGAGTATAAAACAGCCGGAGATAGAGATCTATTATACCATTGCTTGTATCAGAAAGCATGAAACCATAAAGGCTACCAGGATGGAAGGGAAATGAGAGTACTAACATTTTGAGGCGCCCATATCTCGAGTCTGTCGTTCTGCATCCTCCAACGCTTGACGAGTACGATGGTACCATCCATCCATTGCAACAACGTCGTCTTCCACCAGCACAGTGTATGGAGATCCCACCGCTTGACAGGCTTTCAGCAAGTATGTATAATCAAATAGACTCTTTTCCAATGACGGTCCACCTTTGGACTCTAGAAACTTGAGATGCTTCATCTGATCTTCGGGTAGATCATATAGTAGAACAGTATCCGCGGTCGCAGACAGCCAGCCACTTGAATATGACGGATGCACCTTGGGGTCAGTGTGCGGGATGAACAGAACCAGATGGATGTCCTCACGTTCTCGCTCGGTAAGGTCTAGAAGTAAAGAGCCCACGGCCGATTCGAAATAGTTGACCCCTTGGCGTTTAACCGATGAGATTCCCACGCACAGACTGGCTTTGGTGTTGGTCGGCAGGGAAGTCTTGTTCACTGGGCCGGCTATTGCGTCAGCCTCTCGGATGAAGTTGTTTGCTTGTGCTGCTCTGAATTTCGAGTAGGTCTGATCGTATCCTCGGTTAGGGTCGAAGAAGGCAGAGGTTGGATCCCGGTAATAGTGTGTCTGACAGTAGTGGACCAGGACTAGGTAGAGAAAGAGAAAAGAAGCGAAAACACAATAGTGAAAGAATCGGAGAGGTAGCATCGTCTCCGATGCTGTCAACTTCCTGCGAGCAAGAGGGAGCATGGATAAAACAAAAAGAGGATGGCTGAAAACAAGAGTGAATGAATGAGACTTGGATTGTTGAAAGGCTTGACAAGAGCCAAACCAGTATACTGTGTGTGCTAGCATAAGCGCCAAGGTACTTTTAAATACGAGCGATTCGGGGGCCGTTTCCCCCAAGGCCAGGCGACTGCCTGAGCCCAAGTTTTAGGCGTTAACGTGATGCATCTTATTGAGGCTGCATAGCCACCTGTATTTAGAGCCAAGCGTAACAAAGCTTGGACAACTTTGAGCGAATTATAGCCAGATCCCCGGCGTGTTTTAGTTAAGATAAGCCCGGTAAGGCCCCGGCTTCAACCAGAGGACAGCGAAACTTCCCCGATGCAGATGTAGGAGAAGTGTTCTCGAAAAAGACTGAATAGGATGGATAATTCAAATGAATCCAACTGACTGCAGTAGTCTGTGCTACCTCGTAGGCCATCTCTGCTGTCGCGTGTCCTGCCTGTCTGTCTGTGCCTACATGAAATATCCACTGGCGGCCGAGGCCGTCAGGTGGTCCTGCCCAAACTGATTTTCCGCTCTTCTCTTTGTCTTCTCTCTCTTTGTCTTCTCTCTCGGGCTCATTGCTCAGCATTAACTTAGTAAACCCTTAGCACTAGCCTTGGAACAAAGCAGAGCAACTCTCAGCACCGGTCTCCAGCTCAGAAAAATCCCGGGGATTGAGACTCGTGCTTACTCCGTAGACATGGCAGACCCGGCCCTAAACCCGGCGCCCGCCCGGCCCTACCCGAGTTGAGCAGGCTTGGCAGGAACTTGGCAGAGCTGCTACTAAATATAGTGATGATTTATAGATTACTAATTAATATAGTCCCATAGTACTGTATCTACTTTGGTGGGCATCTGCAGTCAAATATGTACTCGGTTACTGTTAACTGTATATTAATTAGCGATGAGATGCTTAATGTGGGCTGCGTGCAAAAAACATGGCTTCTTACTTCGCTTCAACGGGTACAAAAAAGGACCGTGTCACCATTCTCACTGGCGACCAGTCCTGTTGTATACCCTGATGAATGGATAAATTTGTCCACAGAATCAAACACGATGTACTCGAAACTGGAACCGTTACACAGGATCGCGAGAGCCGGAACCCAAAATCTGCGTTTCCGGCTTCCCCTACCACATGCTAACAGATGTTCAATATCTCAATGCCGAGACAGGAACAAGAAGGCCAAAAGGAGGCAGGGTATTTGGCATATCTGCACACTCTGCAAGCACTTGTCCCTTTGTCTCTAGTTGCTGCTACACAGCAGTAAGGATCCTCTCTACCTCGATAAGAAGTATGCTTATGGCACCAAGTGCAACAAAGTGGTGCTCTATTGGCCCACTCCTTGTAAATTTCCCTTCAAGGAGCCTTTCTGGCTTGTTCATGAACGCACCACCAAACAAACCGGTTATCGTGCAGAACATCTAGATCATATTGGTACAAGTCCTGAGTGTAATGATACTACCTACGGAGTAGGTGAGACGTGACCTTGTTGCCTCCGTGTCATGCAAGTCCGCAGGGACTTACCCATATCGTGGACGATCTCCTGGAACATTCTTGTCGGGATTCGGGATCGGAAAACATTTAAGCTGTTGATGTCTCTGCCCGCTGCTGCGGGTCTAGCCCAACATACGGTGCAGCTTGCTAATATGAAACATTTGAAAAGGATAAGTTCACCTCATTCTCTTTTGCAAAGGTCAAGATAGAACATATACAGTAAGGCGAATTCCACGTACCAGCAACCCTTGTCGAAAGACTGGACAACGCGACATCGTAAGTCTCGAGGAATTCTAGGAAGGCCTGTTCTCGAGACAACTCGCTGTTCTCGGTGAAACTAATAAATGTACCCAACAAATTGGAATTTGCGGTAGTTGGGATAAAGACCCCTAGGCCTAGAGTCTGATAATGAAGCTTCCCAAAGTAATGAGAACACTTACATAAATACTTGGGATACGTAAAAGTAGATATTTCCATTTCACCTTGTACAATTTTCCCGAGTCTCGAAAAAATAGTTAGAGCGGATCGGAAAGGGAACAACAGATCTACACTAGTCCCATTCCGGTAATATAAATCACGTGCTGCCGTCACCAAATCTCCTCCGCATCACCGACCGGCTCAAAACCATCGAGACCAGCCAACTCTTTCCCCCCACGGACTGCCAAAATGGCGAAGAAAGGTGCGTCCGGTTACCATTTGCCTTGAGATATCGACGTCTACTTGCACTCCGATGAGGTCTCTTGTCGGGTAGATTGCATGGCGTGCCAACTGCTCCCCCTCTCCGACAAACCGCGCTCATTGAAAGGAATTAACTACTAACAAATCCTGTCTAATAGCGAAGTCGCGTACCGTTTCTGTTCGCCTTATCTCCATGGCCTTGACCGGCTATTTCCGAACGATGGTTAGGCCCCGTACGCACCGTCCGCTGAGCATGCTCAAGTACGACCCCGTCGTGAAGAAGCAGGTGCTCTTCCTCGAGGCAACGAAGGGTGGACGAGCGAGATAAACGACAATTCCTGTCTTCTTACCTTTTATCGACTTGTATGACGGAACCGCGCGTTTGGACAATACCGATGAATATGTGGGGGGAGGAGAAAGGAAAAAAATGTTTTTGAATACCCTCTTGCGGCCTATGGTATGCCCGGGTTTAAAGCCCCGGTAGACGGGTCATGTACATTAGACAGGATACCGGTGAGGCAATATGGGGATCTCAGTTCTCATTATTGCTAGCTGCTGTATTTTAGGTTTGCATTTTGGCGTTTTGTGCAATACAGTCTGGGTCAGTCTGTTCGATATATAACCATGATTTCGTCCTCTTTAAAATATGGAAATCTCCTAATTTTCTCACTTCGCCATATCTCCCATTACATTCTGGTTGTCCCATTAGTCAATATAAGCGCCTTTGTATAAATATACTCCATATCAGATGGCCAACATAATCAACAACCTTGCAGATCACCACCCATCTTCATCATGTTGTCATAGACTAACGAGGCCCACTGCCTTCCTGGCTGAATCTGGTGCTGTAGCGCTCGCCTGCAGAAATAAGCCTGAATCCACATCATAACCATGCTGAACCTCACCTCTTGTTCTACGCCCCGGGCGTTTCTGACCCCGTGCTGCCCATCTTTTGTTGTCGGAGCTCTCATGAACAGTATTCTGTCGACCGCTCCCAGATGCCAAGCTTGCAGGACTGAGTCTGCGTTCAACTTTCTCGGTGCCACCTTGGTGCCTGCGCTGTCTGGGATAACCGGATGCAGTAGACACTTTTGCTCGTTTATTTCTCAATTTGTACGGAGGCTCGGTATGCATTTCTTCGGCTGGCCGGGATTCATCGTCATGAGTTGGAACCCGTTCGTGATCGTGTGTCGGAGGCGCCTGTCGGATCTTGCTGTATGTTCGCTGATTCGAACGCATCGGTCTTCTTTCGCTCAAGAGGCCTCCAGTGAATCGTTCCTGCACTCCTGGGTAAGATGATTCCGTTGCTCTGCCATAAAATTCAACTTCCTTAGCGCCTTGCTCCTCGAAAGAAACCGCGTTCTGCTTATCAACACTTTGGTTCAAATTCCGGGATCCATCTGCGTCGATCTGGACAGTCAAATCTCTTGTAGGGGTACATCTTCCCGGAGTCTTGAGCTGAGTCCCTTCGTCTGTATCTTTGGTATGGAATGGCAGACTCGAGTCCTTCTCGGTAGTCGAGCTCGATGAACTAACGTTCTTACTCTGCTTAGCTGGACTGTGGGGACATTTCACCGGGCAATTTTTTGGAGGTGTTTGCGTCTGTGCAAGCAGCTTTGCAAACTCATCAGGGTCATCTTTAGGTATTGGACAATGCACTGGCGATAATTGTCTCTGGAAGCTGGAGAAGGGGACAATGTTGGCTGATACTTGTGAATCAGGCACGTAATCAATTGTGGAGTTGGGCAATTCAGATCGAAAGCGCTCATGACCTGCTGGTGTGGAATACGTGCTCCTTGAGACATTGTGAGTCCGGTATATGAACTCTGTTGTTTGTACAAACCCTTGGGAGGGACTTGCAGCCATTTTATGCGGAGTCGAAGCTATAGCAGTGCCTTCTGGGACATGACCAACTTGTTGTAAGGAGTGCTTCGGAGCAATGCTGGGCGGTTCACTGAAAACGGCTGACTGTAGAAGCATTTCCAGCTTGTTCCAAGTTTCCGAAAATGATTCTTCTGGCGTGGAAATACCGAACTCTTCCATTTTCTCTTTTATGTTTTTCATCCATCGTTCAGAATCCTGGACCCTTAGGAGGAGTGCATGGATCTGGCCTTTTGCCTTTGTCTTACCAGACTCCAGGGCCGATCTCGCTGTCTCGACAGCATCTAACTTTATTTGCGTTGACAAATGCTCCTCTTCCTTATGTGATAGTTCAGCCTGGAGAGTCTCCAGTTTCTTTTGCAGTTCCTGCGACTGCTCACGGTCCGCGTTGCATGAAGCAATTTCCGACTCAAGGGTAAGTATCCTCTGGTTCAATTCATGGATCTGCTGCTGCAATTGACCTTGCTCTGTTGTACCACATTCATTCAGGTCTTGTAGTCTCTTCAGATCTGCCGCTTGTGTAGCGTATCTAGATGCGTTCTCGTCGGAGATGTTTCGGAGGTTCTCGATCTCTTCTTTTTTAGCCAGGAGCTGTTGAAGTTAGCAGCCTTCGTGGATTTCATTTGAGGTCCACATACTAGAGGCTCCATCTCTTTTCGAAGTTGCTCCGCTGGAACATCATCCTGAAGCTGCTGAGCATCAGCAACAGTTCAGATATGGGTAAATATAATGTGCTTTACCTGGGATTGCTGGGCCCTGGCAAGAAGCTCCTTTGCGGTCTGTAGATCGTGTTCTATGGCTGTCTTTTCCCTCAATATACCATGGAGCTGTTGCTCAAACTTCGCCCTACTTTGGTCACGAGATATGACACTTGCTCTGTTCAACTCCTCGCGAATCCTGCTCTCAGTTGCCCGGACCTTCTCTTGCAGTGCAGCATTTTCGGACGCATGTTGGGCGGCTCGCGCTTGTGTCTCTTGAAGTATATTGGTAGTCTCGAATAGCAGACACTTTGAGTGTTCATTCTCGTCATCCTTAGCTCGGAGAGCCCCCTGAGCCACTCCGAGTTCATGAGATACCTTCTCGAGTTGGGACTCTAAGTCAGCTGTTGTTGTCGCATATATTCCATTTTCTGAACCCGAACAAGTCCCCGAATCCTTCACTACTGACATGACTCTGCAGATCTCTTCAATCTGTTCGACCAAACCCACTTCCTTTGTTTCTATACCCTGAAAAGTCGTCCGAAGAGCAGAGAGGCTTGGTTCAATAAATCCTATCTTCTCACGGAGGCTTTCGCACGCTTCCTGGCTAGCACTAAGCTTCTTAGAAAGGCCACAGTTGACACCTAAATGGACCTCAAAGCTTTGGAGCTGTTCTTTAAAACAGGCTATCACATTTGCATTTGACTCGGAGCATCCCTGGTAGTCCTTGCTCATTTGCGCTACGGCTGTTTCCATTCTATTTGAACCGTCAGTAACATTGAATCCACTCAATAGAGTATGAAGCCCTTTAAAAACTCACTGAGATAAAGACGCTTGAAAAATAGCGGAGAATCTTTGCACTTCCAGATTGTCCAGCGACTTTTTCTCGCCTAGGGTATTGACAGCTACTAAGCACTTATCCATAGTCGGTCCCAAAATCGAACGAACTGCGGTTTGAGAGGAATTCCACAACTTAGGCATTGCCTCGAATGCTGAATCGAGCTTCTTTTCGATTCCAAGTTGACCCATCCTAATGAATGAAATTTGTTTTTCTTGCGTGTGAGAATGGCTCTGGATATATGCTTCAAGAGTCGAGACCCTTTTTCTTTCTTCAAGCAACTGACTCTGAGTGAATCTAATCCTTTCTTCGGAATGCTTTAAGTCACGGTTTAGGGTATCTATGATTCCCTCGTACTCTAGCCGATGACTTTTTCTCTGGTCCAAAGCGCTTGTGGTCTGGAAAATTTGGGCTTTGATATCATCGACACTGCTCCTCAACTCTTTTCCTTCCTTGTCTAGGGAGTTTCTGTTCGCCTTGAGATGGATTGACTCGCCACGTAGAGTCTGGTATTCGGTTCCCAGAGAGCCGAGGAAGCTTTTGAACTTTCCTAGTTTGATTTTCCAGTTATTTATCTGTGATTTGTACGTCTTTGATTCCAGTGATTTCTTCTGCAGCTGGACACTGTATGCTTGGAGTTGCTCTTTCAGAGCCTCATTTTCCTCTGCCAGATTGGAGGCAACAGCCTCCAATCGCTTGTGAGAGTTCGCCGCAGTAACCGCATCTTCTTCACGCTGTCTAATTCGGGTAATGAGGAGTTGGAACAGGCGGTCCTCTGTCAATTGAAGACCCTCGCACTCGGTGGGTAGAGCTGCTGATTGCTTTTGGTGCGCTATCCTTCGCGAATGTGCACGACGGCGTTTTGAAATACGGTAGTCGTTATGAGAAGGGGCAATCAAAGACGTGGAGAAGGGTGCATCTTCCGTCGTGGGTGCGTTGATGTGGGGAATTGGCTCTCGGCTTCTCCTCCCTTCATGCCTGGCGGCTGGTTGGACGCCATTATTATGCTTTCATTCAATCAGATTTTGCTCCCAATGGTCAACTAATGTTACGACATACCTCACTTATGTGGGCGGTTGCGGGGTCATTTGCTGATACTCGTCAGTATGATTAATTACGGTTTGAGATCCTGCAAAGTATACCCACACTGCATAGTGGCCTGCGATGGGCCAGCCGATTCTTCAGCTTGAATCTCCCTATGACTAGAACCGTCACTTAGATTGTTATTTCCATCAACAAGCTTCACCTGACTGTCCAATACATCGGGTCTTTGTGTATCCGTTGCTGCTGGTGATTGTGTCCTTGGTGTGTCATGATTTCCATCTTTGCTAGCGGAGATATGCAGGGAATAAAATTTGGGACTGGACAGGGGCGGATTTTGTCTTCAGAAAAAGATTAGCTGCAGTCCCCTGAAAAATAAGTAGAGCTTACTCACTCTGTTTTTGCCTCCTTTTGTTTGTTTGGCAAACTGGTTTCACAAATTTCGTTTTCATTCATCTCTTGTGTAGGAGTTTGCTTAGCAGAAGGCTTAGTCCGTTTGACAGAGAAATTCTTTGCAGCAGGTTTTGCAAAACAAAAAGTCGTCACATCGATACCAGAGCTTTGGGGCCTTTCTATGAATAAAGGAGCGGGAGTTGGCTGTCCCACAGGCTTGCTGGACCGCTGGCTCTTGTCCATTGCTGCTTTTAGCCCTGGCGAAGGAATATCATCGTCGTCGTCTGCCATTTGCAAAAGGATCAATTCTTCATCGTTATCATATTGGAATGTATCAGGGTGTCTTTCTGTTTCTGATGAAGCTGGATTGGCTTCGGACGAGCCCGAAGCATCGTCTCGGCTTCCCATCCCATACGTAGCCTTCCAGTAAGAGCCTAAGGCTTCTTATTAGAGAGCGTATGAAGGTATTTCCGATCCTTTCTCTCGTTAGAAGGGAATAACGGGCTGCTTCGATGAAGGGTAGCCCGGTCAGATACTCCCAGCCGAGGATCTAGGACCAAGAATTCTCTCAGATAGCTATTCTCACTAGTGACAACACGTTTGAGATGGACACAGAACAATATGAGTCGATAGTCAACTGAAACCGTGGTCCGGGATGCTAATTAGGGAGAGGGAAGAAGGCTGAAGGAAGGAGGTTGTCCTTCTTCCAGATGGAAAGTGCACCTTCCATTTTGAGATATGCGCCATGAGCCTCAATACTCAACGAAAGACAAGGTTTTAAAAGATGAGGGTTATTAATTCCTTGTGGCTAAAAGCTTTTGGAAGAACTTCCTTTTTCTTCGGAATCTACCCCCGTATTTGCTGATAGATCTCTAATCTATTTATTCGATAAGTGTCTAAACAAGACAATCCATTAGGTACAGCTACGTATGCTCAATTCTCGTGTTGGGTTCTCTTCGTCCAAAATCATTCTACATGGCTTTTGAGTATCAAGTCCTACATACCTTCGTAGTTCCAGCGTGCTCTACCTCTAGTAAGCAACGTATCAGAGCCCTACTCCTCTATGTGTTATCTGGAGTGAGGAACAGTGCCAGTCCTTTGTGGTATAGAAACATTTGGACCGGAAATATGAACAGTCGACTAGCATATCCATGTGGAGACTAAGCCGGGAACCATGGATAGATGCTAACTCCCAAAGGCGAAAAAGGTCTATTCGTTCAAATAATTATTCTACGCTTATTTAGACGGAACATATGCCCGCAAATCACTACAATTTGCAGCAAACAGATAACAAAGGTCTGAAATAGAGTGGCTTACCGGAAGCGAGTCCCGAAAGCTGTGGTTTGAACCACGGGTTGAGAGCTGTCAGGCCACTGGCTTCCGGAAGCTTTGGCCACCTTTAGGGCTAAAATGCAAATCACTTATGGGTAGGAGCATTCCATCCGCGACGACAGCAAATGTCATTATACAGCTATTGAACAAAGTCCAGGCTTTCAGGCCATCTATAGGTGTAACACGAGGTTTTAAGTCATGGATCCAAATTAGAAAAGGGAAAATTGGCAATGCCCGAGGAATCTGTAACATGACCCGGCCATTCCGTAGGGGAACCAAACTTTCTGAAACCAGAGACGGCCAGCCAGACCGTTCGATTTCACTTTCCTACCAAATGCTACACGCATCTTCGTGGCGTTTATCTCTTATCGGTTGCATTATTCATTATAGGCGGTTATTTGGCCCAGAGCCGCTCGGTGGTCGTTTATCCTCATTGAGCAGTTATTACTGCCCGGCCACCATTTTTGCGATTATTGGCCTGACTGCAGAGAAATAGGTAAGCTTCTAGTATCCAGATGGTCGCTGTAGATAGACTCAATTCTCTTGGTTCATAGCTTCAGCAATCCAAGCATAGACTTTCTTCAGAATATAATTCAAAGGTCAATACATCTCAGCGAAAGCTGATTGATTGCCACATCTTTGGGCCTCGTCCTATAGCGGGGATTCCATTATTCGCACCAACTCAGTTTTGCGTGGCCCATGGTCTGCTCTCCTGGTCTAGAGGTCTTCAGTGATGACTTCGGTGGCAGTCCCTGGCGAACCGGACAAAGCTACCGGCCATTGGTCGGGCTCGGGAGACTGCTTCCCGTATTAATAGTGTTCTGTCAAGAGTGAAACGCCACATTCAAAGAGCTGGGCCTGTGGAGATGTGCCTCCAAATTCCTGTGGTGGGCGGCGAAACGGAGGGTCTGGTCAAGTCCAAACGTGCCTTCCTTGCGGGGGACGCAACGGCTGTATCTCCGGCACCACCAGACCGTGTCTCTTGACACCTCTCTTTCGAACCTCACTTCTCTCTGTGCGTAACCACCTTTATTGCCATATAGCTCTTGGCTTGGTCCAGGCTCTCCTGCTGGTTGTCTGCATTTATGAGGCACTGTTCCCCCGATCATCCATTGTGGTAGCGTGTCCTTAGGGTTCAGCTACGCTAGGTAAGCGTTAGAATTCACCAGCCGCGCTGGTATATTCAAGTTCATCGCTCACTGGATACAACTAAATTCTATTTGAAAATGCTGACCAGCACCTTCTCTCCTAGGTTACTTCTCCAGAACACAAACGGCGGTCCCTCCATATACACGTCTCAATAACGCATCCATACAGTAGCCCTCTGTTGAGGCAGAAGACATGGATGCATCTTCCTTTCCAGATGATAGTCCTCGCAATCCTGGAGGAAGTGATATCTATGCCTTCTCGTCAGTTGATCAAGCTCCATTGCGAAAGGAGCTGGTCATACCGGAATCCTTGCGTATCTTGACCGACCCACGACACAGTATATCGACCCTATCCACTGCCATATCTTCTGGATTGAAGTTACCCCAGCTTAGCCCTGATACCACGGAGCGAGTCTTTCCTATTAGCTCAGTTGTCTCCGTGGATACTTCTGCTCCTTCTTCGACCCAACAAACACCATCGCTAGATAGTTCAGAATGGCAAACATCCCCTTTCTCGGGGAGTTCCTGGTGTTTCCCGCCGGGGCTCGAAAGGTCTCGGAGTCAGTCTATGACCCCGTCGATCGATGACGTGAATTTCACAACTGTTCGTGACAAGCCTGATAATACATGGGACGCCGCGAGCAAGGACATATTTTCAGACGTCTGCCCACCGAAGCTGGCGAATGGGGTTCCGTCATTTGTTACTGGCTGTGATGGCTTTTTCGCTGATCCTGTGTCTCCCGGCACAAAAGACAATGTCCAGCATTCATATCAAGGTCAGGACGGCAGGCGTACCAGCACACACAGCGCCAAGAATCGGTTGAAAGGAACAAGTCAGCAATCGGTTCATTCATTCGGTGCACTGCTAGTTCTGCAGGAGTCGGAGCCTGGAAAGTTGACAGTTCAAATCTCAAGCAGAAATAGTGGGGAAGTTATCGGCCATACGCCTGAAGAGCTCTTCCGCCTGGACTCATTTTGCGACATCTTACGACAGGACAAAACGGTAGAATTTTTATCTCATATAAAGTCTTTCGGAGATAAGTGCTATAGTGTTGAGCAGCATGGTCCAGATGTCTTGGATCTCACGGTAACTGCGACAAATGGTAAATCAAACGACTTCTGGTGCACAATGCATGCCACCGAGGCAGACTATATAATATGTGAGATCGAGCCACAAAAGTGTGCAGCGGATGGCGCCCATCGTGATTACTCAGGTCACCAGCAAGTTCATGGAAATGAAGTCTCTGGGAAGTCATACGAAGAAATTGATGATGCATCCGAAGCATTGAGGGTGTTCAGGATGCTTAGAGGGAAGAAAAACGGATTCGAGTATTCAAGTATCTTGAACGCGGTGTCGAGAATCATCCAGCTCACTTCGACTGCGGAATCGATTGACGTTCTATTTAATCGAGTCATCAAAATATTAAAAGATCTTACCGGCTTTAATAAGGCTACAGTATATCGGTTTGACAGTGACTGGAATGGCATTGCTGTCGCTGATCTGGCCAATTCCGAATTCTCAGGTGATACTTATGAGGACATGCACTTCCTTGGGTCTTCTTTTTCTGAGGATTTGCGAACACTTCACCTGCGGAACAAAGTCCGCCTGTCATACAATCATAG
Source organism: Aspergillus sp. MA 6038 (assembly GCA_003004525.2). Classification (NCBI taxonomy): domain Eukaryota; kingdom Fungi; phylum Ascomycota; class Eurotiomycetes; order Eurotiales; family Aspergillaceae; genus Aspergillus; species Aspergillus sp. MA 6038. Next base: position 16,833 of record PQME02000021.1, read on the forward strand.
ACACTATTCGCCTGCTGAGTTGGTATACCGACAATCCAGTCCAACATCACAGCTGGATACGAACTTTTGCTACTTATCCACGGGGTCACCAGTGCCATTGGGGCTTCCCTCACGCACACAAGTGGAGGCATGCGTCTCTATAAGGATCAACGTGTTTGGAAAGCTCTGGGGTTTGGTATCATGCAAGTCCTATGTTAAAGGTGCCAGGCTACTGCCTCCATTACAGAAAATATGTTTTCTCATCAGTGACACCTTATCAAGCAATATTGAAAGATTATCCTACACGTTACCTTTCCAGATGGTCGAGAAGGGAAGCTCTCTTCAAGAAACTGGAAAGAGAGATGCGGCCCCAGCCGTGGATATCCTCAGTTTGTTTGGAGCAGATTACGCTGCTTCCTCGACTGCTGGAGAGACCAAGATCCTTGGAAAACCGTTGGACTCTCAAGAAGTTCTTGCCCTTGTGGAATATCTGAGAATGAGGGAGTTTGACACGATTGTATGGTCAACGGACATCAACAATGATTTTCAGGATCTAAGTTATCCGCCTGGTTTCAAGTTTATATCTTGTCTTCTATTTATTCCCCTGTCTGTCGACGGTCGAGACTTCATTATCTTCTTCCGAACGTCACATTGGAGAGAGATTCCATGGGCTGGTCGTTCAGAGCATGACATGGAAAACCGGACTAGGGCAAACATCCCGCGAAGAGAAGATGTTCTATGTCGACCTGACGGCTGGTCTGCGGTAGACCTAGGGAAGGCTTCTGTGCTCTCTCTGATATACAAGACCTTCACTGAAGTGTGGCAACAGAAGGAAACAGCAATGCAAAATACACAACTTATGCGGTTGCTCCTAGCGAATTGTGCCCATGAATTCCGAACGCCATTGAATGCCATTATCAACTACTTGGAGATCGCCTTGGATGGTTCCTTAAGTCAGGAGACCCGGGACAACCTTTCCCGATCACATTCAGCATCGAGGTCGCTTATTTACATAATCAATGATCTCCTGGATTTGACCAACGCAGAGAACGGGCAAAGCTTGATTAAGGATGAGGCCTTCGATTTATCGGCAACAATCGGGGAGGCAACACATATATTTGGGGAAGAAGCCAAACAGAAGAAGGTCGATCTACAAATCATACAACACACCAGTCTACCCTTCGTGCTGGGTGATCAGAGACGGGTACGGCAGGTCATTATGAACTTGGTCAGTAACGCCGTGCAGCACACATCAGACGGGTCAGTGGTCATTGAATCATGTGTCCCACCTGACCTGACGGACTCCGAGACAATCGGGATTGAGGTCGCTATTCACGACACTGGCGCTGGCATGTCTCAAGAAGCCGTAGAAGCTTTATTCTGTGAGTTGGAAGAGGTGTCGAATGAAGATTATTTGCAGAGTGAAAAGTGTCGCCGGAGCAAGGTCGACGACACTACCGAGGAGTCCAAGAATGTTCTTGGCTTAGGGCTGGCACTTGTTGCGCGCATCGTCCGCAATATGAATGGACGGTTGATCCTGAAATCAGAGCAGGGGGTAGGAAGCTGTTTCAAGATCAGGCTCAGGTTTCCACTACCGTCTCAGTTGTCGGTCTCCCAATCCGAAGACTATGAAAAGCGTGCCAAGGCAAAGGATACCGAACCAGTGAGCCTTGGACAACAGCCAAATCTATGCGAGGAAGATAGTTCCAGCTCTACGGGCCTTCATTGTAAAAATGAATGTTCGAGCCGGTACGGTGAAAGTGTCGAGCAGAACACTAACGCCGATATCAATATTGCTATGAACACCGAGTCATCTGAACTTACTCATCACTCTGACGCGAAGTCGAAGAAGCATCAGCATGAGCAAGATCATTCTGGAGAATACCACGAAAACACATTTTCTATTCCATCCACTCCTAAGCATTCAAATACCGAGTTGAATCCCTTGGATCAGGCCATCAGCCAGGATAGAGACGAAGTCCCGACGAGAGAGAATCACGAGAAGCTAAGTCAGACCGACTCTACGCCCACAGGACTTGAGAAGTCAGGTCTCCGTGTCCTGGTGGCCGAAGACGACCCCATCAACAGCACGATTGTACGCAAGCGCCTCGAAAAATTAGGGCACACAGTACACTTGACTGCGAACGGCAAAGAATGCGCTACTGCCTTTCAAGAGAGCCCAGATTCATACGACGCCCTGTTGATGGATATACAGGTAATAACTCAACGCCTTCGCCGGCCCCCCAGCCCTACCTTTGGCTCACCCTACTAACTTGCGTGTGCAGATGCCCATAGTCGACGGCATAGGCGCCACCAAAATGATACGTGAATACGAAGCTACCGAAGACAACAAACACAGCCACATTCCCATATTCGCAGTATCGGCGTCGTTAATGGAGAAAGACAAACAGGTGTACACCGATAGTGGGTTCGATGGATGGATCCTGAAACCGATAGACTTTCAGCGAGTGAATCATCTACTGGAGGGGCTGTACGAGGACGAAGGGCGGCGAAATAGCGTATATATACCAGGGTCCGGGACATGGGAGAAAGGAGGATGGTTTGAATCGGTTTAAGGAGCATGCAGGCATGCCAAACCCGTATATTATATATATATATATAGAATGGTCATGTACATTTCATCTACGGTCCATATATCTTCACAATAATGCGTAGGGGTAGGGTTAGTAAAACTCCCCCAGATCCCCAAAATCCGGCACCTTATCCCCACAGCGAAATGCCGGCGCATACGCCTTCTGCGGCATATAGCCATTCTTCCAAGCAGTGCGATAACTCCACTGCGCAGCCGACTCTGTACGCCAAGTCCAATAGAACCAACCCTGGGCGGTCTCGAACGCCGACATCTGCGCCTCAGCGTAGGTCTGCAAGAACTTCTTATAATTGTTGGAGTAGGTCGTTGGAGGGGCATTTGCTTTTGCGCAGCTGCATTTCTGGCCGTCGCTATTGGTGTCTGTTGCTACGGGGCAGTAAGGCGTGGAATCGGTGGTTGACATCGTGCCTTCCCAGCGAGTTCCGCGGCCGACGTTGTTAAGGTATTTTGCGCAGTCGGTGTCGGCTTGGGACCATTCGCCAGACATGGTTGGACCCCAGCTTTGGTTTGTTAGCTTCCTGTACTCCGTATGTTCTGTGGTGGTGAAGGAGCAGGGAGGGGGGGGGGGGGTTGCTTACCCGGCATTGGTGGTGTTTATCTGCTTGATCATATGCCACCAATCATTACAGACAAGATTAACGCGATCCGTATGCTTCAGCACGATCTGGCCTGTATTAAAAATGGTATATTGGTGCGTATCCAGCCACATTTTGTCGGGCACGTCATCGCCCTTGAGCATCTTCTTCCACTTGCTCAGGTTCAGGAAGCCGTCGTGGAAGGCAATCCATGCGGTAATGTTGTTACCCTGCACGATCTTAGTAACGTCCGTCGTCCAGTCCAGAACATCCTTGACGGGCAGACTGAGCATGAGCGGCTCATTAACCAGCCCATAAATCGTGACGATATTCTTGTAGCGATCCTGCGCAAAGAATGTGGAGAGCTGATCGTGCAGTTCTAGCGAGCGGTTGCGGTTGAGTTCCCCATCTGTGCCGTTGAGCCAGTTGATCGTGCCCTGGTGGCCACTGTGGTTCCACCCGTTCTGACTACCCACCAAGCCGTGCAGGTCGAGCTTGACGCGCAGGCCGTACTTGCGGCAGTACTCGATGGCGCGGAGGAGGTAGCGCCAGGCGATGCGGGCGACGTAGGGTTCCCGGGGGGAATAAGTTTTCACAGCCCAGTAGGAGTACTGGATGCGGACGTGGTCGAGCCCCGCGTCGCGGATTTCGATGAAATCCTGCTCTGTGATAAACTTGGCGTAATGTTTTTCTAGCGTGGAGGCTGCATCGGGGCCCAGACGCGCGGATAGGGTCCATTCGTCCACGATGCCTTCGGAAATATCGTAAGGGTCGAAGAGCGAGGGTACGATGAAAGGTTCGAGGGAGAGCCAGCCTCCCAGGTTGACGCCGCGGATGGGCTGTGAACCGTAAGGAAAGGACTCGTTCAGTGGAGGGACATGCTCGTTGGCGCGGGCTGTGTCGTCCCAGGTGGAATTCAGGCCCATAATGGATAATCCGCCAACGGTCTCGTTGGTGTAGGTTACGTTGAAGTCGGTGGTGTCGTACCAAAAAAACGGATCGAGGATGGTCCCTTTGGCCGAGTCAGGGATACTATCACGACTGATACCTTGTAAATTCAAGTTGGCCGGTTTATCATCATCGTCATTTGTATCCGTGGCAGACTTTGTATTCCCTTGATCATGATGCTTCCTCGTCATCACGACCACCACCGGAACCACAATCACGGCCAACACAACCAATAGCGCCACAATGCCAATATACCACTTCTTCCGCTTCCAGAATGGCCGCTGCACGATCGTCCGCGAACTCCCCGTTGCACTCCCGTTCCAATTCCCACCAGGTTTCTCCCATGCTTCTTGTCCCAGCATCTCCGGACCACCCCCACCACGGTGTCGAACCCGCACATCTGCACCTGGACCCGGACCCTCCTCCAGATGCGCACCAGAGACGATCCGCCCACCGGGTCGATCACGGGTGACATCCTGCGCTTGTCTCTGTGGCTGCGGCGGCGGCGGCACTGGTGGCACGTCCAGAGCGGCGGGATATGGGGAGAATTCACCTAGCAAGGGTTCTTTCCGCTGTTGTCGGCGTTTGCCAGCACGAAGCGATCCTCCTAGCCCAGCTAGCCCTGATATCCCCGGTATTCCCCGTCCTTGGTGTTTTAGCCCTTCATCATTCGCCATGGTATCCCCCCGGCCTAACAAATGCGCCGCGCTATTGCTCGAGTCACCGCTTTGGTGTTTCGCTACCACGTCGTCGTCTTCGTCCGCCGGACCAAACTGGCGTAATCTCGTCGTCTCACTGGGCGTATTATTGTCATCGTCATCGTCACTCACAGTCCGGTCATTCATATCATTATCGTAAGCATTAGGAGCATAGCCATGCCCATGCCCATGAGCATCACCACCCGCCCGAAGAGAAAAATCCCCCCGTCGCGGCGGTTGCTGCTGATGCCGTCGGAAACTCTCGCGTCGATACCGTCGCTCATTCAACCCGTAGTCATCATCGTTTGTGTTTCGGGGTCGACGTGTATAGTAGCCGCCATTGTTGGTGGTGTGGTGGAATGGGGGGTCGTCGGACATATCGATCGTGAATCAGGGGTCGAGATCGAGATTGGTAACCTTATCTGGTCTGCCTGCTGAGATGAGGAATGTATGGCATATGGCATAAGAAATAGGTATATGATGGTATATGATTCAAAGAGGCATATTCAAAGGAAGTTAAACCGTCGATTGGCATGTGCAGAGCAGAGGCAGCGGTAATAGAGTCGAGGGCAGATAAACAAAGCAAAACAACCCACTCCTTAGCACCCTGGACTAGTGCCTCGCGCCGAGATACAGCGCAATTTGCCTCAGCCCTGCAATTAATTAAACCGCAGGCCCTGGACGTAGCAGTAATCACCCGCGAACCCAAGGCTGTATGTCTCTACTATGGCCAATAAGGGTGTTGTGTATGATCTTCGGGGTCCGTCGCGGTTGCGGCGCAACGCAGGCGGTGAACTCAAGCCCTGATATACCCTAAAAGTACTGAAGGTCAACTCATACTATACAGCACGCAGAGGCAGATAATTCAAACAATTATGATTCATTCATCACTAGTACTACTTTGCACTGACAACAGGATAGAACAGAACCCACTTCGATCCGAAAGCCGTCAAGTCAGTCAAGGAGGGTATGGAACGTATGGACAGAAACGCCAGCCAAAAAAGCACAAAAGAAGAAATGAGAAGAGATACATGCCGCTGTGCCACTGCAGACGGCATGATGAATGTATGAAGAAGCTTGCATGCATGCTAATCAGCGTCATCTGTACAACCCGACCTAGACCCGGAACAAAAGACAGAAAGAATGGAGGGATTAAGAACGATATATCTGCTTAATCCAGGGGAATCAAGAAGGATAATCAATCATCAAGAGACAAAACTTGCTTAATAGATGAGCACAATCGCCGCTAAAATGTGTATGTGTTTGTGCATATGTAGAGGGAAAAGAAGAGGGAAGGAAAGGGGGAAAAACACCACGGGCTCCAACCCGAAAGAACAAAGACATCGACATTGACGGCTCGTAAATGGTCAAAATGGAACAAAATTAACATTGAATGATGACTTTCATGGATTGGGTATATGAGCTGCTGGCATTGCTCTTTGGCAAATTAACCGCTGATGATCTGTCGGGCACCCTCTTTACCCAAGACACCCGGCTCCTGAGGTTTTGGACTCCTGTCCCGGCCTTTCTTCCGACTAAAGAACGACAGCATACCACTGCTGGAGTTCTTGCCCTTCCCGCCAGCCGGATCATAGCCCTCCGCTGGGAGTGTCGAGCTGTGATCAGCCAATTGGCTCCAGCTACCGGACTCCTCTAGCACCATCTGGACCCCACCGCTCTTACTCGTCTTGCGGGTCGCACCTTGTGCTCGAGCCTGTGGCGGCGGGAAGGGGCGGTGGAAGGCCTGCGCTTGACCAGGTACGGGAGGTGGGGGTGTGGACGGGGGAGGTCTGCTCGGGGCGGATTTTTGAGGGTCGAGAGCTTCACCGATCGATGCACCATCATCTCCTGTGGGGTTAGTACGAGAGGCAGACAGTTCGCTCTGCGATTGCGGTGAGTTTCGGTTGGAATCTGGTTGCGACTGTTGTCTTGAGTGAACAGAAGCACCGCCTGGAGCAGAACTAGGGGCGATAAAACCGGGGGGAGCTCCTGGGGCTGATGCGGGAGTTGATCCAGGAGTTGAAATAGCACCGCCAGGACCGCCATGAGCAGCGTCCTGGCCTATTGGGAGACTGTCCTCGGGGTTCTCTGTTGATGCAATGGCTTCAGCGGCGTTGCCTCTGTAGGTGACGGTCGTGTAGTCGAACGGTTCGAACATGGTCTCGATAAGACGATGTAATTCATCCTCACGAATTTCCTTGGCCGTGGCATCCTCGCGTAATTCCGCTCGGGGCTTTTGACGCCGGGCCCTGGCCTCCAACGGTGCCTCCTCCAGCAGCAGCTCTTCGAGATCGTATGTGGCATCGAAGTTGGTCTTTTCGCTCGACGGCTTGAAAACGGGCGACACTGCCTTGAGCTCCATGGCCTCAAAATCGAACTCAGCGAAAAACGGATGCGACGTGAAACTCTCAAAGCTGATGGCACCTATGCGCTTCGATCGGTCTTTGTCCAGGAGAGACCCCATGGCGCGGAGGCATGGGACTGACACGGCTGGGTTGGTGGCATAGAATTTAGGCGACACTGTTCTGATCATTTCGCTGAGCGCGTCCTGGGAACGACCCTCAAACGGGCGCTGCGTGTGCCAGTTAGCAGACGTCCATTCGACACACGTCACGAATAAAAGGGCCACAAACCTTGTTGAAGATGCACTCGTAGAAAGTCACACCAAGCGACCACCAGTCGACTTCGGCATAGTATCCGCCTCCTTCATAGACCTCAGGAGCAAGGTAGGCCAGTGTGCCAGACTTGCTGGTCAAAGGCCTGCCGGGCCTGAAATCGGACGCGACATTCTATTGACTATCAGTTCCTCGTTCACGCATTATAGACGGATGCGAGACAGACGCCGGCTCGGGAGGGGGAAAGGGAGGTGCGGTTGAACACGTACGAAATCTGCCAAATGGACATGTCCCTCCGAATCCAAGAGGATGTTGTCAGGCTTGACATCGCGGTGGATGATACCTTGCGAGTGGATATATCTCAGCGCGCAGCCTATCTCTGCGATCCAGAACCGAATGGCGTCCTCTGTGAAGCATTTTCTCGAGATATGGAAGCGCAGATCACCACCATTCATCAAATCCACTATAATGTAGCTTTAAGGAATATCAGCACCGGGCACGCTAGCGAAGGAAAGGATTGGTAGACGCCAACGCACATGTATTCGACATCCTGAAAACTGTACCGCAAGTTGCAAAGGAAAGGATGGTTCAGATGCTCGAGCATTCGACGCTCGCGAATGATATTCCGCACGCTCTCGGACCTGACCACTGCAGAAACGGCTCAGCTTAGTACGAGTCCGTTCAATAGATCTAGGAGGGTGGATTGTTCGGACTCACCCTCTTCTTTGCGGATGTACTTCAGAGCAAAAGTCAAGCCAGTATCCTTCCTCTCGACAATGCGAACCTTACCAAAAGCACCCTTTCCCACCACTCGCAGGAGGCGAAACTGATTCAAGCTCACTTGAAGGAGGTCAGCCCAAGTCAATATAAAAAAGCGACGCGGTCGCATAATGGAGACAGGGACGACGCACGATCATTGGTGGCGCCCACCTGTTTCCCTTGTGAATTCCCCATTGACGCAGGTATCAGGGATGAGGTTCAAGGCGAAGGTGAATTCCGAGAGATGAATATGAGGGGGGACGTTCGCCGGCAGCATCCCACTTGGACTTATACGAGGGGGGGCACGGGCGGCGGAGAGAAGAGAAGGACGGCCAACGGGATGAAACGAACAATCAATTCAACAGAAGCGAAAAGGAACGAAGGAAAGAGAGGAGGTCATGGATCAAGAGTCGTCCAGCATACGGTCGTTCACTACCAAGAACAAGGTCAGTACGGAAGCCAGGTGAAGCTTCAGCAGACGGAAGTGAGACTGACCCAGACAAAAAAAAAAGAAATTGAAGGAGAGGCCGGGTCAATCGAATGCAGAGAGAGAGAGAAGAACAGGGGAGGAAAGAGAGAAAGAAGAAGAAAACGTTTGCTGCAGATATTGACTAGCAGTGTTTAGAAGCAGTCAGGGAACAGAAGAAGAGAGTACGGAGTAGGGAGAAACCCCCTAAAGAAGTCCACACGGGCCACGAGTTAATGGGTAGTGACAGAAACCCAAAAGCAGGCTGAACGATGTGCAAAGGAACTCGGGTTATGATTCAAGGTCCAGCCTGCTGGAAAGGGGGTTTGATTCAGTCCGTGTGATTTTCTAGTCTTTCCAACGCTACATACTTGTACTCTGTACAAAGTATTACCGTCTCTACCACCACTGCCCCGGACTACGACTACTCCCCCTACCTACCACCACGACAACAGTCTTCTGTTTACCGAGTACAGAGTTACTCTGTACAAAGTAAAGAGATCCATTCGACACCTCCAATCCTTCCACCATCCTTTCCTCAGGTCGATCCCCCTTTGGCTGAAATCCTGCCGACTGGTCCCTGATGCAGATAAACTACCGACGGCTCCATCCCCCAAACCGGACTAACTGCCACTTTCATCCCAGCCGGAATCTCATTCGTCTGCGCCCGCTGAGCTGGATATCGGAACCATGCTCATGCTCATGCCCGAGCTGGCCAAACGGCTGGGCTTAGAGTGACAATGGTAAACGGTCGTCTGTTTGCCGTCACCGCTGGCCAGCCGCGGCCGTCGAATCGGGAGAACATTGTGGATGGGGGAAAGAAAGGCCCGACGTTGTCGAAGCCGGGATGGGAAACGCATCGTAGACAGTCCATCAACTGATGCATCTCTCGATCCTCCAGGAAATTCCCGACGAATGACGATCCCATTGCACTACTGCCCTGATCCCTCACATCCTGCTGCATTTCCAGAACAATCCAATCTCCGCCTCCACCGACTCCTTCTGGACGATTGTCCTCCCGGGAACAGATCAGCACTCCTCTGCGTATGCAGCGGTCGCCCATGCATACTAAGCGCAGTCTAGTCCGATAGAATAGGGATGAGCCTGCTGAGATGCCTTGTTTAGGAAACACCTGCCTGAGAGATGATATGGGATCTTTGGTTACTCGGGGAAATGGAGAGGTTAGAATGACAACGACGTGACAAAATGGGCTTCCCGGACAGAAAGGTGATGCCAGCTCTGCAATCCTGAACATGACGTGGACGGTATTACCTCGGGCTTTGACTAGTTCCAGCGTGACTTGCCCAGACGTGGTGTTAATACTGCTTGCTTGACCGCGTCTTCTGTTTTAGGTATACGCCTTCGATACAACAAGCGCCTCTATTAGATAGCGACCGATAATTGCTTATATGGCCCTAATAGGCATGTCTTATACTAAATCGAGGATCATTGTGTCTTGAGCGAATAAACTCTTTCACATATTCTTTTTTTTTTATATACAATACGGCACTCGTTCCAAGCCGCTAAAGATTAGCCGGCAACTTCCCCGAAGTCTTAGCCGAATAAGTCGCAATCAAATCCATCAAGGGCGGAGACAAAGCATCATACGTCTCGAGCCCAACAGATTTGAACTTCCCACGAATCTCATCCATTCCCTCCGGGTTAAACCCTTGCTCAATAATCGACGAGACGAACCCGGCGAACTGCGGCTCCTGCCAACCACTCTGATCCGACAACTCAGCATGCACGAAGTCCAATCCCTTGAAGGGGTGATCCTTCTCGATACGCCCGAACATATGCACACCGCACTGCTGGCACGCGTTGCGCTGGATGGCAGCGTTCTTATCGATGACGGCGAGCTTCTGCGCGTTGGCAGTGACGCTCACAGCGTCGCGCGGGACGACGCCGACGACCGAGAACAGCGCTCCAGCGGGCTTCCAGCACTTGGAGCAGCCGCAGGCGTGGTTGTGCGCGATGTTGCTCTTGATGCTGACTTTGACTTTGTCTTGAGCGCAGTGGCAGTATAGGTCTCCGCCGGGGAAGTTGGGAGAGCCTTTGGTGATGCCATTATCGATTAGAGGGTGGATGGAAGGCATTTTGAAGAGATATTTGTGGGTTGTGGAAGAGAGTCCAGATCAGAGTAGGATTTTTCGTTGAATGTGAGTTGACTTCTTTCTCAACTCGGGCTCGGAGAGGGAAGGGGGGGATATATGTATAACACTCACTACGCGGGGATCCGGATATAAACCCAGCGCAACCAGCAGCTTTCCCCTCGTGAGGGGTTCCAATGTTCACTCTATCCAGAGAAAATGGAGAGCAGGGAGACAGCGGCATGGAATTACATACCCAGACCGGGATGCGAGTCCCCTGTGTGGGGTCGGAAGGATAAGCATGCGGGCAGTCATGGCAATGGCCGGTAGAACGAAGAACATGAAATACTCCCTCTTTCGGGGTATCTGTAATTTGTAGTACTACTATTTTGAGGCATTGTTCAAGTTAGAATTGTACGCGGACTTCCTTCCAATATATAACCTAGCTCTGATTCTACCAAGGTACTCGCAAAGCATACTACATGCTACCTTGGTGGACAGCAAGCCCTATGGCAAGCTTAGCCAAAGCCGTCAAACCTGTACGCCACCGATGCCAACAATCTAAAGTATAAAATGAATTGACCCGGATTACACTTACGCGTATTATGCCCTTTCAGCTTCTCTCTTTCTTTCCCTTTCTAGAAAGCCAGATTCATTCCCGAAACTCATTCCCGGTCGATGAGGGGTGAGGAGAAGCCTTTCCTAACAAGTGGCTATTGCAATAACCGAGATTGCACCATTGCCTGCGTATAACAGAGGCTCCTAGTAAGTAGACAATGTGCCTACCCACTACTGGCGCTGGAATGCATCATGGTACATACGGAGTACAAGTGTGGGGGTATGTCGGTCTGTTTATCCGAGTCTCCAGTATGGAACCCCAAGTGAGTTGTCACGTGTCGATGCTCGGGAAATGCTCTACAGAGTATAGTCCTGGTAGCTGGACCTGTGTGGGTATGCAGGATCTGCTAGATTGTGCAGTGCACCTTTAGATACTGCAGGGTTAGAGAAATGGAGATTGAATCAAAACCTGGCTAAATACCTCCCGTCCATAGGCCATTGTATGCTTAACACCTTGTCACCACGCAAACGCCTACACCAAACGAAACAAACCCCAAGATGGAATGTTGTAATCTACCACCTTCGCCCATACACCGAATCCTCAGACCTACCCGGCCTCTTCTGCTCCTGCTGGCGACCACCACGATCCCGAGCTTCGGAAGACAGCGATCTGGACCCGACACGCATGATCCCAATCTCATCGGTAGCCTGCGACAGGACCCGCGGTTGCTGGAGATTCAATCCTTCCTGACGTTCTGCATATCGTGACTCGGCATCGCGGCCAAACAGCGCCATCATATCATTCATTGTCAGCTTCGCGGCGGCAGTCTTGCCTTCAATGGTGATGTTGGCGAGCTCGCGTTTGCGTTCTTGCAGGTCGAGGATACGTTCTTCAACTGTGCCTTCGATGATCATTTTGTAGATCTTGACGTCGAGGGTTTGGTTGAGGCGGTGGACGCGGTCGATGGCTTGTTCTTCGACGAACTGCGTTACTGTTAGAAAAATACACACTTAAGGTCAACGGTGCAGGAGACTCACTGGGTTCCAGAATGGCTCGAGGATCATCACACGACTCGCTGCAGTCAGGTTCAATCCCAATGCACCGGCTCGCAAACTGCATAGCAGGACCCGCGTCCCGGCGTTATTTCGTAGCTGGTTAAGACTCGCCTCGCGATAGTCGTTCCGCATGCTACCATCGTATCGTGCGAAGCCGATACCTGCACGGTCGAGGAACGGCTCGACCTTATCCAGCATTGAGGTGAAGCTAGAAAAGACAATAAACTTGGAATCCGGCGTCTCGCGCACCAGAATCTTCATAAGCCGTCTGATCTTGGTTGATGCAAGCACTTGACCGTCATCATCCCCGGGGTTCAGGTAAATATCATCTTCAGAGTCCGTCTCTGCCTCGTGCGCGTTGGGCTTGACGTCAGCAGTCCGCTTGCGATTCTGAGCTGGTGACCGAGGGCCATCTACTTCGTTGCTGTCGTCAGAGTCCTCGGAATCGAGCCATTCACCGCCGCCCTCTGCCTCTTCGTCATCGGTTCCCCCGGCCTTCCCAAGGCTTTTTGCACCACGCTGGTCCTCAGGCACGACCCAATCACCATCTTCTTCATCGTCGCTGTCCATGACTACCTTCTGGCGGCGGCGAGAACGGGCAATTTGAGCTTCGAAGCGACTGGCAGAAGGAGAACCCGTAAGGTCCACCACGTCCTTCTTCGACTTCTTTTTCTTCTGCTTCTTATCGACGGCAAGGGGTGTGGAATTTAGATCCGTCTCGCACTCCCTGCACCGGATGATGCCGCTGCTGGCTTCCTCCTTGCTCAGTTCCATTTGGCAAACATCACACTTCTTCGACACGACACTGAGTGCCCCGAACAGATCAGCCACATTGTCCAGGTCGTCCTTCTTCCCTTGCGAGGATTGGTTCCCAGACGAGCCGCTTTGTAAAAGCGTGTCTTTGTCTTTGGCGAGATCGCTCTTGACCAGATCAGGGTGGTTGCAGGCCTGGCGAAGACGAAGAAGCAAGACCAGAGCACCTGCGTAGTCAAGCTTGGTACCTCCCATCATCTGCTCGAGACTGTTCTCGGTTCGCTGTTCGAGACGCTTGTAGAAGTTCAACTCGCCCGGCATGAACTCAGCAGAAATTTTGATGACTTCCCGTTTGGTGATCTGGAATCCAGAAGATTTTTCGCTCCTATCGTCCGCACCCGATACGCCTGGTTTGAGGTTATCGTTGAGCTTGAGGACATCCTTCGTACGACGTTTCATGAACGCCTTCAGGAACACCTGCAGTCGCTCGATGGCAAGTCCTCCACGGCCATTGGCCAAAGGCCTACCGATTTGGTCTTTCCAGGCGGCTAGGTCGTTAAAGGGCTTGATGCGGAGGAACTTGATCAAGCTCTGCAACTCATCGAGGTTGTTTTGCATAGGCGTTCCGGTGAGGCACCAACGATACTCTGCGTCCAGTGCACATGCCGCTTGTGTCGCTTTCGCATTTCGGTTCTTGATAGTGTGCGCTTCGTCAAGGATAACTCGATACCAGTAAACAGAAAAGAGACCCAACCCAGCCTTTTTCTTGTCCACGCCTCCGTGGTCAGACGTAAGGGTTCCGTAGGTGGTGATGACTACATCAAAGTCTTGTAGGTTTTCGGTTGCCTTGGCCCGTGTGTTGCCGTGGTAGACACAAACGCGAAGCTTGTGAGTATCCTCGACCTTGGCAATGATTTCGCCTTCCCACTGCTTGATCAATGCCAAAGGAGCAATGACTAACGTCGACTTGCTCAAGCGACGAGGAAATTTCGGTTGTCGCTCTTCTTTACTGTCCTCGTCGTCATCATAATCGTCATCATCCGAGTCATCAGGCTTTCGGACACGGCTACTTTCCGGTTTGCGATTGGTGAGTAAGAGGGCAATAGCCTGGATGGTCTTTCCCAGACCCATGTCGTCCGCAAGGATACCTCCCTTTGGAAGAGTGCCTCTGGCCTTTCCTCTGCCTGTCTCTTTGTCGACCATCCAGTTGAGACCATCTCTTTGGTGGGGAAGCAAAGTGACCTTCAGCCCTTCGACTGTGCCATCATCGTCTTCGTCGTCTTCCTCATCCTCGTCTTCGTTATCATCATCGTCCTCAACATCAGTAGAGCGTTCATCTGCCTTCGTTTCGGAGTCTTCATCATGTTCCCCATGGTCATCACCACTCTCCGCTGCTAGGTTTTCGGCAGTTTTGTCTTTGCGTTTATCCGCATCCACCTCCTTAGCTTGAGGTTCCTTGACCGTGATACCCTCCAACTCTGCAGCCAAATCATCTACCGCGGAAGCATCCTGTTTCTTCTTGTTCTCCTTCTGCTTCTGCTTGCGCTTCTTGTTCTTGTTCTTCTTCGACTTAGGTCGTTGTTGCTTTTCATCGTCGTCTTCGAAAGCACCCTGTAGCAAAGACTGAATATTCTCGTTCGCTTTCGCCGTATCTACGTAGTCGTTCACGCCTATCGCGCCAAAGCTCACATTATTCCTTGACTGCACTCCAGGCGCGAATCCGCCCTCGCCGGTCAAATCAACAAAATTCTTCAGATTCTTCGACGCGTTCATCTGTATGGCTGGCGGTTTCGACGCGAAAAACGTTTTCGGGGCTCGCGGGGTGCTGAATGTCACATTCTCAGGGCGCTTGATTTCAACCCCACCGCTATCGACGGGTCGAGAGAATCCGCTATTATTGTAGGCTGACGGCCTTACGGGCTGAAAGGGGTCGAACGGCTCATTGCGTCTTGGAGGTGCAGCCACTCCGGCTCCCGGTGTCGGGGGTGGTTGATAGCCTTGACCGTGCGCAGGGTTCTCGGATCCGGGACGCGGTGGTTGCGGTCGATGGTGTTCCGGCCTGGCCTGGTTTGCTTTGGGGATATTGAATGGATTGCTGGGCTGCTGTGGACGCTGGTGGTGCACTGGGCGAAGAGGTGAGGGCTTTCCAAATTCTGGGAAAGTGGGCACATAGCCCTGCTGTTGTTCGTCGGCCTTTCGAGGCGTGAGGGGCAATTGCGGAGCGTCGCTTTCTCTGGCCATAGTAATGTCTTATAAGGTAATTCTTTAGGTTGCAAATTCTCGAAAGAGGTTTCCAGGTGGAAACAAAATATGGCCGTGCGGGGGTTCTGGCCACTCCGGAAGTCCCTGGTGGTTTGTAACTTCAAGACAGGACTCTGAGGTCGTCTAAGTGCAGCTCAGCTCGTACGCCGTCTTCCTGCTGAGTCTTTGTTGTATTGCTAGTTTCTTAAGTTCGCACTAAGAGTGACAGTCTGTTAGCATTTCATGTCCAGGTTCCATCACAACGCCACAAGCGAGTCAACTCCTTGGATGAATAGAACAACAAGCCTACCCTTCTTAGGCCATTTCAAGACGGGAGACTCGATGGCAGAAAGTTTAGTCGCTGACTTGTTGTCGAGTGTCGAGTGTCGATGTTGTCATGTCAAGATACTGGACTATGATATATCAAAGGCTTTTCTTTGTTTGGGAGCGGGGAGCTTTGCCCTGGCAACCGTTTTTGCCTGAGGCTGCAAACTTGACCTGTCGGATGGATCTGATCGGTGAAATGTCCAGATCGAGGTCGAGACGTTGTTGGCACTGCGAGCTCTACAAAAGATACTGTTTCAGAAGACAAGATTATAGAGCTATACTAAAGGTATGATCACCATTACTGCGTCGACTCATTAAAGCCCAGGATCTCCGGGACAATCACACCAGCGTCGCCTTGGAAGAGCCAATCGCCCTGCTTCAACCCTGAAGCTCCCACATCACTACTATCCATGTTGACGACCGCTACCCGCGCACCCTTCGAACGAGCGATATCTACATACCCGGCGGCGGGGTATACTCTCGAACTCGTTCCAATGACTAAGATCAAATCAATGGGACCCGCGTCGAGGAAATTGTCCACGGCATCAAGTGAGGCTCGAGGCAGAGGCTCGCCGAACCATACAACGCCCGGGCGGAGGAGACCAGTTTTGCACTGCGGGCAATGAGGGAGCACATCGCGGCTCAATGAGGGGAGAGGTACCCGTGTATCTGAGAGGTCGACTTCCTCGTCTCCCTCGGCACCCATTGCATTTTGTAATGATCTGGTTGCCTCTGCTCCTGTCTTGTCATCTGTAGATGGGGTGGGCTCTGGTTTGTTTCGCGGAATTGCGAGGGCGGGGACGACCGGGTCTGAGAAGTCGTTGTTGGATATGTAGTTACAGTAGAACGAGGTGCATTTTATTGTGAAAAGAGAGCCGTGCAGAAGTTGCAACTGTCCTGGAGGGTGGTCGGCACGTTGGGAAAGACCTGGAGGAAACCGGAACACACATAATCAGCGAGCTGGCGGATATGAGGGTCTAACAAAACAGAAAATATCCAAACTGCACCATCAACATTCTGTGTGAGTGTGATGAACTCTTTGTTTCTCTTTGCCAACTCTGCCAGAGCGTAGTGCGCAGCGTTCGGTTGTGCTTTCAGCGCCATGTGTCTTCTAAACCCGTAGAATTGCCACACAAGGTCGGGGTGCGACTCGAATGCTTCAGGAGTAGCCAGGTCGACGGCATCGTAAGTGCGCCAGAAGCCTCCGGCGCCTCTAAATGTGGGGAGACCAGACGCTGCCGAAATGCCTGCCCCCAGGAGGGCCATGATGCGTTTGCATCCTTTCAAGTATGCGGAAAATGACTGGAGGTCGGCTGCTGGAATCGCAGAGGATGCCATAGCGGGAACAAATTATCTTATTAAATGGGCTTTGCGATTAATTGGGGACCTCGGAAGAAAAAGGGTTGAGTCTCCAGGGTACACAGGAGGAGTGGATGAAAAAAAGATCTTAAGGCCGGTACGATGTAAGCTGGGGGTTGGCTGGAAACGGTTATCTGGGGTTCGGCGATCCGCCAACTAGATTGTGACGTTGGCTACTTTCCACTATTGAGTCAGTCCGGTTTATCATTTGTAGTTGACCGCACGGGTTACATTGATAGGGTTAGAAATCGGCATAGAGCTTTAATACCCATTGTGCATCGGGGTTCAGATATATCCTGTGCTTACAGCAAAGGTCATAGTGCCATATGCCAAAATAAACATATATGAAGATGAAAACATTAACAATACGGAGTAGCACCGTCTTTAGTGTTGCTACCCTAGAGGAGCATTGCCAGTCACCGACCCTCTGCAATGGCACGATTCTGCTGGTTTTGGTTGGCAATAAATGAGTCAAGGTATTCAGGCACCTCTGCCACCTTATTTTCAGGACCTGGAATCGGTTTCCCAAAAGCCTCCCAGACCGGAATCACGCCAGTCCAGACACGATCCGTGACCTCATCATTGCTGGTATCCTTCTTCTCATCGGACGCAGGACCGTGTCGAATCTTTCCGCTCCCACCAATGACTTTGACCTTCAGAATGACAGTCGACGACATCTCAGCTGGATCCGGGGGCACTCGCGAGTGGTTCCAACGATCAGGGACAACCGAGTTTGTGATCAGTTCCATAGCGTAGAGCTTCTCAGCTTCATCCGTTACAAGCGAGGCGTACCCATGCAGGACAGCAGAACGGTAATTGTAACTATGGGAATTTGGCGTTAACGATAGCACCAAGCCGTCGACCTTGCTTGCCGCCACGCAGGTGGGCAATCCATCTTTCTTTGTGGTTCGTGCCAGATTCATGATCCGTGAACTGACGTAGCCATGGAGGTAGCAGTCCAAAGGGTCGTCCAAGCTGGAAGACGGATAGTCGAATGAGCCCATCTGGCCGATCATCGGCAGGATGGCCGGGAAGGGATCAGATGGCCCCGGATTGAAGGAGACATGGAGGACCTGGCTTGAGTTGATTATGGAGTGGATTGCACCCAGATCGTAGGTTGCTAGAAGAGCTAGGTTAGCAGACTGTCCTGGACACAACGAAGGCTAAAAGGAGGATACCTCGATTCTTGTATCGATTGACGGTATTAGAGATCTGCTTTGGATAAACTAATGTTTTGCCCATGGTGTCAGGTAGAGTCTGCTGTCTTGTATGCCTCTTAAGTCCAAGAGAATGGCCCGGATATATATGGAGTACCCATTTTCGGCGTGCCAGCTTTATCCAGCTCAGATGGCCACCAAGCCAATGACGAGCTTGGTCAGGCTCTGTGAGTCATACCCATTATCATTGCGCACGATCTTCGACCGGATATTGTTTACTTCTTCTCCTCTTCTCTTCTGATATCGTTCGAAGCCCAAGAATCCCTCTTTGAACAGAGGCGCCGTGATTGGCTGTCCACCGCCGAGCAGTCAGCCCCACCACAGCTCCCCGTCGCTTTTCGCTTTCTGAGAGGATGAAGATAGACAATTAGGACCAGAATCTCCGAAGGTTCGCGATCCCAGGTTGGACGGTACAATTCGAAAGAGCATGTCGTCATGCAGAACGTTGTTTCGACAATGGCCTCGCTACCTACCCCATTTATCTCCCGGTAATTTGAGGGGCTGTGGTGGCCGACTGCTGCCCTCTCGACGGACCTACGCTTCGATATCGGCGGCCGAGCTTAAATTCGGACAGCCTTTGCATGAGACGCATCCTCATATATTGAGCCCGGGAGAATGTGTGTATTCGCATTGTTTGATTGTGGCCTATGAGTTGTGCCTGGGATATTGACGTTGGACCAGTGACGCCCGGAATCACGGCTCTTGAATACGCCCAGCGTCGTTCCAAACTCGCCAACAGACTTCCCAAGAATGGAATTGCGGTGCTCGCAGCTTCGGAGGTAAAGTATCGGGCATCGGGTATATTCCATGAGTATCGTCAGGACTCCAACTTCTTTTATCTCACAGGTGTGTGTGTGGCGCCACAAAGATCGACGTGGGGGACGTGGGAGACGCTGACGTCCGCCTCGGTAGGATTCAATGAGCCCAACGCATTGGCCGTGATCGGTAAGTATCTAGGAATTTGATATTCAAGGAGGGACGAGAGAACTCATACGAGTCTAGCAAATGATGGATCCGGCGACAACCACATCTTCCATCTTTATGTTCGGGAAAAGGACCCCAAAGCGGAGCTGTGGGATGGAGCTCGATCCGGCACGCGGGCTGCCGTAGATGTCTTTAACGCAGACGAAGTGAGCTACATATGCCTTTTACTGTTCGCCAAGTATAACTGACTGGGCATATAGACTGGAGATATTGACCGTATTGGGGACATCCTACCGGACATCGTTTCTGGAGCCACGGAGGTCTACACAGATATCCCCGCCTTCGACCCGGGGAGATCGAGTCTGCACCGGTTCCTGTACGGCCCCACGACTACGTCAGAGAGACTGAAGAAGTCTGTCGACTATCGCAAGGTCAGACCGCTGCGCCCAATTCTCAATGAGATGAGGGTATTCAAGAGCGAGGACGAAGTCGTTCAAATGCGTCGACTTGGACAAGCCGCAGCACGAGCCTTCACGGATTCCATGAGACAGGGCTTCACTATGGAGAAGGATTTGACTTCTTTTCTTGAGTACAAATTCAAGGCCAATGGCTGCGATACTAGTGCCTTTGTGCCTGTCGTGGCAGGCGGATCTGTAGGTCGTTCAACCTAATTGATATACCGTTAAGCTAACGATGACAGAATGCTCTCAGCATTCACTACACGAGGAATGATGATGTTTTGAGGTACAGACCTAGTCTAGATTAGATTGCTTAGGAACATATATTAACGTTCAGTCAGGGACGGAGATATGGTTCTCGTCGATGGAGGTGGAGTATGCACTGCCCTACCTGGAGGAAGAATCTGACACCATGCTTACAAGTTGACAGGAATGGGGAACATACATTTCCGATATCACAAGGACATGGCCCATTAACGGCAAATTTTCTGATCCCCAGCGGGACTTGTACAATGCTGTGTTGAATGTGCATCGCAGCTGCCTATCGCTCTGCAGAGAGAGCGCAACCTTGTCGCTGGACAGGCTACATAACGTTGCAGAGAATGCGCTGAAAGATCAATTGCAGCAAATAGGTTTTGACGTGTCTGGAGATGTACGTGCCCTGTGATCGTGGTCTGTTTGGTGTACTGTGCTTATATGCTGTCTCCAGGCAATGAACGTCCTGTTCCCGCATCATCTCGGGCATTATATTGGACTTGATGTTCACGACTGTCCTGGATATCCCAGAAGCTATGTCCTCAAGGCAGGCCATTGCATTACTGTGGAACCGTATGTTTTTGCTTCCTTCACGATACTCTAACCTATACTCATGTGTCGAAGTGGTATTTATGTCCCGGACAGCGAGAGATGGCCAGAGAGATTCCGCGGCATTGGGATCCGAATCGAAGACAGCGTGTGCGTCGGGGACGACCACCCTATTGTCCTGACCCCAGAAGCTGTTAAGGAGGTATGCATCCGTCTATCGTAGTCGAGCCCTATTGTTAGGGCTACGCTGACTGGAGGTTATTTAGGTCGATGACATTGAGGCCGTGCGAGGATGAATCGCCTGTAGATTAGCCCACGATACCCTATATATGAATGTACAACATAGATTATGACATGACTGTTGCCGTTAGTAGTGTGTCGTGCAGGCAGTGAAACCGGTGCAATATCCTAAGCATACGATCCACACACGGCGTAATTGCCCCTTTCAATATGCCCAGGCAAGAGAAAGAAAAATCCTTCAGCACTGCTTTTTTCTTCTTAATCCTACGGCATCTGGAACTTCCTTATAAGGCAACGAATGTTTCTGTAGTGGTAGGGCGTGTCGCGCGATACATACAGCGTACGGACGCGCAGCAGGAGGACATGCGACATCTGGGATGACACCATAATTATTATAACTAATTATCCAAACAAAAGAAAGAAAAAGAGGAACCTACAGAATTAAATAAGCAAATACCCTCCAATTAAGCGCGTCTTGCTGGCCGTCGACAAGAATGTCCTTCCATGCTTCGCGGTGTTTGTAGGGCGTATTATTACGGCTGTTGTTGTTGTTCTTTGCTGCTCGTCGCCCGGACGGCCGCCAAACAAAAACCCTCCCTCCCAAAAGGCGTTGCGTTGTGGCTCCACTTCCTCTTACACGCTTTAGTCTCTTCTTGGACTTCAACTTCACCTCTTCTCTCCCGCGCTCTCTCTCCTAATAATATCCAAGCCCAGACTTCTTTGTCTTATCATATTTACCTGTGGGAGGGATCTGGAGTTTCTAAGACATACATTCAACTACTCTCTCCCCTCCCCTGTCGCGCACCCCATTACTTACCTTTTTATTCCCTGTGTATCATGGCCTTCCTCTAACACCATACGCACGCACACACCAAGCAAAGCAGAACCGAGCTGGTACTCGTCCCCCCAGACGTGTAGCACGTTGTGTTCTCGGTCACGAGGCTCTCTTGCTTTGGCCTGGCGACTCAACTGCTTCAAAAGTTTCCCCCATTTTGAGTCCGTCTCGCGTATTGTTACCCTTATGGCAGCTGTATTCATACCTCCTTCGCCCCAGCAGACGACCCTGAACATGTCGACTCGTCGACACCCTCTCGCTAATGTTCCCAATGGCACCAATTCGCCCCTCCGGTCGAGTGCGGTCCCCAGTAAACGGTCGAGAACAACCAGTTCCCATCAATTGGATATTCCCTATGGACAGCCGCCGCCTTCGAAAAAACAAACGATCATTGATGGTCCGGGAGGACAACAGACCATGGTTGACGCCCGCGATGCTCGTGGCCACTCGAGATCCGCCTCCCAGCAGCAGCCAGGGGATTCGAGATTGTTTTCTCGACGGTCGAACGCCGCTCAGCCTAGTGCGTTCGAGAAGAGGTTACAGGCTGCTCGAGAGAGGGACCGTCAGTCCGGTGTGAGATCGGCAAGGAACGAGAAAACGTCTGTGGAGGCGCTGGATACCATGCGGCAGTGGCAGAAGCATTATCGAAGGGCATTCCCGGAGTTTGTCTTTTACTTTGATAGTATCCCGGAAGATGCCAGGAGCAAGTGCTCCAGGCAGGTCAACGCGTTGGGAGCTGTGAGTTGATTCTCTGTCATTAGATTGACTCCATGAAGCATTGCTTTTTCTTTCTTCTTTGTTTTTGTCTCAATGCTAACTGCCATGAAGCGTGAGGAGAAGTTCTTTTCGCGTCTAGTCACCCACGTTGTCACCTCTCGCCCTGTCCCTCCCGAGAACAATGCTACGAACCCCTCAGAGGGGAATAGAGCATCAGTGGATCACACCTCTGGTGATGGCCTTCTACAAACGGTAAATCCATCCCTGCTCGAGAGAAATCCTGAGATGCACGTTCATATGTCTTTGAAGAATGATGCTCGACGCGAGCAGACCAATATGGATATCTTGCACAGAGCGCGCCGCATGGGAATGAAAATTTGGGCTCTTGAAAAGTTGCAGCGCATGATTGCCACGATCAACGATCCGGATATTAGTGGTCACCAGGACAATTCCACCCGTAGCTACAACGCTGCCGGCGGCAACTCTCGGGCAAGGGGGGAGACCGATCTTTCGCAGGTCCTCCGAAACGAACTCGTCAGCGGGCCATCGGATCGGGATCATCTATCGTCTTTGAAGGAGCTCGTGACATTCAAGGGTCCATTCATCTACATCCATGATATGAACGAGAAGACGCGTCCTGTGATGGTTCGGGAATACCCTAAGGTTAATAGCCGGCAGGACGGGATCTGGCCGCAATTCCGAAGCGCACCATTAGGGAGATGTCCATTCATTGAAGAGGGCCCGAGCAAGAAGGAGTGGGAATGGATACGTGGACAGGAAGTGGAGCAAGAGAGAAGGGGTGCACCCAAGCCCAATGTTCCTCAGAAAGGCCCTATCGTCATTCCGTACAAACCAAGAACTTCGAAAGCCGCTGCTCGTGAACCCGTGGAGCAACCAAAGCCCACGCCCGCCCAGGAGGAACCGAGCAATCAGCCACCACGACCGGAGATGCAAGACATGGGGCCGCCCAGGCCAGGATCTCCCCGGAAGAGTTCTGAGAGCTTCATACCCCCTCAGGTATCGCGCACAGGGCCGTTTTACCCTGGCCACGAACCTGCAGCGTCCGGCGTGCAACCCTCGAACGTCACTTCCGCTATCCGGTCTCAAATGGTGTCTTCGACTGCCGCTGCCCCTGGTGCAAAGGCTGGTCTGAGCAAGCAAGTGCATGAGCTGAAGAGAAAAGTTCTTGAGAAGGGCAACGGTCTCTCCACAGGTGCACCACCCACCAATGGTACCGGCGACTCAACCTCATGGAAGATGAATACCTATGATAAACGGTCCGGAATGTCCAATGCGAAGGAGAACTACCCCAACGTGGCTGAGGAAGGAACGGCCCAGTCAGAGAGACATGGTGCTGCAAAGAAACAGGCGCACAGTCGGAAAGGGAGCACCCAGAAGAAGGGCCGACCACGTGATCCCAAGCCAGGTTTCTGCGAGAACTGCCGGGACAAATTCGATGACTTTGAGGAGGTAAGTCACTAACTGATGCAATGCTACTTCCATTGGATATTAACCATTTTTTCAGCACACCCAAACACGAAAACACCGCAAGTTTGCCATGGCCTCATCTAATTGGGTTGAATTGGATGATTTGCTGTATGAGTTGCAAAGGCCGCTAAAGGAAGAATATGCGCATCTTCAGCATATTTAGGATCCGATAATTATTCGACTGCGTTTTTTTAATCATCCACGAATCTCTTACGAACCACATATTTGTCTTTCGTTTCGCTATTGGCCGTCATTGCCATTTGTCGTGTTAGCTGGGTTGGCATTTGCTTCGACTTGCAATGCATGAGCCGTGCGACATTGCGAATATCATATCAGTTCAGCGCATCATTCGACGGTTACGCATATCAGAGCCGTTCATCATTATCCGGGCCAGTACACTGTTGACAGACGTGAATGACATTGCATCGCGCCGTTTGCTCTGATTTAGCTTCCCCACGGGGTTGCCTTGCCTTGCCTTGCCTTCTTTCTTTCCTCTTTTTCTTTTCTATTTTTCCCATCTTTAATCGCAGCTAGTGATTCTGTATTTGATATTCACCGTTGCATCTCCGTCACAATCTGGTGTCTTGGAATATCATATGCTTTTCTTTGTTCCCTGGCCATGCGAACTGGCAGCAGAACACTCATCATGGTCTGGTGGTTGGCTTGACAGTGGTTATATTGCATTATCTGACATGCATTGTGTTTTAGGTGGAGGAACATGCATACCTGAGTCTGGTGGACGGGCGGTTATTTCATTTTGGTCTGATAATTTAATCTGCGTCTGCACAGGGACAGGACCACAATTCCTGTCATTACCTTTCTTTCTCTCTTTCATTTCATTTTCACTTCGCTTCCTTCTTTACGACCTTGGGTGGATGGGTATGGAGGGTGTCTATTGTGTGCATGAGTGCTTGTTTATATCTAGTTTTGTCTGGAGGTTTGCATTCTTACTGAAAATGTATGGACGGATGGACAGGTCGTTGCCTGGTTTATGTTGAGGGTTTCATCCAGTTCCGTGCTGAAAGGTAGTAGCATAGCTTGTTAGTCAATACCATCATCACCGCTTTATACTGTTAGTGCTCGGCCACGTGCCGGCTTAGCCGCCCTCGCCGAGGCAAACAGACGTCCCGACCGAACACCTACTCAAATTCATGTACACATTTGCCTATCGAATATAATACTCTCCATCATCATATGCCCGGCAAACCAACCGCGGCTACAGCTGGCCTCTACCTGAAGAACGGAGAGCGTCCTTTTGGTACAATTGACAGAAGATCTGACTACACCGCATACTGATACCAGCGCGTTCGCGGTGTCGCGGTGTTCATAGAAATTTCTTTTCTCCTGACATTGATCTTTTGGTTTACGGGATTCTCGTTGCTAATCAGTTGTGACGGCCTACTTTGGTCTACGGCACTTAGGGTCGCGTTTACTAAAGTACTATCGCTACTGATTTTACGGACAAGCGCGATCCCTTTTGTATCCTATATCCGCGATTGTCTTTTACGATAGATACATTATGGCTTCTCGACCGGCGACTCTCACCAGATCTCTACGGTCCTTCAGCACCGCTAGCAGAGCACGAATGATACCAACGTCGACAACAATATCAGCATTGACACCGTTAACAACGACTACAACATCACCTGCACTACCATATACACCCATTCGACATAGTTCACACTCTCCCATGGGCGCCCCGCCCACGAACCCGCGCAAGAAGATAACCCTCCGAACCATCCGCAACATGTATAACAAGGGCGAGCCGATCTCCGTCCTCACGGCGCACGATTTCCCCAGCGCGCATGTCGCCGAGGTCGCAGGCATGGATGCCATTCTGGTCGGGGATAGTTTGGCCATGGTGGCGTTAGGGATGGAGGATACCAATGAGGTGGTTATGGAGGAAATGTTGTTGCATTGTCGGAGTGTGGCGCGGGCAGCCAGAAGTGCATTTACGGTTAGTTTTGATCGAGCCCTGGGAGCCGATAGAGGAGGAAATGTCTGGTTAATTGGTTTGGTGGTGTTTAGTTTGCGGATCTTCCCATGGGTTCGTATGAGGTTTCCTCCGAGCAGGCACTTCAGTCTGCTATCCGCATTGTGAAGGAGGGTCGTATGCAGGGTATCAAACTTGAGGGTGGTGAGGAGTTTGCGCCAACGATTAAGCGCATTACGCAGGCTGGAATCCCCGTCGTAGGCCACATTGGACTCACACCGCAACGACAGAATGCGCTCGGTGGTTTTAGAGTTCAGGGCAAGTCCACGGCCAGCGCGATGAAGCTGCTCAAGGATGCTCTCGCGGTGCAAGAGGCCGGTGCTAGTATGATGGTCATCGAGGCAGTACCCGCTGAGATCGCTGCCCTTGTCACCAAGAAGCTGAAGGTGCCCACAATTGGTATTGGTGCTGGCAATGGCTGTTCGGGACAGGTTCTCGTGCAGATTGATATGACTGGCAACTTTCCGCCGGGCCGGTTCCTGCCCAAGTTCGTCAAGACGTACGCTGATGTCTGGGGTGAGTCATTTAGGGGAATTGAGAAATATAAGGAGGAGGTCAAGAGTCGGGCGTTCCCGTCGCAGGAACACACGTACCCGATTTCTCCGGAAGAGTTGGCAGAGTTCGAAAAGTGTGTCGATCAGATTGGTTCTGAGGAATGATGTTGGACTGGTTTGAGCTTTTCATTTTCAATGGTTCTTCAGTCGTTACGGATCTGCTGTGCGTATCTAGCACTGTATCGTATCTTTTCATCGACTGGTGATTGTGGACACTGTTTCCTGACGCAGCCTTTACTCGTGAATCCCATGATTTCATAAATCTATTGTTTACATCAGAGTAGCAGTTGACTGGCATCAACCAAATGCAGGCGTCATGGAATACGCTACAATCAGTTGATCATCTGTTTTGAAGCACTGCAACCGTTAGTCTCAACACTTGTCATTGCAAAATCGTCAAGAGCTTACCCTCCAGAGCCCTCCAACGCCCTCGTCCAACCCCGGCGCAAAGACACTGTTAACATAACAAAACACCGAATCCGTATCTTTGCAATTCAATTTCTTCCGTAGGAAGTTCACAACAGTTTCAAACTTCTGCGAAGCACTAATCTTGAACACCCGGCTCTTGAGAATGGGTGCTGATGGAAGAGGCTGGAAGCGAACCGTGACTGCTCGAGTTAGACACAATTCATACCCTGGTAAATATTGATCTGTAATAACTCACCCTTTCCGGTATCAACAGCTTCCGCATCCGCCAGTGCCTGGTGAGCGTCGGGAGGGAGACTGGTGAGCACCACCGATGCAGTCATGGTCATGGGCATATCGGCCCCGTGCTCCTCATCTGGGATTGGAGCATTTGGCATATTTCCGGCATTGTTGTTGTTGCTCGATGAGTCTGTGTATTGTCTGTGACTGGCTGGTCGATGGCTGAGAGTTGAGATATGGGATTCTGGTGAGGGTGAAGCTGAGGGATCCATGGTGTTTATTCGGGATATTATAGCGTTATTATAGTGGATAGGAGGTAGCCCGGAATGTATGACTCGGTATGGCAGAGATATTGTGTGATGGAAGAACAGAGACCGGGGCACGAGGTAGGACGGCCAATGAGGTTATGTGCAGCGTTATTGAAACATTGAGGACCTAAAAATTGTCGATTCATGCCTAAGTACCGTGTAGATTTGTCTGGTTGAGTATGACTGGACGGTGTTCCGAAGGTGATGCGGTGTTGGCCGGAGAGCTGGAGCGAGACGGCGGAAGTGAGTGACGAGGATGACGCTGCACAACACAACCAGCAACACATCCCAAGGTCAATATCCGCAATCTTGAGCTTCCTCCCCTCGAGCGTCCTATCCAGCCTTATCTTTCCTGCTCCGGCTCTGATCAAACTCTCGCTGAGTCATCTGCCACTTTGGCTATCCAGTCCCCACCGGGCAGAGCGCGGCCAGCACTTATCGCATTATCGCTCCCTCCTAATTGCCGCTACTGCCCGCCTCATCTCACTTGACCTCCCACCTCTCCTTGACCACTTCTCCTCTCCCTTTGTCTCCGCTTTGCCTCCTTTTTTTCTCTCAGTACAGATCCCCTGCGTTGGTTTGGAACTGTCGAGATCTTGATTCTTTTGCTTGTATCTTACACCTACCTTCCCGTATACTCCGTCCCTAACCCCCCGCAGACCCCCCACTTCACTTTACCTTGGGGGAACCACAAACATTAACACGACGATAGACTACGTCTTGGATACGACTATTCAGAATATCGCTTCCTGAATCAGGTCCTGTTTCTTACGGTCCAGAGATTTCAAAATGAGCAGCCCAAAGCGGAGAATCGAGACAGATGTGAGTGAATCATGGCAAATCCGGATATGCGGTCCGAAGAGCAATGGGCTAATATTTGCGCTTTTGCCGACGTCTATAGGTCATGAAGTATGTTTTCTTGAAATATCGCGCTTTCGTTTTCCTTGCGCCAGTTGTGGCTAACCTCTGCAGGATGTATGCGCTTCCTTAATACCCGACGGCCCAAACCCCATTCCTCCGAACCGGTCGAATGATACGAAGACAAAGGGACACATGGTGGAATATAGTACTGACGCTTCATGTCTAGGTTGATGAGTGACTATGAAGTAACTTTGGTTAACGATAATAGTGGGTTTCATTGAGATATTTGCCACTGGTGTTTTCTCGAGTGCTAATCGCATTTAGTGTACGCCCCCAAAATCACAGCGCAGAAGACAGCCAGAAGAACCACGGACGGATATTAACAGTGGTGATAGGCAAGAATTCTACGTGCGCATTAAGGGTCCGGACGAGAGTATGTGTTATGCGTCCCGCTATACGGGAGTGTCTTACTGATGTTAAAAGCGCCATTTTCTGGTGGTCACTGGAAGGTTCATGTTGAACTACCCGACCAATATCCCTACAAGAGCCCGAGTATTGGTTTTGTCAACCGAATCTTCCATCCAAATATTGATGAGTTGTAAGCAACTTGGTTTCTTACGGTGGCCCTTTTAGCAAAGCTGACTGGTTCGCAGGTCTGGGTCAGTCTGTCTGGATGTGATCAATCAAACCTGGTCGCCAATGTACGACATGATCAATATATTTGAAGTCTTCCTCCCTCAACTTCTGCGTTATCCGAATCCGGCCGACCCGCTGAACGGCGAAGCAGCAGCGATGCTGATGAGGGAACCCAAGAGTTACGAGGTCAAAGTAAAAGGTGTGTGTACCAAAGAGTTATCTCATCGTCCTTGATGCTTATTTTGTACAGAATATGTGGCCAAGTACGCCAGCAAAGACGCTGTGGACGATGCCGAAGAGGACACCGAGTCCGAAGATGAACTCAGCTCTGCCGGTAGCTACGAATCGGGTGGTGAAGAACCGGCTGGCACCATGGACGATGTCTAGACATTTCTCTTCTCTTTTGGAACCCGGGACTCAGATCGCACATCTTTTATATATTGCATTATCATCATATTCCCCATCCATCTATGCTTTCGTCTATCGGGGTCAAGCTGGCGTTTTTCATGGAGGAGTTTACGACATACCTGGCGCACCTGAATTACGACGGTCGTGGAAATTGAGTCTCGAATAGGACAAGCTCAACTTCTCTTTTCAGGGTGATTCGGCATTCGACCGTCTAGTGTATCTTCTTTGTGGTTGTTCTCTTTTCTACTTAATCCTTGCAGATTATTTTAGCATTTTTATTATAAATACGCATCACTGAGTTAGGGCGCCTGATGATCTGTACAAATTGTCACTGTTTGCTTGTTATACCGCGCGCATGAAGAGATAGGAAATTGATTATCTTCCAAATGTGAGACTGTTGGTTTCATTTTAAGACAAAAGGAAAGACTGTTCAGTAGTTGAGACTGTACAATGCATGATGCTAAAGAGATCCGACACTGGTTCACTCAAAACATAGAAACAGAACACGACTGACTGGAGATGCATGATCAGAGCACATGCATTTCGACAAACAATGACACAAGGGAAAGGGGTATTATGACGTGGCTGCAGTTGTAAGTGAAAAAGAGAAAAAGAAAAGACTCGTCGACCGGCGACCTGACAAACAAATCGAAAACGCGAGAGAAAAATGGACACAACCTATAATCCAGCAGCAAAGGATATCCACAAGCCACGGAGAGAGGACGTTCACGAAACCTCCAAAACTCCAAAAACGTCTCTCCCCTCTTTCGCATCCGTATTGCCACCCTTGCGGTTCCTGTCTCTTTTCGGATTAATCACAACCTCGCCCCAATGCCGTGGTACCGTGCCTGCGCTCTTATCCGAAGCGGTGTGCGACGAGGCAGCAGAGACTGTGGTGACGGTTACGGGAGGTTCATTCTTTGTACTACTAGTATCCTTGTGGGATCCAGACGAAGACGAACCAGGGAGTGTTGCGCGAGGTTGAAGGTGTGGTTGTGGTTGGATTGACCAGATGTCGATTACGGATCTATGGATAGTCAGGAACGACATACACGGTATATTATGAAGGAAAGAGAAGGCATACTCCGAGGTCCGCTGGCAAATCGCCTCGAGGGCTTCTCTTTCGCGCTTGATAGACTCGGGATCAGGGTGGTGGACTTGATTTGCGTGGTTAAGGGCACCATAGCCGTAGTTGGATTGGTAGAGGTCATCATCTAGTAGTCGGGATGATTCATACTGCACTCATTTATTTTTTAAGTCAGTTATATAGCCTTATGCCTTGATGTCCCGGGATTTATCATGATCGTAAATCGCGCATATGCTTCCTCTTGCCCTCAACGCCGGCTGAAAACAAGTAAGACCTACATCATTATAGTCCCGACGACGGTTGCCCAGACATGATGAGCAAACCCCCATTATTATACTGTGTATTCGGTGACCCGCAGCCGTCGCAAAAGCAAGTTGGGCGGTTGGGCGGAAGAGAATGAATGAATGAATGCGGTTGAACCGATGGACACGGGTGTAATTATATATGTACCAGTGCGAATAAACAGACGAAATAACAATAATAAACTGCTGAGCTGCGATGAAAAAGAGTAATGGTAGTGAAAAAGAAGATGATGACGCCAGCAGGCGATGCCGGGAGGTTGAAGAGGTTGCGAAGGAGAGAAGAACGAAAGAATTGCCAGATCGGAAAGCGGAGCGCGGCTCCGACTGGCCGGCACGTGCATGGTGATGACATCGCGGTTTCCTATTTTAGATCCCTTCTATATACTCGGAGTATGTACTACATGTTTGATTACCACAATCCATAAAGAAGAAAAGGCTTGCTTGCGATGTTTATGGAATTAGATATGTAATATTGGTAAGCACTTTCTCCAGTCTAAGCCTTCTATTCGGAGCTCCTCGCACCAAGCCCTCAATATCAAGCTGTGCAGGTGTTTCTTGGAAAATATTTGAGGCTGGCCCTAACTCTGATACAAGACCTGAATCTATGATAGAGCCTAGTATAACTCAACTATACCATGACATGGATTATGGACATCACCTCACCAATTACAGTGAGTTGGGGTTATCAATGGGCTGCCTTTATTCTCTATGGCGGCTCTAGGTATATCACTCTGCACAGTACTTTTCCCCGCTACAGCCGTGGCGAAAATACGGTGCTTTGCCGGAAAATGAAGAACTGGAACTCACAGAGCTAGATTCTTGACCTAATTACCCTACTGCTAGGGCACTATGTACCCTTTGGCAAAACAGTCTGATGGCAAATTCCGAGGCACCTAAAAGCAAAATCCTCCCCAGGTCATATTGACGCTGGCTGTCGTAACACCCTGGAAGGTGCTCCAAACAAATTCGTACGACATCTCAGCAACCATTCAATTTTTTAGCCATTCATAATCGTCCATGAAAACTATATCTCCAGTTACCAGAGGCAGTTAGTGGACGTGGAGTGCAGAACTGGATCGGAAAATGCTTTTAAAGGCACCACGGGCCAGCCAATTGTCTCGATTTCCAGATTGGTCTGCCAAATATATTGAATCTTATCATGGATAATCTCGTCATAACCAAGTGCGCCCCAGAGCTTCGTCCGTAAAATAGACCAGTCAATCTTGTAGGTAGACGCGTGGTCACCAAAGTAAAGCTCGGGCTCACTAAGCGACATCTCCTCGTCAGCATCCACTTGGTCCCTGTCTATCTGTGATTCCGTATCCCAATCATTGCCTTGCGTATAATACCGAGAGTAGATGTCCTCTGGACATGGCACCCCTTGAAGCTTTGGGAATATCCTGCGCCACTCCGTTACAATGCTCTGGATTTTGTCCTGTTGCATCATGTATCGTGGATTCTTGAAATATATCCCCGCGAAGCGCATGCTCTCCAACTTCCGGAGTGAACGGGTTTTTGCCATCAACATGAGAGACAAGGATAATTGAGTTTGAGGCAGGTCAAGCACGACCAGTCCTGGGCAATGGTGTGCAACGTCCTGAAGCATTGTACCATTCATTCGAAACTTTAAGTCAAGAGCAAGAAACTCCAGGTGAGGTAAGGCACGTAGCAGATTTAGTACCAGGCTTTCCGCTCGCTCTCGTTTTAGCTTGAGGCCTAGTCGGCCCATGCTAAACTTTCGCAAAAGCGGGCAGCCATGTGCAATGTCGAGGAGAGCTCCTACATCAATAAGCTCAAGGGAATCGACATCGATGGTCCGCAGATGTCGACATTTCGCAATCGTTTCGATTACCTTCCAGCTAATATTGGGGCTTCCCGGTGCGAGCCCTCGCAGCGTGAGAATTTGAAGTTTTTCAAACTTTGGTAATTGTTCCAGCCAACGTCGGTCCCATCCCTGGAGGGACAACGCCTTCAGCCTCGGCCATAGGCTTCCGTGTTCCTCTCTTGTTGACGTTAGAGATGCCGACCCTAAAGGGGCGTCGCAATAGGGGACAGTTAGCGTCAGCGCCTTGAGATTCTTTTGTTGTCGAAGGCACGGCAGAAGTTCTGCAATACTGGATTGGCATCGGGTGCGATATCCCTGCGGTTCCTCGAGGTGAAAGAATTCCAAATCACAAGCTCTAAGTAATCGGCAAAGCTCATCGATCTTTTGGTTTCTGCATGGTTTGTAAATTGTAAGAGCTTTGAGGCTTGAGAATAATTCCTGCTGTGGTCAGACATGGTCTCTTAAAAGGGTGAAGATCACGGACCACGAAAGACTTACGACAGGACTGGTCAGGTTCTGGGAATGTCCGGAGCTAGACATCAAAATCTCACAGTAGTAGTTATCAATGGCCAAAAACTCAACAGTTGAAGTGAGAAGGAGGTCAGAAACAAGTGAAAAATCTTGGTTCATAATCTCAAAGGGGATTGTGAGACTTGCAAGATCTCTTCCTTGTGGCCGCAGAAGGAGTTCAGCATACTGGCGATGACACATTGCCCGACACTTCTCAAAGCATACGAGCCTAGTTGCCGGCTGTTCTTCATCTTCAAATGTGGGTGTATTTGAAGACAGGAGAAGATGTTTCACAAATCCCATATTTCGGGCAAAGCGCTCCTGTGATGCTACAAAGAGGCGGTTAAGTGATACAATGCCTGGTGTGCGGAACTGCATGTTGTTCAGGGAGCCCATGTAAAGCTTCCTCGAAGCTTCCACATTCCAAATGCTGTTCACACAGGCACAGCTCAAAAGGTCTGGGACCCGCTGAATGTTTTCCATGACAGATCCGACGATCTCTGGGAGCCAAAGTGGATTGGACATGTTTGATGAGAAGCGGCGGCTATAGATCATGAAATGGGAAAAAAAGGGAAGAGACATCCACAATGTTCAAGAACAAATGGGTGGTAGTGCAATAGGCAGCACATAAGCTTAGAATAGTGGTAATCTAGTCCAACAGAACTTAGCAAGCGCTCACTAGGCAGCAATGTACTTGATTTTCTTACCTGAGGTCATGTTGGCAGTGACTTGATTTATGATTACTTCCAGTAAGACAAGGGCTGGCTAGAGTTGCTGGGCTACTTGGGATAGCTATTTCCATTCAACCAGTGTGTATATCGTAGAAAACCTACGAATTAAAGCTACCTTAGCATGATTTTTTCATGTGGAACTGAAAAGCAATAGGTCATAACCACCCATCACTGATCACAAACAGGCAATACGGAGAAATCAACATCCACAAAGAAAGAAATGAAAGCAGACTTTACAAAGTATTAGTATCAGCTGCAAACCTCATTATGCCAACAGAGTCCAAAGTAATTACCGCTTACATAACTGTTGATCGATCGGAGGCGAGATTAAGTTTCCACCCGAAGCGTCTCCGCTGACGATCTGCAGATCACCCTCCACTTGTGCCTGAGCAGACGACCGTTGCGAACAACGTGCCAGAACAGACAGAACCCTTTGACAGAGGCAGATAATTGAAATACTTGCAATTACCACTCAGAGTGGCCATGGCTATGTAGAAAGCC
The DNA here is from genome assembly GCA_003004525.2 of Aspergillus sp. MA 6038. Lineage (NCBI taxonomy): Eukaryota > Fungi > Ascomycota > Eurotiomycetes > Eurotiales > Aspergillaceae > Aspergillus > Aspergillus sp. MA 6038. The sequence goes on from PQME02000021.1 coordinate 50,912, forward strand.
TAGCGGTATCCCGTGTCCACAAAAACCAACAGAGCCAGACAATTCGGAACAAAAAGACGAAAAGACGGAGAACAGCTCTCGACAACTAAGGCGATGCATTGCAGCGTCCCCTCAGCTCTCGATTTCAACGATTTTAATTTGCCTGATGCCGACTACTCGAAATGGGACCGATCACTGTTCGCTTACCCTCAATATGATTATTCAGTTAATGGTATGTGGATCATATAGTTCGCTGCGCAACTTGCCCTGAGCCTGTGGCGCTTGATGATTGATTGGATGGATCAGTTAGCCAAATAATCAACTGGAGGAGGCGCGCTATGAGAGACTAATCCACTGATTTCATGCGGATTAGTCGGTGAACTGAAGACAAAGGAACTGGCCGCGAGAACTGAACACTGGGACTGGAAAAATGAGAACTCTATTGCTTGTCTATGTCTAGCTAGCTAGAGGAAATCAACGAGTATTTATGCACAGGTCGTTCGATAGACTCGGCGCCATATGTAGGCGTTGACGCACGAGACCTCACACCGTATACTCTACTACACTACCACACGTGGTTCCACCGTGGTGGTCTCCACCAGTCATCCGCATCAACGAATCTGCGGAGGGCGCGATCAAGGAACACGATGCCACGGAGCCAGGAACGATACGCATATACACCGACGGAAGCGGAATCAACGGCCACGTCGGGGCAGTTGCGGTGACATCAACGCTCCAGAGTGAGGGCATCTGCATGAGGCAGACCCAGTACATGGGTACATCCGCCACCTCCACAGTGTACGCAGCGTAGCTTAGGGGACTCGCTCTAGCACTGCACATGCTGCTCGATAAAGCATGTAGCCCGGGAAATGTGCCATATTCACCGACGACCAAACCGCCATCCAAGCAATGCGGAACCCCAAGCGCCCGTCGAAGCAGTATATCCTAATCGAGGCCATACAGGCATTCGACAAACTCCGAAAACATGGATGGGAGGTGCATTTTCGGTAGATCCCGGGACACGAGGGAGTGCCAGGCAACGAAGCGGCCGACCAAGTAGCCAAGGAAGCCGCAAACCACGACCCAAACGCACAAGCAACCTCGGCGCCACAACCGGACCAGGGCTCCCTGCGGATCCTAATGGCAACGACAGAATCCGTGATCCGCCGGACAATACGAGACGCGACTGGGAGCTGTCATGGGAAAAGGCCAAACATGGAAGAGAACTCTTCAAGCTTGGAGTCCGGCCGGGCAAAGGCGTACTCAGCACGCGCGAGGGCATACACATAGCGATGTTGTTCATGGTCGCTTTGGTATAGCTGGTCATTTTGAACAATAGGGTGCTTTTACTACTTCTTCCAGGGGTCCGTGCCTCCACATACATCCAGTCAGGCGGCTGCGTAGGTCACAACGCGCTGCTAGAAATCCAAAAGAGACCTGATATGATGTATGAAGTGTTCTTCTTAGTTGATATATGTTGAAACACATTCCTGCAATTTCTGCCTTGCTGATTGGTCTATCACCATCAGTGGCTCTACTTCTCTTTCTCTGCTACTCTACTCATCACTTCCATCCATCTCATTAAAACAGATCTTCTTCTTTCATGCTCTGAGTAAACCTGGCCCGACTCAACAAACTGAATGAATAGATTCTATTTCTCTTCTTCAGATTTGCGCTTCTGCAGCCCGAAGTAATACTGTTGCATCGTCAGGTCATCTTTGGGTTTGTTATTGCCGTGGAAATTGCCTTTGCCGTGGCCATCGAATTGGACCTTCCAAGCTATTAAACAATCAGCATTAACGCACATCAATTGGCATCAGGTAAGTGTAGTAGTACTTACTGTTCACATTGAACGCAAAGTAGGACCAGCTGTCATTGAGGAAGATCCTATCGAATCCTACATTAATCGTTTTGACCTGGCCCATGGCACCAGGTGCAGGCCGTAAATCCTTCAGACCGGCCGCCAGCTTGACGAGTCCAGCGATAAAGGCGACGGCTACAGCACGGCCAACACAGTTGTGTTGACCATAGCTGTAGGGGTTTATTTCAGGGAACTTGCGTTGGGGGTCAAATTTCTCGGGATTGGGAACGTGTTTAGGATCCCGGGCGGCATTGGCCTTTTTTTTTTTTTTTTCGTCAACAGAGGGCAACATTATTTTCAGAAGATTTTAATTTGACACTCACAATATTCAGAACGAGCATATCACCGGGCCGGACCGATTTACCCTCAACCTCTGTCGGTTGCGCGGCGAATCGCGCGACGCGTAATTGGCTGACAAGACGCTCGGCCTCCGAGACGTAGTTTTGAAGCTGGAAAATATCGTCTTTTGACGCTAAGTCCTGAACCTGAGACCAGATCTTCTCGTTTTCGGGTCGCAAGAAAAATTCCATGACCTCGTAGAACTACATGTATTCGGTCAGCATTGCCTATGGATGGCCTGAAGTGAGTGCTGAAAGGCAACCTACCGTGGTAACCATAACCCCAGTTCCGGCAAATCCCATGAGTAAAAGCTGCTCATTCACATTCTCAGGCGTGCTACCTTGGGCCAGAAGGGCATCGACAAGTTTGAAGCCATATGATCGTAGAGAATTTTTCTTGAAGTGAGACTGCCGCGAATATCTTTGCGCCAAAGCGGCAGACAAACCGAACCCAAGGCCTCGGCTCGCGACGACTTCGTCAACTAGTTTGCGCGTCGTGTCCAGCACCAAATTGGCACCCTCAGTGGCGCGACGACGACGGTTCCATGACTCGGCCGGATCCGTGTTGTTCGTTCCCCAAATACGAAAGTTGACCAGGGCTTTGTACAGCTCTGCTACACTCAGAGTTCCGCCAGGATTCTCGTCCGTACGCAGGTCATAGTAGAACATGTCAGCCAAAAGCTGCGTGTTCAGCGGAATGGCAACATCGCGGATAATATCGACCTGGTGGAGCCCCTTTTTGAGCTCGAAGGCTTCTTTGTTCAGGAGATTGGTGCCCACGCGGTCCATAAACTCATGCAGCGTCTGCTGCAAGTTCGGGTACACATTGAACGCTTGGATCATCATCTGGCGATGCTGGTAGTTTATGGGCTCGTCAGCGGACAACATAAACCAGTCTAGATTCCTCTTCCCGCTGAAGACAACATTCACGGTCTTTGCCCACTGGGATGGAAACATTTTTGGAGTGTCAAGAACATGCTTTATGACTTCCCACGTATTGATTAGAACTGGTCTTTTCGGCGGCGTGGGATCCTCAAGAGTATAGTGATGAAAAGTGCCCAGCTTCTTCGCGAGCTCAATGTTCTTCTTCTTGGTATACATAGGCTGCATGACCGAAACCGAATTGAACGGGAACCAGCCAGGGAGGCCTCGCTGTATCAACTTGTACAGCATCGACTTGCCCAGAGTCTTGGGGTCTCCCTGGACTTCGTTCATGCCCCAGGCTGTGAGGGTCGAAATACTGTAGTCCAAAGTATTGAACCTGTCCGACCTGACCAGCGTAACGGCATCCGCAAGCACAGCACGTCCAACCGTGTAAGGGACGCATGCGCCCAAGCCGGGGTCGCGAGGAGGCTTCGCGTCCTCAACCATCATTCCGGGGTACATCTCGACCATATCCGGGTGGGTGTATAAATTCTCAAGAACGCGAGCAATGTGCTCGTCCGAATTGATCTCGTTGAACTTTTCATATCGCTTGAGACCGAAGAATTCGCGGAACTCGTTGAGCGACGCACAGCCCCATTTACGAGCCTGGTTTATGCCCTGGATCTCAATGATCTTGAGTGCCTTCGGAATCGTTTTCGAGCCAAACAAACCGGCAGGATCTTCCATCGAATCTTTGAGGATGCGCACCAGATCCTCGTCTTTGAAACGTCCATTGGCTTGACGCTCAAGGTCGCCAAAGGTACGCTCGCTAGGATTAGAGGGGATTGACTTCTCGTAGTTGAGCATGGCTTGGCCGAGCTCAGGCAAGCTGACATTCTCCAAATCGTCCACGTTGTGGCCGGGGAAAAGCTTGAGGAAAAATTCATTGATCCAGCGCTCGTCCCTCTTGGAGATACAGGAATGAAAGCGGTAAAGCAAGTTGAACTCTACACTGACCTGGTTCCCTCCTCCGCGAGGAATGCCTTCGCCATCGTATTTCTCGTCAACCTCCAGTCGTGGGTCAAAAGCCCAATCGCTATTGGTGGTATGGAGATTCATGATGCCGCGGAGGTAATCTCCCAGGGAGATTGATACGTACATGGCGCAAGTTATGAGGCGAGCCGTGTTGAAGAGATCGTGATCTTGCTTCGCAAGGGCTTTTGCTCGATCCTCCGGGCTCGCATCACTCGGGCATGCCAGTCTAAAGCGGCCTCCTTCGTTGATCTTGAGCAATACATCGGCGACATAGTTGTGGTAGCGATTGTAAAGAATCAGCATGACATTGATACCTGCGGGCTGACCGAGCAGACGCTTCTCGGAAAAAGTGTCAGGCTTCAGCTTGCCTTCCTTCATAGTACGAACAGCCACCTGGTCGCGAAGTGATGATCCGTATAGAGGAGCCAAGTCGAGGTACGAAGATGTATCCGACTTGTTCATGTCCGTTCGACTGGTTCTGAAAATATCATGGATGATGATGGAGGCATGATAGAAGAGCATGGAGGAAATTCCCGCCGGGTTCTCCCTGAAGTCGTCCTTTTCACGAGCCATCAGCAGGTCGAAGAGCTGTCCTGCATCAGGTTTAATGCCATGGAGACTCTTCAAGTTTCTGACGGACTTGGCGTAGGGTGCGCCAGCACGCCCGATATGGGGTGCTAAGATGTTGTTGGAGCTACCATCAGGCATTCGATAGTGATGGACGCCATCCGGAGGGCTAGGCACCTCTTCACGTACGCGAACCCCGGTGTCAGGGACCTCAAACTCGACGACGTCGTATTTCTCGTGCTTCTTCGCATCCTCAGCCTCAAACTTCTCGTCATTGACAACCTCATATTTGACATCGCCCCCAACGTAGGTCATAGGGGGGTGGTCCAGGTCCCCCCACAAGGTGTCGATGAGCTTGTATGTGAGGAAAGTCCTGCTGTGAGACGTGGATGGAAGGGCACTAATGATGCCAATCAAGACTTCCGTGGTCCTGCAACCATCAGCAAGGCATTCATTCCGGGTTAAAGATAGTATAGTTATCATCACTCACCCCTTTCGATCATCCACTGGCTCTCCTTTGGTGATTAGACCTTTAACCAGCTGGACTAGCTCTGGTAGCGAGATCGCCAAACCGGCGCTGGCACAGTCCCTGAAAATGTCGGCGGCAGCCCTCGCCGGATCAGCAAAGAAGTTGGCCTTGGTTGGCTTGGGTGTATCGGCATATGATTCCCCGGCTTGGTATTTTTCGTTAAAGATAGTTGTCGAGGACATTATGGATCCAAGTCATGCAGACAGTAACAACAAACTAGTCAATCCAAAGGACTAAGGAAATTCCAATATATGATGCTTAAGCCAAAACAGAACGAGATTCAGGAGCCCTCCCCCTCTTTGCTTTAAGTCAGGACAGATTCCTGCTTATCCAACATCTGGACTATGTACCCAGTGTAGTACGTTGTATGTCTTCAGCTGAAATGCGTCTCGACGATCTGTGGAGTGCAATTGCAATCACAAAACGGTGACTCGCTGAAGCCTCCTACAAGAAACTTAACGGGCAATCAGTCAACCAGTAATGGGCCTTACAGTAAGCCATTCGTAATGGTAATTCAGCTGAACAGATCATCTTCTGTGTTCCTGTGGCTAGCTGAATGCACGACGGAGAACGGACTCCGAAGTAGCGTCTGGTATAAGGGAGCATAAAGGGGTGAGAGAATCCCATCCAACTCTTCCATTGCCTTCACCACGAGAATGATTGCCCCCATTGCTGAACAGGCCAAAGAGCCCAACAAGCTTGTTCTCTGCTTCGATGGCACTGGAAACACCTTCAGTGGGTCCAACGCCGATACCAACGTCGTCAAGATCTTGAACAAGCTGGACCGGCATCATCCCCATCAGTTCCATTACTACCAAAGTAAAGTTTTCTCGTCTAACGCTGTGGAATTGAAGGCTGACAGACCATAGCTGGAGTTGGGACATACGACATCAATGAAAAGTCCGTGAACAAAACATGGTTGGGTGGAATACAAAGCAACGTCTCCCAGACGCTTGACCAAGCAATTGGCACGACGTTTGATCATCATGTAATGGCTGGCTATCGATTCTTAATGCGTTACCACGAGCCGGTAAGAACGCCAATGTTCCTCAGCAAATGACACGGGGTAACTCACATGCACGCACGCACGCACGCACTTCTAGGGGGACAAGATCTATATGTTTGGTTTCAGCCGTGGAGCTTTCACAGCAAGGTTCCTGGCTCGCATGGTTCACAGAGTCGGACTGCTCTGCAAGGGTAACGAGGAAATGGTCCCTTTTGCATACCGGCTGTACCAGCGATTCCTGGCGGGCGAGGTGGAGGACTTTGAAAATGCTCATCCGAAGAAGAAAAAAGCCAAAGCTGATGGGGAAAGAGAGCCTCTGCTTGAACAGGACGATTCCGACGAGGATCATGGATACACATACCAGTCGGCACGAAACGAGATCGTTGCGTTCGCGAACACCTTCTGTCAAAAGGAGCACAAGGAGGTCAATGGAGAAACGATAGAAACCGATGTCAAGGTCTACTTTCTCGGGATCTGGGATTGTGTCAACTCTGTTGCAGTGCTGGAGCGAAATGCGCCTGTGCCCGTGCCCGTGAAGGGAACGGCAGACTTTGTACGACATGCCGTTGCTGTTGACGAACGTCGGGTAAAATTCAAACCCGCTTTGATTGCCCAGGATACCCGTGCCTCACACCACACTGCTGAGGACACCAAGGAAGTGTGGTTTCCGGGCTGTCACGGGGATGTCGGTGGTGGATGGCCTGCTGGCGGCGACGACAATCTCGTTGACAAGGGCAAATCCGGCCTCTGGCAACGCATAAAGAGCTTTTGGACTACTCTGAGGCCTAAAGAGGCCACCAAGGACGTCCGCAAGGACCCCTTCCAGATGAGCGACGTTGCATTGTCGTGGATGATCCGGGAACTCGAGCTTGTTGGAGAGGCCAACCCACAGGCAGCCGTCAAGTGGTCGAACAATGTCAATGGTTATAAGCGGGCATTTGCGAGGGAGACGAGCCAGAAGCAGGCCCTTAAGGGCTTCATCCACGACTCATTGTCGTTCGGGACTGGCACCGGGTTCTTCACCGTTCTTCTATGGAAATTTATGGGCAAGTCTTGAGACCTTAGACTTCCGAAGTTCATTAGGAAGCTAACCTTTCAATAGAAATCATTCCCATCATCACACGCTGGGAGCTCAAGGGTAACGAATGGGAAAGAGTTCGGTTTCCCCTGAACAAGGGATCCTATCGTGACATTCCTCGCGACGCGGTGCTGCACCAATCGCTCGTTCATCGACTGCAAAATGTCCCTGATTACAGTCCCGGAAACAACCATGGTGGCTGGCTGCCTCCTTGCCTCAAGAACAAGGACATTGTGCCAGATTTCCAGCCAGTTCTTGAAGCCAGTGACCATGCCGATTCCAACCATCAAACCTATACTTTTCCACCGTCTCCTGAGCCAGAGAGCAAAGGAATGAACTCTTGCAGTGTCATGTAAGTGGATAGTTAGGGTTTCGAAGTACCGAAGGATAGAATCTACATAAATATGTTCTAGCAATTGAGGATTCTCATCGTCGTGACCAATATACTAGTCCTAGTCTATTACGTAGCAGTCCCGCAAAGCCTCGTTGGGGAATTCCTCTCTCCAGGATTCAACCTCACTGCCGTAGATGCTGCCACTTGGGAAATATGACTCTCTCGTAGGTCTGGGCATCATTCGATGGCCTGAACTCTAAGTTTACACAAGCCCTGATCTGTCTGTCTGTCTATCCACTGATAGGCAGTTTGGAAACGGAAAACAGTATCATGAGTTGTGTAATGACAGGACTAATGCAAATCATTGGTCGAATGCTGGTACTGTGGGTTCAATGGCAAAAGAAGAGAAGGTGAGGTCAGGGAGATAAGGATCAAACTGTCAGAATTGAGACAAGAGATTGGGCGTCAGTTTAGGATCTCTGTCTTGCAATCTTTCCATCCATCTTGTGCCATGAACAATGCCGATTGCAGGCCGGGATTTAAAGCATTATTGATGTACCACTTTGTGGCCGCATTTTCAGAACTGAGGTCTCAATTTAGTCTTTTTGACACCGCGGAGAAAATCAGAGAGAGGACTTTGCCTCACTAGGGTGAATGAAAGTGGCATAACATATCGGAGTACATATCAAGACAAGCAGCATTTCGCATATCGGAGAATCTAGAAAAAGCATAGGAAGGGCCATGTAAGGCGCACTTTATTGAGTCAGCCGCGGAAACACCATCAGAACACCGAAGCAGGCAAATTGAAGCATTTACTGGTATGTATGGATTGCTGCGACAACTTTTTGGGAACTCAAATACCTTCGGGACTTTTGGGATCGCGAAAATTGTTCTATTCCTCTAGAAACAGCATTTTCAGGATGATCCCCTGTATGAGCACATTATGTCGTGGCTGCTAGTATGCGGTAATCAACGAAAAGACTGGTTCCCGCGTGAGACGCATCGCACTTCCAACCAACGCATAATAGAAGAGCAATTATCAAATTTTCTCGTATAGCAGATCCGAGCATAATACATGACATCCAAGAGTTCAACAAGGACGCCACTTCGTCAGCGTACCGAGCGTCGATGATCATTGCGAGGGCGGAGAATCTCCCAGAAAGCCTTCGCGTCCAAATAATCGATTGTTTTGAGAAGTACAATGTACTCATCCGCAAACACCTCGGCGAGACTTCGTCGAATAATATCAACTTTTGGTCTACCACATGTGTCTCTTCTCTGATTCCTATTGCATATCTTGTCGAGTCTACCCTATCGCTGAATTCTATGTATATATACATACCTTCTGGATTCGCATGGTGGTTCTCATCCTTACGTTTGCGCGTTCCTCCCGGTCAGTATCTAATAGTGGGCTCGACCAGTATTGGTGAACCATGAGGCCAAGGGCATGACTGCCTACAGTAACAGCATTCATCGTAACACAAATACGCCAGCAGTTTCATTCCTCAATGTCCACCATCAATCCAGTTTCTGTAACACTGACTATCGTTATTCCTATTCTCCCATCAAACAAGCTCTATGCGAATCCCCTGAGGGCGAGGCTGGTGAAGATTTGGATCTAGTATCATCAATGAGAATCAGCCAACTAGCCTATATGCGGGCATAGAAAATAGCACACGTACACAGATAGTGATGAATGCAAGTATTCAATTGCATGCTGGGATGAATTGGCCTCTCGTATATTTTCTATCAGATGTTTGACATCGTTATCTGTTCCATTCTGCAGAACTTCGATAAACCGCAGAAAGCCCACGCTTGAGTGAAGTTCATGCAAAGGGGGAACCGCCGTGGCTACATTGACACGACAAAAGAAGAGTATTTGAACATCAGAACCTCAGCTGCCCCACATTACATGCTCACACTACTGCTTGCTGAACTGATTCAGTTGATACTATTCTGCCCGTCCAAGCAACGCGTAGGATGACGATTGAAGCTAGAGGAGCTCTAGTGTCATTGGGTCAACAGACGTCAACCGATCCCGCGGGATCCGACGAGTATCGCTTAGCATCATCACCCTTGATCACTGAGCACCAGCACATAAGGATGTTTCCTGGAGCTGAATGAACTGGAGACCAGGAAGTGCATGCATCTACTGGTACATGTAGGAGCACACAGACATATGACAAGTCTATACTGGAAATACAGAATCTGTGACGTATCTCAACTCGCCTTCCCCTCGCTACTTGCTAGTCCCAACACTGCTACCTAGCGACACGACTACGATACGGCGGCTCCTCGCCTCGTCTCGCTCATCCACTAGTGAGCCCCCCTCGTTGAGCACCGGCAAGGTACTTACAATTGGTTTGAGATACACCAATAATAAATCCAAAATAGTCGATCAAATCCCCAAAAATGATATTGTAATTTGTTCTACATAGCTCTACCCTAAGAGAAGTAATCTAAGCAGCAAGCTCCCATTCATTACCATCAAACTTAATCTTTTTTATCACAGCATCCTCTTTGGTGCTAGAGGGAAGGAAAGAAGATTTGAAGTCATTGAAGAGAAATATGTCACTTCCACCACCACCAGTGGTCAAGATTCCATTATCATTGCACATATGGCCATTGTCCTTTTCAACCACAGAAATGGTAATATGGTCAGATCAGACAATGATATGAAATTGTAATTACTCTGTAAAATCCTGTTATATTAAACCATCTCGATGTGGAAAGAGTCTTGGCATTTTTCAACCCACTAGCGAGTCGAGTCAACCGCGTTCAACCTACTACAACTGCTACAACTACCAGCACTCCTTTACGACTCTATACGATTAGAATGAAGATATCGGGAGCATACATCTAGCGCCTAATTATTACGACTGTACAAGATCGCGGCAAGATGCTCGAACTCCCCGGCGCAAAACGGTACGTTTCGCAAATCCAGTCTACTCTTACAGAGCACCGCAACTTTAACCAACATGAAAAGCTTGAAGAGCTAACGGAACCGTTGCATAACAGCGTCCGCCGCGAAGAAATTCTCTCCCGAACGTCCACCTCTCCATCCCCATCCCCACCACCACTTCCAGAGACAGCCGTCCAAGATGGTCACCAGCGGTTAGGCGAATTGCTCAACCTTGATGCGTTGTTTGCAGATGCAAACACCAATCCCAGTGCGAGTAACGAGACCAGCGATAAAGGACAAGATATAGATGCAAAGCAAAATGGCCAGGAAGGGGAAGAAGACGAAGAGAAAGAATTCGAGTTCCGACTATTCAGCGCGCCGTCTGCGGCCCGGAAACCAACAGTTGCTGCAGGGGGAGGGAAGGAAGAAGAGAAAACCGGAGGCGACAATACAAAAGTCAGCAACGGGGATAATGCGACAACGATGCAAAAGTTACGGATCCGACTACGCTCACCTACGCCCGGCCCTACAGATATCTCTGAGGGACGATTCGTGAATCCATTCCGTGGATGGGGTTACTATTTCACAGCACCAGCTCTACTTTCCGGTACAAACACCGGAGACGAGGCCGAAGGTGTGAATGTGGCGCGGAGACGGAAACAGTTCGAAGAGGTTGCGGTGAGTGGACAGAATGTTTTGGGTTGGGCGGATGTACCTTGGGTGAGTACTTGGATTCTTTTATTCCAATGGACGGACAACTCTAACCACTTTGGTTCACAGCCTGGTTGCCATCTCCCCTGGCGGGTTATCCATCTTAAACGCCAAAGTACAAGATTACCGCGCACCTCCGAAGCACCGGCTGTATATGTCACGGATCCCGACCTGTCGAGGACGCCGAAATCTCACAAGAGGCCAGGAAAGAAGCGTCGCGTGCAGCTCCGCAAGCGCTTGACAGCAGCGGAGACAGCGAAGCAGGAGGAAGCGGAAAAGCGCAATCGCAAGAATCGGGAGAGGAAAATCAAGAGAAGACAGAAGAATCGCGAAACGAAGGCCGCAGCTACAGGTGGGTCTGCAGAAGCAGGCGATGTCGCGATGGCTGATGCTGATGATGCTTCCTCTGGCGCGGGTGATGATTGATTGCCGTATCATTTCATGAGACGTAGTTATGATACCCTTGAATCGGAGAGCTGTATGCATTCTGCTATATACATTGTACTCTTTCATTAACATACATGCCAGTAATCAAAGGAGTCGAGGGTATAATAATGCGAATCACCACAATTCAGCAAGTATCGGTACGGTATCAAATGCTAGGGTATGATAAGGAATGCACAAAACGAAACGAAAAGAGAAAGCAAATATAAACGAAAACGAAGAAAATTATGCCAGTTATCGAAAACAGATTGATTATTTGGTGGTTTCAGCTGTTCACTTGTCAGTACAATGATAAGCAGAAGGTCATGTAACGCAATGCTCACTCTTTGCTGGCTCAGCGGTCTCAGACGGCTTTTCCTCAGCGGGTTTTTCAGCTTCCGCTGATTGTTCGGCAGGCTTTCCTTCCACAGGCTCCTCAGCATTCGCGGGCTTCTCAGCGGGGGTTTCTTCTGCAGGCTTCTCTTCAGCGGGCTTTTCGGCTTCTACTGGCTGCTCAGCGGGTCTCTCCTCGGCAGGCTTCTCTGCGGGTGCTGCGGACGCCGGAGAGGTATCCGATTTGGCAAGAGCGGGGACAGCTTCTGGTTTCGACTCTGCAGCTGGCGCAGGCGTATCTGTCTTCGTCTCTGCAACGGGAGTAGGGTCTTGAGCTGGAGCTTCTGTCTTCGCCTCTGGAGCAGGAGCAGGAGTGGAAGTCTCCGGCTTGGCCTCTGTAGCTGGCGCAGGGGCAGGGGCAGCAGCGGCGCCGGGCTTCGTCTCTGCGGGTTCATTGGTCGGTGCTGTAGCAGTAGCAGGGACGGGAGCTTCTAATTCTAATATAGACGACGACCACTGATCAGCACAAGCACTGCATAAATGGGTAAAGAGAACATACCAGCCGTGAACTCCTTAGGGGGAGCTGGCTCTGTAGGCTTGTTCTCCGCAGGAGCAGGGGCAGCAGCAGCGGGCGCGGCAGCAGCAGTAGCAGTAGTACCAGTCGCAGGCTTGGAGTCTGCTTGGTTATCCCCAGATCCAGCAGCATTCTGTTTCTGGTTCTTAGCAGCCTTCTTCTTGTTCCGGAACATGGCCTTGAGGCCCTTCTTCACGAAGGAGAGGGCATTGGGAGCTTGGAGCGGTTAGAGCTAAGCAGACGCGCAGATGGAGAAGCAGTTGTTGTACTCACGGACGCCGGGCATTTTGGGATGAATATGCGAATGCGACGGGGTATAATAGAGAGCTGGTATCGTAGGAAGGGAAATGAGAGGAAAGAGAAAGAAGCGACGAACGGCAGGAAGGGCTTTACTTAAAGCGGACTGTTTTTGACTCCTTTTCGGGAACACCGCCACCGCTTCCTGTCAAGGCTCCCCCACTGTGGAGCCGTCAAGTTCTGTATACTTCTTGTAGACCCTTTACTCCGGAGTACAGAGTACTTCTTCTTTCGCTTCCTGTCTGTTGTTGAAGAATACACTAGGATAATAGTTCAGCAGTGGACGTTAAGAGCTGCAAGGCTAGACGTGTTTGTCAGCAATCGTTGTATCTCAGGCAAGTCATCGCTTGACAGGCGCATAATTCGTGACAAGCTTTAGCATCCCACGTGTTCAGCAAGCCAATTGCATGAATCGAGGTATGGGGCTGCTCTTGTCGCGAAGAAATGACGCAGTTGATCATACTGGCAGCTCTCTGAGGTTCAGGGATAGGAGTCTCTCCAAGTCACCGTTTCCATTATAGTCAGTGCCTATGCCAGGGTAGACGACAGGCCAGTTACCAGCACCATTTCGAGAAGTTACTACATTCCTTGCGACTAGTTAACTAAAGGTATGGAAAGAATTCCAACGTGAATCCTTCCTCCAAAGGGGGCTGGATCCTCATGTCTTAGGCATGAGCTGGGTCATGCAGCTACAGCCGGCGCATGAAGGTCTAGGGCATACCCAGAATAAAGCCAGACTGAGTAGCACTCGGTTGTTTCCTCATATTTACTCCGTACAATGTTCCAGATCCGAAAGTCCATCATCCATGGTCCTGAAGAACTGTCCCTGAATCGAGCCGAGGATCGGGTCGGCGCAACAACATTTCCCCGTCGGAACAACAAATCTCCGCCGTATTTGACTTGCTCTAATGACATACACGAGTTGCAAGCAGGAATTTGAATGTCTTGCAAGTGAGTCAAGTCAATTCTAAGGACCAGACACCATGCCTCCTGACGAGTCTATTTCACCAACCTCCGCCAATCCTTTGCCCAGGGACGCTGCCACGGAGCAAACTCCCCTGCTACGCGAAGAAACGCAGCAGGCTGCGGCGAGGGGCCCAGAGGAAGCACAGGATTCAGACGCCTCATTGGCTCAAGAACCGACCACGAAAGAATTGATTTTGATTTTGGGTAGCGTATGGGTCGGGGTCTTTCTGGCTGCTCTAGGTATGGATGTCACAAAGCCTGCGCGCGTCAACTCTATTAATACGCGAATGATGCTGCAGATACAACCATCGTTGCTACGCTCACAGTCCCCATCTCGTCCTCCTTCCAATCATTGTCACTTCTTTCCTGGCTGGCAACCGCCTATCTGATCTCCAATGCTGCCTGCCAACCTATCAGTGGTCGATTGACTGATATCTACTCCCGTCGGGCCGGCCTGGTTTTCTCCAACCTCTTTTTTGGCGCAGGGAATTTGATCTGCGGTTTATCAAGGAAGGAATGGACTATTGTCGTCGGCCGTGTTGTCTCGGGGATCGGTGGTGGTGGCTTGACTGCAATTTCAACCTTTGTCACCTCCGACCTGGTGCCTCTTCGAAAGCGAGGTGTGTGGCAAGGGATAGGTAACGTTGCCTTCGGTCTTGGTAGTGGACTGGGTGGCCTGTTTGGTGGATTGGTCAATGACAGTCTGGGCTGGCGATGGGCCTTCTTGATCCAGGTGCCCTTTATCGTAGTGTCGGGCATATTGGTTGCCTTCCTGGTTAAGGTACCGGTGAAGGAGTCGGATCCTTGGGGCAGACTGAAGCGCATTGATTTCCTTGGTGCCATTACGCTGGCCCTCACGCTTGTGACCCTCCTGCTTGGTCTCAACACTGGCGGCAACCAGGTGCCATGGACCCACCCTCTCGTGTTGACGTCCCTGCCACTTTCGGCAGTGTTCTTGGGTCTGTTCATCTACGTCGAAGCCAACATAGCATCGGAGCCAGTGATCCCAGTCCACTTGTTGCTCAATAGGACTGTCCTTTCCGCTTGTCTGACCAATTGGTTCGTCACAATGACAGTCTTTGGGCTCCTTTATTATATGCCGCTTTACTTCCAAGTCCAAGGTTCCTCCGCTACTGGGGCCGGTGCGCGACTGATTCCCCAGGCCCTTGGAGTGTCAATTGGATCCATGGGAACAGGCGTGATCATGCGCGCCACCGGCCGCTACAAAGCCCTGAACTATATCTCGGTGGGCTTCCTGCTTTTGGCTGGGATTTTGAATTGCACGTTGTCCCTGACAACGCCTGTTTGGCTGCCTTTGATCTACATATTCTTTGGAGGAATCGCCTATGGCGGCATGCTCACGGTAACCCTCGTTGCACTCATCTCCGCGGTCGACCACCAGCATCACGCTGTCATAACATCCGCCTCGTATGCATTCCGCAGCACAGGCAGCACCATCGGGATTACTATCGCCTCGACCGTTTTCCAGAACATCTTGAAAACCGATCTTTGGGCTCGATTCGGGAACCGTGAAAATGCCGAGGAGATCATCTCTCGTATCCGCGACAGCCTTGACGAGATCAAAAGGTTGCCGGCGGACTGGCGGACTGGTGCCTTGGCCGCGTACATGGACTCGTTGCGGGCTGTGTTCGTGACAGTACTTGGATTGGCCGTGTTGGGGGCGCTGGCAAGCTTGGCAGTCAGGGAGCATAAACTGCATAACAACCTGTCCCGACGGGAGCAGTGATTTGTCTTCGCCTCTGGGTATGTATAGTCTTGTCGATATTGAGATATATCTACTGTATCCATAGACCGATGTATATATTGAACTCTTCGAATACTCTTGCTATCATGTGGTTAAATAGACCGTTGATCTATTATGAACCAGGTTCAATTGAGTACATTGCCGTAATACTAAGACCTATGGCTTCGTTTTTGGCGCGATGGTCGTGCCGATCTAGGGCTACCTAAGAAAAAGCAATGGTTAAGTGGGTATGACGGCCGCATATAATCGAAATTCCATTCCATAAACAACAAGAGACAATCATTTCACCACACTTACATACTAGCTAGCTGACAAGTGAAAACCCTACCAACTCGACAGTCATTTGCATTTACTCACGGCATACATTCAGGCTAGGTTCATTTATTGCGTCGACGCTGAGGTGGCTATCACCTGGATATCAAATGATAAGCACAAATAAAAGACCACGCCAACCCTACCATAATATCAAGTCCACTGCAAGAAGATAATGCCGTCTGCCCTCCAACCCAGTAATTGGACCTAAAAAAGGAAGTCCCGCACCCGTTGCCTTGAATTATAACGTATTAAGCCCTCACATGATAGCACCTCGCGCTTTTGACTGCTCTATACCAGTGAGCATTCCATAGCCTCCGTGGCTCCGCGCCGACTCTGAGGATTACTTGCAGATGCTGCTGCTGTCCACTGCTACTCGGAGTATTATTACTGCATATTCCGTACTTGAAAATACAAATCTTCCTTCCGCCTTCGATCGGATGCGCTAAACCTGCCCTCTGATTGGTCCGGCCCGCACACCACTGTCCTTTGCTGTAACCCAATCACCGCCTGCCAAGCACATGACCGCATCGTCACGTTCTGCAAGCATGGCTTCCTTGATTCCCATCACCATCACCAGAGAGAAAGTGATATACATGATTCCTTCTTCCTCATCATATTTCATGCTTTCTTTTGATACCCGTTTATGCATCTTTGCTTCTTAAGTCCGGCATACCTCGCATAGTGCTTCTGCGGAGTACTGTTCTGTTCAGTGGCAACCAGTTCTCAAGTCTGATCCATGTCTTGAAACAGTTTTCTTTTCTTTTCTTTTCTTTTCTTTTTTTTCCTTCGGGTCCAGTTCATACATACCTTTTGTTCTGATCCGGAACTAACAACATACGGAGTAAGAACAACGCGCTGCTTCTGCTGCTTGGATTAGGTCACATCTGAGAAGACAGACTGCAACATCAGATAAGCTTGCATTCCATTGCTGCGCCAGCTAAAGGTGTTCACCTGCCATTGTCTGCCATTAAATTTTCGAGTTGCGTCTTGCAGTTCCGTCTTTTCGACCACTGTTGATATTTTGATATGGCTATTGGCATTAATTCCGGTAATTTGACTACGCCCGGGAGTGTCGTCTCAAAGGGCGTTTTGTCGACAGAAATGGAGGTTGATGGGAATAACCACAACGGAAAGACTGCTGTAGGGAACGAGGAGGATTATCATGCTGGCTCGAACGCGAAATCGCCGCCAGAAAACGGATCGTTGCCCCCACGCCGGAGACGACTGCTTTTATCAACAGAAAGCGCTTTTGTCGATAATGTGCTTCCGTCCTCGGTCCAGAATCCAAATATCGAGCTGCGGTTGATTACAGATGAACCGTCAGCGTCTCTCGCGGGTATGAATAAGGTCCCTCACTATATGGATACGGTGGATAGTCAGACGTTCGAGAAGAAGACGGCTGCCCGGAAATGGTTAAAGGCCAAAGCGGCGGAACTTTGTGAATGGGCTGATATGCTTCTGGTGGCGCCTATAGATGCGGGCACGTTTGGGGCGATGCTTGGGGGGTTGACGAATACTCTGACTCTGTCACTTCTTCGAGGGTGGCGGTCCATGAAGCCCGTCGTCCTCATTCCGGGGATGACTGTTTGTGAATGGGACCACCCACTGAGTAGCAAACAGCTCAACGACCTCGAACGGTTTTGGCCCTGGATTAGCATTGTCACGCCGGTACTGTTTCAATCAAAGGGGCCCGATGAGCTTGTGCAGCTTCCCTGGGACGGATTAGAAGAACTCCATGGAACCATTGGAGATGGGCTTGGGATATCCTTTATGGACACCTCTTCAAGCTCCACAAAGGTGTCTGATTATGAAGCGATCGGATCAGCAGTGACTCCTGGGAGTACTCCCATTTCTCGACAACCACAGTTCCGGCTAAATAGAAACGAGAATGGCACGTGTTCGTTGCCGTTAGAGATATGGCTGGACATTTTCGAGGACCATTTGGGAGATTGGGAGACTGCCAAGGCAGTAGGCATACCTACTAATCTTCCAGTTCCGAAAGAATGGCAAAGTCATCTCTTGAAGATGTCTACTCCGGCATCGCTGGAATATAGCATCCTTCGCGGTTCTTTTGCTGCGATAAAAAACCGCATCGATGCCTTGCCACGCTGGAAGCCGTTGTCTGATCTTGCCTGCCATCTTATCTTCAAGTTTTCCCGCACCGACATTCTCTCATATCTCACCGAAAACCACCTGGACCTTCTTTGGACGACATCACGGCTCACAAACTTGCCTTATCGCGCATCCGCCATTTACGGTAACCCGAACATTCTCACTTGGTGGCGGGACGCACCTGCGCTTCCCAACAAAGAATACATAGCCGACGCAATGGACGGAGCCTCCCGAGCGGGCTTCATCGATGTTCTCGAGTGGTGGCGCTCCTCTGGCCTCGAACTCCGCTATACAGAACGAGCCCTCGAAGCCGCCAGTGCCGAAGGCCGCACCGGCGTCCTGGAATGGTGGAAGCGCGCCTCCGCAGCCGCACCCGCCACAAACCCCTTGTCGCTGAAAGTCGGTAAATCAGTCCTTTTAGCCGCGCAGTCTGGTCGCGCGGAGTCTGTCGCCTGGTGGGACGCCTCGGGGATCCCCTACAGTCATGCAGAATCTGTCGCCCGCATCGCCAGTACGCACGGCCACGTCCACGTCCTCGAACTCTGGCGCCAGCTCAAAGGCGCCAAGATGATTTTCGACTGCCAGGTCCTCGTCGGCCCGACGAAGAACGGCCACGACAATGTCCTGGACTGGTGGCGGCGCAGCGGATTGCGCGTTGAGTTCAAGACGTGTGATATTGAGGAGGCTCTCGAAGACGCAGACCCGGTCTCTGGTGCTGAGGGGCGTGTGCGCGCATGGTGGGCTAAGAATGGGCTCAACCTAGGAGTTGGAACGAGCGAGTGGATGGAAACGAAGGTGTTGTGCTGATTATTCTCTTGGCTTTGTATTTTTGCCCTGATTTGGCTTCTTTGGTTAACCTTTTTTTATAATACCCATTTGGCATCAACTCTCAGCAATTCATTTTAACATTATATTATTATTTTTGGTTGCTTTATAAATATATGTATATACCTCTTGCTCATTGAAAGAATGGGAAGCACTCTTGACTCCGATTCCCTGGACGGTTCCTGATATAGTCTCAATGTTGAAAGTGCTTGAAGGTTAATCAGCCACACTTTTGCTAGTGCTCTATTCAAGCATTGTGAACTCTGGGAACTGGGATGGCATATATAACTGATACCAACGATTGCATAGTGGGGCCTTACATGGTGGTATACAAGATTCATTCAGTAGCACAGCAATAGTGATTAGAAGACTAGTTATTCCAATTTACTCGTGTATCGCTGGTGAACAAAGTCCTCTCCTACTAATAGCGATGAAATCAAAGGGCAACTGCAATGATGGTGGTAGACGGGTATCCTTCTATCAATCAATAACGACCAATCCGGTGACTGTAACAAGATATCGCAGACTTGTCTGCGTACAAAGGCATGGCGCGGCTATATCTATATGTAGGCTGAATAGGAGTGCCAAAACTCAAATGAATAAGGGTAACGAAGAAGTGTTCAACTTGCAACTCGTGCGTTTCAAACCTCTTTCCTGGGATATTGTTAGATGGACACTTAAATGCGCAAAACATATATATAATTTGGACAAAAAACTTACCAGGTACGTCCGGTATTCCCAACCGCAGGCCTGCTGATGGCGTTCCGATCGCCAAACGGATTATCCTCCTCATCCTCATCCTCTTCACCTTCCGAGTCCGTTTCTGAGTCCGTCTCGCTATCATCAAAAATACCCTTCATATTCTGTTTTTGTGCCGCAGACGACGAAGCAGACGGGAGGACGGGTAAACTCATCGGACGCGGAGGCCGTGGCGGTTTGGGTGGATTAACGACCAGGCCGGCAAAGCTCTCGTTCGTTTCGTCCGGATCACGCGGTGACCAGCCGGGTGCGAGGACGTCTTGATCGCTGTCGCTGTCGTCGTCTACGCTCTTGTTGAGGACTTCGTACGCCATCAGGGCGGTGACCAGTTCCTCGTTTGCGTGAATGAGTCCGCCAAGGTATTCCTCGTTTTCGATGAATTGGATATACCGGAGGACTTGTCGTCTGAGCTGCTTGCATGCCTCAAAGCGGTTGAGGACTTCAGCATCTTCGCTGACGCGGTGGGTTTCTCTGTTGACGAGTTTCAGGGCGTTGAGGAGGTTGGTACTTGCGACGGAGGATGAGGCGAGGGTCTGCAGCATCTGGGACTTTTCTCGTTCGAAGTTGAAGGAGCGATACCGCATTCGCTTTTCCTTCTTCTCTTGTTTCTCCTGCTTTTCTTTCTCCTTCTTCTCAGCTTTCAATTTACTGGCCGAATGCTTGTGTTTGGATCCTCCGACAACCGTGGATGGTCCGTTCCCGGTTGCGACGGAGACAACATGGCCCATTTGCGGACCTTCAGAGGCAGTGGAGTCCCGGAGAACCTTGGCCTTGGCTTGGTTGGCAGGCTGTTTCCGTCTCGGGAGTTGTTTGTAAAGCGCTGCCACACGTTCCATGCCCGGGGTATTCTTGTAGGTGACGGACCATTGGCCAAAGAGCTGTTTGCACTTTTCCTTCACCAGCCGGTCAGAGACGGGGTCTGTGGCAGCGATTCGCAACCGCTCCAATAAGGGCTCATCTGCAAACTCTCGCAGGAATCGACTTCCCGTGTTCTGTATCAGGAAGTCGAGAATGGTAAGAGCTCTTAGTTGGCGGTGCAGATTTCCATATTTACTTGAGTGGGTGTTAGAGATGGTAATATCCCGATTGGTGGTTTTCGGGTTGGGGTTTATCACTAACAGTTTCTTGCGAAGAGCCCGGCTTGCCTCCATCGGACCAGTGCTCTGGATGCGAATGGCCTCGATGAGGTCAACGATTCCACTGGAATCTTCAACCTCATATTGCTCGCCTGTAAGCACCTCGACCTGAACGGTCACTGCCGAGTATGGTTTCTATGCAAGCATAAGTCGACCGGTTATACGGTAAACTGCGTTTGGGAGAGACGACATACCGGGGACGAAAACATAACGCAGAGTCCTCTGTTCTAGATAATTTCTCCTGGACAGTAACCACATCAGCATGGCTTGAGCTTAAGTAGTAAATGGAATCTCTCAACCCCACCCGCTATTTGGCATTTGTCAACGACGGGACTCGGAGCCCGCAGGACCAGATCCCATGGATGGAATGCTTCAGCCTGGAGGGATATCGTCTGCAGGATGACACAAGTATCTCGTTTCTCGTACCGGTCAATTCCTGCAAGCCGGCCAGCGGTGGTTATTTAGTGACTGAAATGCGCCAGGCACAATCAGTGACGTGTAAGACCCAGTGGGCGGTGAGTCTTGGCAGAACACTGCTATGCTTACTAATTACAATGAAGAAACGTAATCTATCACCGAGCACCTCTGTTCCATAGAAGATGGCACTTTTTATAACCTCAATATCTCAGCCATCAATAGATATAACAAATAACCTATAAGACGAGGATATATATCCATCCTAGAAGAAGGTATATTATTTTCCCCAAAACTCCATTTACTGATGCGATGGTTAGCAGGTGGCCGAAAAGGGCTACTTCGTGCCTTGGCATCACGCGTGTGTATTCCCATGACCACGGGCTTTCCCTCCACGCCAGGTCACAGTTCTAGGCTTCAGTTGAGTGCTCTGTACAGGTGCTACCAAGGTGTAGTGACTGTCATATGATTGGGCATAGAAGATTACAATGCCCCAATCACAATAATGATTCTATAGTTTTATATATAAATGTAATGGTGTCGCCTGATGGTGAATTGATCTGCAGACAAGGACTTGGCCGAAGATGCGTTGATTTCAACAGGCGAGGGAGATCTTTTCACTAAGTATGCAACTTGTAGACCTCTCAGGGTGTCAGAATAGGGTATACCAATGAATCCTCGAGCTGTTCGTGCTGTATTGTAGAAGTTTTCATGAATGATGCCGCTGGACATAGACACTCGCAGCTCCGCTGAAGCACAAGATAGGGCAACACCATATTCCATTAATAGGAGAAGAAAATACGAACTTATTGGAGGATGAATTCTGAACTCTGTTTCTTCAACAAGTAAAGTCTTAATGCTTGCCTTCCTATTGCCTTTTCCCTGATGGGAATAGCTCTTATTTAGGCATCCTTATACATACGTACACCATTTTGATCTTTGGTGGATGTGCGATCACGACGTACGTCGTCAAGTGGAGAACCTCTACCACCATCCCACGGTCATACCGACCAATATATTTGACGTTTGTCTCCTGCGTCCTAGCTCTGGCCTCCCCTTCTTGTCAACGTCATGAGGCTCGTTGCCTCAGGAGTATTGGTGGTGCCTTGGGAATATCCAGGGCACAGAGATAGTCTATGATAGCCGTTGGATAGACGACCCGCGATAGTATCACCCAGGACGCGACTGCAGCCGAGACTGTTTGGAAATCTGTGACGTCAAATTGTAACCGTATGCACCTTGTCGTCCTTGGGCCCTTCCATGAGCGGAAGGTGGTAGGTTGAGGGGTCGACGCTGCCAGTATGCTGTCAAAACAGGAAGGAACATCGCGTCTTCCTCCACCCACTCGAATTGTGAACCTTTTCCTTATTTTCATCATTGCACTCTGCTTTGGCTTTTTGGTGAGATCAGTATCCACATCGCATTCTCCCTCTAACATCTTGTATTTGCCGTGAAGATCTTCGATTTGAGCGAAGATGTCAAAGATATAGCTGTCTTTTTGCATCCCTTGGATGCTGATAACCACAATCACCACCACCACTGTTATGGGTTCATACGAGAGCCCTTGGGTGAATACTCGGCAGAACCTCGTCAGCCCTAATCAGTGAAGACGGAGTACAAAATCTGATTCGTACGCACAAAGGTGCGGAAGTTTCTTTTCCCTTCTCCAGTTTGAGATTTCGGTGTACGATGGCCTATTCATTGAGACAATTTGGGTTATCCCCTAACAACCACTGCCATATTAGCAGCCAACACCGGCGAAGCATGCAACGCGTTTGTCCGCCAGCATTGGAGCATCAGCGGGAAAGAGTCTCAGAACCTCGCGGGTGAGGGTGGCATGGACCGCTTCCCACCAGTGATGTGAGAGCCGATCAGGAGCGAGCACCTCTGGCCGCCCCGGGGGACGCGACGGGTTTGGAGAACGTGCTGTGTGGTGGAAAAGCGGCCTTCGATGAAAATTTCAGCGACTATCATGAAAGGCTGTTGTATTCACCAAAGCATACGACCTCAACCTCCCAACCCAGCCTAGTGAACTATTCCCAAGAGATCTCATCCCCAGCATGGGCGTCCCCAGCATCTCAATTTCAGGAACAACGCCGTCAGCCAGAGTTACTCTGTAGAAGGAAGTACAATGCATATCCTGTACGGTGTTTATATGAAAGAGGCTGGCATGTGATTCTTTCATTTAAAACTATAGAGATGGCGCGGGGGCAACATGCAACATCTCGCGCGTATACAATTGGAAGCGACAGCTTTTCCTTGTCAGAGACTACCAGCAATGATGCCAAACCCGATTCCACGCGCAGATGCCCGGGAGAGACGCCTGGCCATCGCAGGTTGGTCTTTTGGAGAGCTCGAGAAGGAGAGACCGAAGACTGAATTGAAAACCGGGAGGAAGATTTTGGGGGTGATGATAATCCTCACTGTTGTCGCAACAGCTTGTATCATATGGTACAAGCGGGACCGGGCTAGGTAGGTATCTTGACCTGCCATCTGCAGTCCTAGTCGGTCAGATTTCCAATGACACTTGCCACTAACTCCATTGTCTGAACACTTAGAAATCCCGATCCCAATTTGATGGCCAAGCTGCCCCAGACAAATGAGGAGGGGACCAGGAACACCCTTTGGATGTTCAATAGCGCCCGGAACCGCGAGATTCCTAGGAAGTGGCAGGCAGCCGATAGGCAGTTCAAGGGCAGTCGTTTCTGGCGCCCGGCTAACATTCACAACCAATACTTTTTTAAGCTTTCTGTAGCTTTAAATGCCTGGATATTAAAAAATACCAAAAAACGCAATGATAATTTATATTACTGGAGAGAAACTTTGATCTATAAGAAATTATCCATTCAGTGTATATAGTTTTATTGCTACCGTGCTCATATAATAAATTTTAGACTCCGTAGATAAACTGTGGTATACTACCATTTAATATTGAATACATGATTTCATACAAAAGACAGCGTAGGACTTGGGTCAACACAGGCAGAAGTTGGTTGTGAATAGGCAGCCCTGACAGAATAAAGCAAGAGGGCTTCATTTGGTCTCGTGACCTTTCCCGAAACGGCTTAGGGCGGGGAATCAAATGGCTTGACACCTTTATGCCTGATTTATGCCTTATGACCGCGGCGCATGTCTTTCGTGTGTCGAGAACGAGATAAAAGAAGTTTGATGACTGGTCTCAATTGGCTTCAGCGACGGCTACAAGTCCATGAAGGGTCCAGAAACCTTTCCAATGGGTCTAATTCGCGTTGAACCTGTCCTATTAAGACCGCTCGCCCGCTTGGGAATACTCTGCTCCACCCAGCGTCATGTTTAAAGCCCGCCGTCGTCTCACCACTTTCCTCTCCCACCTTGTTCCATCTTCTCCCTCTTCTCCCTCCTACGTTCAGGTTGCCAACATGTCGTACCAGCAAGAACGTTATATCGCCGAGCTCGCCGTCCAGCGTGCCACTATTCTCACGCAAAAAGTCTTCCACGAGAAGGCCAAGGGCACCGTGTCCAAGGACGACAAATCGCCCGTTACTATCGGCGACTTCGGCGCCCAGGCATTGATCATCCAGGCCATTCGCAAGAACTTCCCGAACGATGAGATCGTCGCCGAAGAGGAGGCCAGCTCCCTCCGCGAGGACAAGGCTCTGAGTGCAGAGATCTGGCGGTTATCCAAGGACATTAAATTGGAAGATGCGGAAAGCGACAGTCTGCTGGGCGGACAGTTGCCGAGCGAAGAAGCGATGCTCGATATTATCGACCAGGGCAAAAGCCAGGGAGGTGGCAAGGGCCGCATCTGGGCCCTGGATCCCATCGACGGCACCAAGGGCTTCCTTCGTGGAGGCCAGTATGCCGTTTGCCTGGGACTGTTGGAGGACGGTGATGTAAAGGCGGGCGCCATCGGTTGCCCCAACCTCCCTGTGGATGACTCTGCAACGCTGTCTGCAGGAATCGGTACCGACCAGGATGACGGCACCGGCAAAGGTGTGCTGTTTTCGGCTATCCAAGGTCAAGGATCCATCAGTCGCCCTCTCCGCAACGGCTCTCTCGCCGGTAGCAAGTCTATTTCCATGCGCCCCGTGCCGGAAATCGCTCAGGCAGTCTTCTGCGAAGGTGTGGAAGCCGCGCACTCCGCCCAGGGCGACAACGCCGCTGTCGCCCAGCGCCTGGGCATCACCAACCCGAGTGTGCGATTGGACTCGCAGGCTAAATACTGCTCGATCGCTAGGGGTGCAGGTGACATCTACCTGCGTCTGCCCGTCAAGAAAGACTACCAGGAGAAGATCTGGGACCACGCTGCCGGAGACCTGATTGTCCGCGAGGCTGGTGGCCAGGTGACGGATATCTACGGGAACCGTTTGGACTTCAGCAAGGGTAGGACTTTGGCTGTAAACAAAGGTGTTGTCGCTGCTCCGAAGGCCATTCAGGACCAGGTCATTGATGCTGTGAAGGTGGTTCTGAAGCTGTAAGAAGGTACAACGCCATGTTTGGATGATACGATCTACGATGAAAATCTGTTATGATAATTTTTGACCAAATCACGCTAGATACGCTCAGAAAATTCATTGGATAGACAGCAATTTCCGGACACGTAAGACGGATATGTCCGTTTGAAGTGTTACTTCCTCTTTTTCATGCTTCATCAATGTTTTTAAACGTGTGTTCGTACAATTTATCAAAGCCATCTTTTATGTAATGTTATATCCGTCATCCAGATATACCAACCGCAAAGTCATTTGTGGATTGTTCTCTGGATGTGGTTTTAAAAGACCATAAGCCCTAAGCAGATTATCCTTGCCCACGGCTGGTCAGTTTGTAATGTTTACTGACTTGGCGTCGCCCTCACTGTGGATAGTGAAGTCCCAGGCTGGGAGAGGACGAAGGTGAGGGGCATCTAGCCAATCCCGGAGTTTCTTCGGTGTAGTACCTGACATACGAGGCTTTCATTGCCTTGGTTATGTGCAGGAACAAGTCATACTCAACTGGTGATGTCCGGCCATATTTTAAGACGAGGTCCACTCAGGCTACTCACCCTGCGATAGCCTTATACTCAAATCCAGTGCCCATTGAGCATTTAAAATGGGAAGAGAAAAAGCCTGGACCCTGATTGAAATATAGTACATATGTACAGAGTTAACCCACGTGTCCCATTGTAAATGCCACTTTCACCGGATCTTCTTAGCCTTCAACCTAATCTTCTCTCCGTTGAGGAAAATTCCCTTGCCCTTATAGGGCTCTGGTCTCCTCCATTCCCTAATCTTGGCTGCAAACTCCGTCACCACCTGTTTATCAACGCCCTCAAGCAGGATACGTGTCGGTTGTGGGGTGCTGGCTTTGACGCCTTGTGGAATTCCCAGCTCAACGGGATGCGAAAATCCGACTTTCAAGTTAACAAATTGTTGACCGGGGTACGTGGGTTCCACCGTAGTTGCTGTGGGTTCGACGCTGGCCCTGTAACCGACACCAACCAGACTCAGAATGCAGATGTGACCTTCCGATACGCCAAGAACACAATTCTCTAGATGTGCTCGCATTGTTCCTAGAAGCGCACGGTAACCATTAGACTATCGAAGGATCACTGACCATTCCGGTGTATAGCACATACCCCACATAGCACGTTGAAAAGGGAGTTCAGGGTCCTTAACAGCCACTCTTATCTTCGCGGAGTCGCCTTCATCACGGGAAAATTCCAAGAAAGACGGAAGATTGAGGGTGAGTTCTCCTGTGGCCAGACAAAGCAATAATTAGCTATGCTGGATTTCTTAAAAAGCAAGATCATCGTAACGAACCCAGAGGCCCCTTGACTACAGCTGCAGTAGTCGGAATATCCATCCCTCTCGCCTTCTTACTCCGCTCTATCGACTCAGGCAAATCGACGAAATCCAGCGAGACTTCCGGTGGTACTCTGATTGCACTCCTCCCAACTCGAGACTGTGTCGGCACGGTAGTCGAAAAGCATTGTGTCTGTTGAGGCAGGGAAAACGCGGGCGTGAGAAAGGTAGGCAAGGATCCGCGTCTCAATGCAGCTCGAGGGAACTGCTTCAAGCAACTCTGTGCTATAGGGAACGACATGGCGACGGGGTTTGCCGTTGGTGCTGCGGAGGTTTTTGGGATCTCCGAGGGTCGAGTGGATTTTACTTGCCTTCCCGATACGGTTTAGGGCGGTTACACGTGATAGGCCCTATTACTCCTTTCGGTGCTTCGCGACCTCATCTTCTCGACACTTGTTTGTCGCGACAGAGGATTCATGGAGATGCGATTACTGCAGAGGATTGGCTTTTCTGGTGACTGACTGGGCGGTGTTTGTCGACTGTCAACGAGGACTGTGATATCTACATTTTTCATTCTCTTTATTTCACTTGTTGCATTTCTATACTCTTATAAGTTTGCCTATTCTCGACTATACTCTCTTTATTTTCATAATATCCATCTGCTATCATCGTCTTCTATCTTGGCTCAGTTGAGGCGGCTCCTCACCAACCCAGTACTCTTATTTACTGCAACTGCTTGGCTTTGATAGTGACAATGGCGGTGTTTGGGGAATCTTCGTTCGCCATAGTACACACTTTTATTCTCATGCTGACATATTTATTTTCAATCACATTTGCCGACGCAGACCTGAGTGGTATATCATCCCTAGCACATGTGATACTGGTTTAGCTGATGGTTGGTCAGCACTTTCTGGACGCAACCTTTCGCGAGATATGAACTTAGTTTCATTTCTAAATGCCAACTCTCAACAACAAGACGCTACATTTACCGAGGCAGTCCAGCTTCTAGAATCTATGGAGTCCACTCCGTCATGCAACCGGATTGCAGCGACAAGATTGATGATGTCTTGCCAGTCCATCGGGGGTAAGGCCGACAATATTGGATCCAAAGATTATGTGGCTTTGGAACGCGTTCGTTCATTATACGCTGCAAGGTTAGCCATCTGTGAACTTGGCGCGGCCCGAGTGTCTATTCCAGCACCATGTAACTCTATTGCCGTTGAGCCTTGGCCAAGGAAAACCCTGTTTGGGTTATCCACTAAACATAGGCCCCAAAGCGGTATTGAACACGACTTCCCACAGCAGGCCTTGGAGTCATGTCTCAAGTCACTGGAGTCACGACCTCAGTGGTGGACATCTTACAGCAATAGTCGACAGAATGCCATGGTGATATGCCAAGCAACAAGGATCGAAAACGAGAAGGAGGAGCTCTTGAATCTACATAAGTCAATTGCCGATGTTACGCTCAAGCTCCGTCATGGCCTCGGAGAGGCACTACGCATGGCGGCTGCCGAATCTGCGCAACAGAAGGCCTTTGCCCACGCTGTTGGGGCCATGCGGAACAAATTGGCTTGTGAAATAGAAGAGACCGAATTACGCTCCAGAGTTGTCCTGAGTGGGATTGTCCACAACATTGAGTTAAGCGTTGGCGGGGTTGTGAACAGTGTAGCTTCGGCTCTTGGAAGAGTCCACACTGGGACAACGGCCCTTGAAAAGGTTTGCGAACGCGCATTCATACTTTATCAACTGGTAATTCATAGATCTAATATGTATTAGGATATCCGCAACATCTCAAATGAGGTTTATCATCTACAGGGTGAACTTCGGATGGTTCATGAGGAGACTTTAGAACGAAGCGCGCAGCTTGCACAAGCTCATCAGAAAGATACTTTTGCACATACCGAACTTGTGTCTTCTCTTCATTCATCATTGGAGTCGCTCCTCCAGGGTGACATGGTTAGGCTGTTTCAAGATGTTGGGACCTTTGACACACTACTCGTAAGCGCTTCCTGAATATATCTGAGTATACAATGGAAGTTGAACATAACAGGAATGGCTCACTGGAAGAATGAACGCTATTCTAATACAAGAGGCTGAGGTTTCCGAGGTTGGTGATCCTTCTGCATGTTGGGACAGGGACCTTTCTCTAAATATGACAGCGTCTGCGAAATTTCGACGTCGCGCTGCAGACGTCAGAGATGAAGGCCAGGGATCTGCACGAAGCACAAACGCTGCAATACGAAGCTATTACAGCACATTCTCAAGCCCAGGGTAATCTGGAAATCAACATGCGCATCTCTCAGGCACTAATTGACAGAGCAACTGCTGCTGCTGCTAATCTGCAAACCATGATAGACGATTCTGCGACCAGATATCGGGAATCCCCTGCTTTTAATGGCCCTCTTGGGCCATATTCCACGTGGACGATGTGTATTCTTCTCTTCAGCATGCTTGGTGTACAAAATCCAAGATCTGCTCTGGCATTGTTACTTATTGGGATGAGTACGTGCATCCTGACATTCCTTGCATACAGCTGATAGCTAAAGCCTCTTAGTTCATCTAGTTGCGACAAAGATATACTTTTAACATATACAGTTCATCTTATTAACGCATGTATACGCCCGCTTATTATATTTGTATTACTTACACCATATACTTTACAAGCTCATGGCAAAGGAAAAGGTGGTTCATGATGAGCCAACAAATCAAGACGATATTAATTTGAATAATTGATACTATTGCCATTGTTTATATGTTCCATCTGGAACAACCACATATGATGAAACTTGTGCCTGATATTTACCTTGTTATGCTTTGGCAATCGACGATCAAAGGTCCATTTGGTAACTTTGGGAAGCTGTATAGGTAGGGTAAGTTCCAGCTCGTGAGTCGTCGCCGTTGCAACGTCTCCTTCTCTTTTTTTGCCTGGCACCACTCATAAAGACGATAGGATTCATTCAGGGTGATTCTTGTCTATTCTGGGTTCTGCGATTGCAACGGCCCCGGTACTATCCGAGCCGTTGTCCTGATAATCCTTTGGTTCCCGAACGATGGTCTCCACAGGCATGCCGATTTTGATAACCTTGATTGGACTCTTTCCTGTTTGCGCCACAAGGAAATTCGCTGCCGAGGGGGGAATACGACGTACAGAGTATATAGTCCTTGACGATCCCCCGATTCTGGACTGACAGAACTCGAACCGAATGACCATTTCGGACCATTTCTTCCTTGTGGGATTTCCGCCGTCAATTCATCCAGCAGCAATGTTTCTGATGCGCCAATCTCTCCTGAATCTGGCCGCGCTATTAACCGTTGCACGGCTCAACTTCCGAGAACCCGTGTACGGCGGACTAAATCAACACTGCCCTGTACAGCCACAATTATACAACACTAATCCCCAAACATACAGAATTGAGAAACGAACTCCTTGGAAATAGCTCTTTCCCTCTTAATGAAAAGAGCAGTAATAGTATGGAATCTCTTCTATATATTTTATTTTTAAAATAGAAAAATTGCCTTAGTCGGGATAGTTGAATACAAAAAATAACATTCTGTATTTTTACTCAATCAGAGAATCTTGTAATCAAGATGTTATCAACGGGCCCTTTTTGATTCGGCTAAATTGATTCTAGGCAGTCATATTCCCCACCACCAAAGATCTTCAAAAAAACCGTTTGATTGATATCAGTTTCTAGGCTTTATAAGTATTTATAGAATGCGGTTATCTTGGTGAAATCTTGCATGGCGATGAATGAGCATTAGAATTTAACCTCTACTCACTTTAAACTCACTTAACTCACTGCCAATTCCAAGAAGCATCTGCAATTGCTTGATTTCTGCTTGTTTACAAGGATCATTATATAGGGGATACGAGGCCAGTGCTACTAATATGGATTTGGGCCATAGTGTTGATGCAGTCCAACGCACCGTGCCTGGACTAATCGGCACGGTGATCTTGGTACGCGCGTGCCCCTGCTACGGCCAATTGCTTATACGATTAATACTTGTAGATGGTAAAACAAAGACCGAGGGTCTCGGAGCCGACGCCAGACCGGATTGTCTCTATATAAAGTGCTGGTGCCCTTGACCTCTCCTGCAGCACGCCAATAACTTGTTGCATAGAGCGCGTGAACCAATCACAGCTCATTCAATCATGGTTTCCTTTGAATTCCTGTCTCTCCTGGCCCTGGGTTCATCAGTCCTCGCTCTGGATGCTTTCCAAACGCATTGTGCCAATTTCGCAAGCATTGACCTGCCCAATGTCAAGGTGAACTTCGCCACGTACGTCGCCAATGGGACGAATCTGTCGCTGCCTGACAATCCGCCAAGTTGTGCTTTTCCCTCTCAATATGTGTCAGCAGACATGTGCAGGATTGCCATGGCCGTGGCGACTTCAAACAGCAGTGAGATTACACTGGAAGCTTGGTTCCCTCGTAACTACACTGGCCGTTTCTTGAGTACGGGCAACTCGGGCATTTCTGGTTGTATGTTTCGCCCCCGTTTGCGATTTTTGTTCTCTGTTCTCGTTACTCACCTTTGATCCACGCAGGTATTCCATATGATGACCTTGCGTACACGGCTCAGTATGGATTTGCCTCGGTTGGTGCCAACAGTGGCCACAACGGAACGTCTGGCAAGCCCTTCTATCAGCACCCCGAAGTCATTGAGGACTTCTCCTACCGCTCGATCCACACGGGTGTGGTTGTAGGCAAAGAGCTCACCAAGCAATTCTACGAAAGAGGTTTTGACAAATCCTACTATTTCGGGTGCTCGACTGGTGGTCGCCAAGGATTCAAGTCTGTCCAAGCATTCCCCAATGACTTTGACGGTGTGCTGGCAGGGGCCCCTGCCTTCAACTTTGTCAACCTAGCCTCTTGGGTTGCACACTTCTACCCCACGACTGGCCCTATTTTATCAGACACGTATCTCTTACCCGGTCTGTGGGAGGTCGTCCATCGCGAAATCCTCCGCCAATGTGATGGCCTTGATGGCGCCGAGGATGGAATCATCGAGGACCCCGATCTCTGCCACCCCATTCTCGACACCATCATCTGCAAAACTAACACGAACAATGGCAACTGTATCACCGGCACCCAAGCCAACACCGTTCGCCAAGTGCTTTCCCCCTTTTATGGCGTCAACGGCACCCTTTTGTTCCCCCGCATGCAACCGGGTTCGGAAGTGCTTAGCACCAGCACCGTGTACACCGGGGTGCCTATAAGCCTCGCCGGAGACTGGTGGCGCTATGTGGTCTATAACGACCCGAACTACGACGTATCCAAATGGAATCTGAGCGATGCCACCGCCGCCCTCGACCAAAACCCCTACAACATCCAAACCTGGGATGCCGATATCTCCGCTTTCCGCAAGTCTGGTGGAAAGGTTCTCACTTACCACGGTCTGCAGGACGAGCTGATCAGCTCTGAGAACTCGAAACTCTACTATCGCCGTGTGGCGGAGACGATGAACCTGGACCCGAGTGAAATCGACGAGTTCTACCGTTTCTTCCAGATCAGCGGAATGGCTCACTGCAAGGGTGGTGAGGGCGCAAACGGCATTGGAAACAGCGCAAAGGCGTATAATGGCGACGCTCCGGAGAGCAATGTGCTCATGGCGATTGTCAAGTGGGTGGAAGAGGGTGCTGCTCCCGAGACTGTTCGCGGCGCCAAGTTCGCCAACGGGGTCGGCTCGCAGGTTGAGTATACCCGGAAGCACTGCCGGTACCCTAGCAGAAACGTGTACAAGGGCCCCGGTAACTATACTGATGAGAACGCCTGGCAGTGTGTTTAAGCTTCCCTGCCTGCCCCTAGTTGTAGA
The DNA here is from genome assembly GCA_003004525.2 of Aspergillus sp. MA 6038. Taxonomy (NCBI): domain Eukaryota; kingdom Fungi; phylum Ascomycota; class Eurotiomycetes; order Eurotiales; family Aspergillaceae; genus Aspergillus; species Aspergillus sp. MA 6038. The sequence goes on from PQME02000021.1 coordinate 83,611, forward strand.
TATATAGGATTTGGACTGTACATACTACATACTCTAATGGACATCTTATTCGGTAGTTGGCATTGCCATATCCGTGCTCTTACAATTCAATGTTTCAAGTCCCTTTCAGCTCTGCGTCCACAACAACGGCCCTATGATCAGATATATACACCTCGTCATCAGTTTTGTTAGGCAGAATCTCATACGCCCGCCCATTCCACGGATCGTTTCCTTTAGGGCCCAGAAGAACATAATCTAGCAACGCAACGTCCTTGGGCTTGTCGTTGAACCCCGTGAACGAATACCCATCCCCACACGCAGTTTGGCCCCTATGCTCTCTAACAAGACCCCTAGAATCCGCAAACATTGCTCCATCCCCTGTCAGGACACCGTACGCATCGCCCTCGTCCTGTGCATCGGTGTTGAAATCTCCACAAAAAATGATTCCCTCAATGGCACCCATCCCCTGGGGCACACCAGAGCCGCGCCCCGGATTAGAAAGCCACTCCTTCACCCACCGCAAAATCATCTTCGCGCCTTCGAGCCTCGATCGTCGTCCCCGATGATCCAAGTGTGTATTGCAAACCAAAACACGCCGGTTAGTCGCACGGTGTCTCAGCACCGCAGCCGTGAGGATTCGGCGATAAGCTGCATCCCAGCCGCGCGATGGCCTGTTGTTATTCTTGGGATGCAGCCAATTGGTTTCGCTCCACTCCACGTCCCAGACATCTGAACGGTAGAGGATAGGTGAATGTTCACCCTTGGTGCTGCCGTCTCGGCCGTAGCCGATGTGTTTCCAAAGGTCGTTCTTGATGTCGCCGTTGTCTGACGATGAAGCCGTGTTCTTTTTATCTGGATTCAACCCATTCAAAATATCTTTCAATTGTCGATAGAGAACCTCCTGTAAGCAAATGAGAGCTTCTGGGTGGTGGCGGGTGTGGGTGGTTAGCTGGCGTATTATATGATGCCTCCTGACGTCCCATGACTTCTCAGGAGGGAAACGAAGTAATGGGATGGTCCGGATATTATGGGTTATAATCCGAATGGAGAGAGGATTGCTTTTAGCAGTCATACTGAGAGTTGGGTTGATGTTGAGGTTTCGTCCTATTACTGTTTGGTCTGTTTGGTTGTTGTATACTTCTTCTGCCTGAGGCACACATAACTGGATCGTTGACTTGAGGGGTATGCAACTTTACCAGTTAGGGCAGTCGAAAGAATCAAATTGCTGAGTCTGGCATGTGGAGTAATTACCTTGACTCTCCTACATCGAAGGGTCATATTGATTATTTATTCTAGAACCTACTTTTCAGATCGCGAATGAGATCTCAGCTTCCTGGGATCCGGGCATCAGGACCCGTACGTAAAGGTTCCCAGGCACGGGAGTAATAAACAAGGCTACATGGGTAAGTAAAAACCAATGCGAGCACTACTTCCGGATTCAGGTTGTAAATGCAGTGCTTCAGCGTTATTTGGATTGTAAGAACTGCGCCAACCCCACTACCGATGCTGCGTATGTATTATTCCTCTTCGCATTCCATGACTATTTTCATTGTTTCTTTCAATTGAATCAGTAATTCCAGTAGGTCGTAACTAGTAAGTAATAATATGATCGATATTATGATACCAGGATTGAAGTGGAGGTGCTTAAGCTGTTGTATGGTGGAAAGCATGTGTACTCTCATTCATCATGCAAGAGAACAGCAAGGAAAGCAGACACTATCAAAATATTAACAGAAGAGTGGAGAGGTTAGGCATGATTGTCATACCTGTGGTATATACAGAGTAACCTTGATCCCCTGACTAAGTAATGTTGAATTTATTCTCGAATCATTTAACAGTAGTCACCTTGCTATACAAGTAAATGCTGCCAATGTCGATGTCCTGATGTGGTGCGTTAATAATGAATGACTAATGGCGGCTTGAGCCGACAAGACGCCCTTGCTACTTAGGGACATAGCGGTGCTATGGCCGCGAAGATGTCATGGTCCGGAGTAAGCAGCAACATCATCAGCATTGTTATTGTATATATATATTCCACTAGCAGCTTTTATTTGACTTCAGCCCGTTCACTATTTGGGCACCATTTTCGAGAGAATTACAGGCTGACCGAACCGGCCGTATCTACCGTCCCAATGGCTGATCCCACCGTCGACGCATCCGCCGTAGACGAGTTCGCGCAGACGCGAGGCGGCGACGACCTATTCGATGATGAAATCATCCCGGTCTCGACAGGAGAGCAGGTACAATCCGGCATAGAACCACAGCAAAATACTGCGGCAGAAAAGTCGCCGGATAACGGTGGCCAGGCGGCCCCTTCGCAGACCCCTCCTGCGCAGACCCCTCCGCCGCGGCCGCGGGGTGGTGAGCGGGGTCGAGGGAGAGGGAGAGGGAGAGGCCGTGGAGGACGAGGAACATCGGGACAGAGGCGCGCCGAGGGTGGCTCCAGGGGTAGTAAGCCCAGTGAGAGTGCCACCGAGACTGAAGGCGGCGATAGCGTAGAAGATTCTGCGCGGGAGAAACCTGACAAGGTATCGGAGGAGGATGATGCTGCATCGGACTCGAAAGCTCCTAGTGCTTCGAACGGGAATGAAGGTCCGCGTGTGCCGGCCGTTCGGGGGGATAGGAGTGCTACGGGCGGGATTAAGAAGGTATGGGGCTCTTTCCATTCTCTCGAAATACCCTTACAAAGGCTGGTACGTGCTAACCATCGCACCAGCCAAAACTCACGGAAGAGCAACTGTCCCAACGAATCGCAGCCGCCAAGGAAAATGCAGCGAAGCTGTCAGCTGCGCACGCTCGCGCTGAAGCCGATCAGGCATCGTTCCTCGAGCGCGAGAAGGTAGCAGAAGAGAAACGACGACAGGAACGCCAAGAGCGCCGCGTAATGGACTCGGAACGAGAGCGGAACCGGCTGCGAAAACTCAATGCTCTGAACGGCCGCGAGTGGGATGCCACGAAGCAGGAAGAAGATTACAACCCTCGCGGTGGTAAGGGCCAATTTGGACGAGGTATGCACGGTGCTGTTTCGGGGTACACTCGGCGTGACTTCGATAATGGCCGTGCGGGAGAACATTCACCAGACAGCCATGGCCATCACAATAGTCACCGTGGACGAGGACGAGGTGGAAGGGGTGGACGCGGTCGGGCCAATTCCCGTGGGCCGCGGAAGGATTCGGCCGTTCCTGAGGGAACATCTGATGTGCCCGCTAAAAAGGAAACCAAGGGTGCCCCTCCGGCTCCTATTAACGACGAAGCCGAATTCCCTGCGCTGCCGAACGGTGGCAAGGATCGCCCTGTCGAAACCAAACCGAACTTAGCGGATGATAAATCGGATTGGGCAACGTCCCCCGTGGCTGGGACGAGCTGGGCTGACCAGGTCGAGTCTCAGTGATCGGAGATGCAGAGCTCAGAGTCACTTTTCTGGATGGTATACCTATTGCTACATGCCCATGAACGTCCCAGCATTGCTTTTTTTCCTTTTTCTCTTTTTCTTTCTTTTTTTGGTTGATTATTGATATCCCCTCCATGATTATTGTGTTTGTTTTCGATACCTTACGGTTCTACGATTCTATATATACCTCTGTTGGATGACGATAACCCACAAGAGACCACAGACGTGGATGGTATCGTTAATCATAGAGAAATGACAGCTTTATATGTTCCATTACCTGCCTCTGCACTCTAGCCAGTTGTCGGCGGAGTACCCACCGGACCCAGTGTAGGTTTGACAGGCGGGGCGGGGCGGGGCGGGGCGGAAGTGAATAGCGACGATCGCCTCCCATGACGAAAAGTATACGAAACCCGCAAATGGAAGGGCGAATCCCATTATAGGGCGAATTTCATTGTCACTTTATAGTAAATCCACACGTCACCTAATACTGCATCCAAGCTTTCAATAACAGAGTCATATACTTCCTGCCCAAGATGACTGATGCTTACGGCCAAGGAGGCAGACATGGAGGTAATCACCCTCGATCTTCCACGCAGGGCGGCGCCAGTGCTGTCCCTACGCCAGCTAACAACTCCGGCGGCGGCTCAGGCTGGGGCGATAAGGGGTTCTTCAAAGGAGGAGCACAGGGACCCGGAAATCAGAATGTATGCGTTCAAACCCTCCAAGCCCAGATGAAATCACGTACTGATGCATGAACGAAGGAAACAAGCGCCCTATCTACATCCAATGGGTTCGGTCCTCTGCGGCACCAGAAGGAGGACGCGGGAGCGCATTTCGAACAGCGCGCTGAGGATATGAACACTGACGGGAGCCCGCCGCCATCGGGTGCGACCTGCGAGACGGAGGATCATAGTTTTATGAATCATAAGCCTGGTTGCTCAGGAGGTCTGCCAGGGGTGGGTAAGGCGAAAACAGTCTTGGAGACGTACGTATTGCCTTTCCCATGGGGTCCTTTGTATATATACTGATTCGAGTGGCTTCAGACTACACGGACAAGGCAGATGAGCCCGCTTGGAGGTATAGGGACGCGTCAGTCGGATATAAATCGGACCTTTGTCTTCGGCTTCTTTTCAATGCTGTATGCGATTGCGGTGATAAATCTGGTTAGAGAAGAGAAGTAAAGAATGAATTGGTAGTTGGTTAATCAGCAAGACAGCTGGTGGTGATTCAGCATGATAGATCCCAATTACGGTAGAGCCTATCTAAGGCTCTAGTTGTAGAAGAGCCTACGATGCCAGACTATAGGGCTAGAGGAAGAAGCAGGCCAGGCTTTCTAAAGAGGCAGACCTGCCGTGCTCATAACCTTTTAGCCCTAACAGCAGTCTTTAACGATTCCTACGTACAGCGCTTCCCGTTCTTCGCGGTCATGGCCGTCTGGCTGGTTATCATCAACCAATGCCGCTTCAAACCAATCTATTTATCGCGCTAGCAGGCTACGTAATGAATTACTTCTGCACCGAAACCCTCGGTTCAAGGAGCCAAGTCGCAAACACAGTCGGCGCATTCACAATCGGTGTATGCGGAATCCTCTACTCCCGACTCTAGCAATAGCACGCAGCGACTGCTATCTTACCTGGTATATTCGTGTTAGTTCCGAGTGGACTTGCGGCGACGGGGAGTTTGATCTCGGGCATGCATTCTATATAGGGCAAGAAAAGGGAAATCCTTACTAATTATGCATCCTATTCCAGATCTAGGCCGTATTTGAATTACTATACATATGTTGCTAGTAGAGATAAGACGATAATAGCACACTATTCCACCTTGGAAGTTTTCCCCTTCACCCGGTCACGCAATGCCACAATCTTACTCACAACCTTCCCCTTCAGCGTCTGCGCCGAAAGCGCAGCGGCTTCATCCGCTGCCACGAACCGACGAACAAGCAGATTGAAGATGCTTCCAAATGCAAGTGCGATAACGGTACTGGTGAGGATAATCACATTGTACGGCATGCTGAAGTCCGGAGTTGGAAGGGGCAGAAGAAGGCTCGTCGTGCGCATATAGATAGGTGAGTCTTCGGGTTGACCTAGTAGCCTAATCACGGCCGGAGCAACATTGAAGCCTCTGTTTGCGTCGGGTGGATACTCCGTGTAGCGCAGAATTGCCTTCTCAAAATCGTAGATTAGAGTCACGGTCGACGCAGCGGGAACAGAGAGGGCTAGTTCCAGCTGGGTCCCTCGTTCTCGATCAATGGCTGGGCGGTAAATGGTCTCTTTGATGATTTCGGAAGCTGGGATCTGGCGGCGAACTCCATCTCGTCCGGTGATCGTGGCTTGTAAGGTGTGGACGTAAGGACGCAGGAACCATGGTAATGTTTCGAAGTAGATGAAATCGACTGTATTAGAGTCGGATGGGTTGTCGAAGATAATCCGCATGCCACCACGTTCTTGGCCATGGCCGACGATAGTCCGTTCGGCGCGCAAAGCAGGCTCATCCAGAGGCACGTGTGTATGGGCTTCTTGTTCTGGTACCGAGAGGTCAAAGGGACTAGATGGCTCCAGGTTGTAGCAACGAGAAAATCCGTCTGGATCCCTTATTTCCGAAGCTCCGGGGGAGACCCCCACTCCTCTCTCGTGGGGTACCCGCAGACAAACTGTCTCTTTACCCTGATTGTCACCCTCGGCCAGAGGACAAACGCCGCTGATACTACGGCCAAAGATCTCAGTTAAGCTCCAAGACTTTTCTGCGGTCTTCTCCAAGGGGTAACAAGTGTCGTCCGAATGATAAGCTTTAGACATGTCGCAAACAAGCTGCTCGGGAGGTACCGGCCGCGGGATAGGGTTGCCTACAATTGGTTAGATGCTGCAATTGTGAGTATAACAGACGTCAATCACTTACCTCGGGGCCGCTTTGACCGATCAATATCAAGCACCATATCGACAGTCTGTTCAATTTGCATCTCGCATTCATCAGGTCGGGAACAGACCGGACGCACATCAACAGACATGCTCTGCCACGATGCGTCAAACAATTTGTGCCCATCAAAAAGACTGGAGACACCAGCCTTTCCCTTGCAAGGCAGAAGCTTCAAGAAGGGTGTCAAGTTTTCCGTGCAAACGACTTCTCCAGGAAGCGTCCCATGGAGAAGGTGCAATTGATCAGATGGCGAGTGATCCCCGGTGGGTTCAAAGGAGACGATTGGGCGCGTGGTTCGTGTAGAATCAACGAAATTCAAAGATGCACAGAAAAGACCCGACAATGACTGGGTCAGAGTGATCCATTTCGCGGATGCCCTTCAAAGGTCAACAGTCAGCACCAGAGAATTCAATTTACGCGTCCGATAATAGCACACACCAATCATTATCTGGGGCGTCTATCCATGCCCATAATTCCACCCCAGTGTTACCCTCTTTGGTCCCATTCCATGGTCGTGGCCCCCAGCTTTCAGCATCCCATCTTCCCGTCGTGAATCGGAGATGTAGTTCCTTGGTGTGAGCGTGCTGGAGGATCTGACCAAGCGCGCGGGGGAAGTATCGAAAATGGCGTTTTTCAAAGGATTCGAGCGATGTGTTACTGCGGAAATTGAACGAGGCTAATAGGGATGATTGAGGCAATGGTTGGAGGACGAGGCGTTCGTGATAGTCCGATGCGGCGGAGGTGAGCGAGGATAGCGCCGTCAGAAGAGAGAGCAGCAGAGGAAGAATAAAAGAGACAGTCATCACGTCATTCTTGCTCACTCAAGGGAGTGTTCCAGCCGATTATTTGGTGATTCTTCCCTTTCGTTGCCTGCCAGTGAGCCATGCAATCCGTGGGTTGGCCAATATGATGTTGGACAGATGGTTCGGAGAGCTGGTGGAAGCTGGTGTTGGCGCAGTTCAAGTACCCAAACCGCCCTTTTCCAGACTATATGCGCATAGAATGAAAACCGTTCGATATTCTAGCCCTAGAGTAAGGCTTCCAGCAATTCTCCGTAAATAATTGCCATCTTGCGACCAATATCAACGATGAAATTACCAAAAGGGGTTACCCAAGCGCAGCCGCGATTGGCGCTCTCACCGCCCGGCAAACGCCACTCGGCGCAAAAAGAATCGCAGCGCAACAGACAGCAGTCGTCGACGAGCTGCAGAGTAGAACACTGTACGAGAATCGTCGCTAGCACGCGCATTCTGCTCTATCCACCTTGATCAATCATGGCGGCGGAACAAAGGAAGCTGCTTGAGCAGCTTATGGGAGGTATGTCTTTTGTTCTACCACATCCACGCGCATCGTGAAGCCGATGCTGCTGCAAAAGATCCAAAAGTACAACCAAGCTAATGAGCATCTCTCTTCTCTGTCCACAGCGGATAACCTTGTCGGTACCGGATCTCCTTCGCGAAATGCGCAGCTGTCTATTACCGATCCCAAAGTCTGCCGGTCCTATCTCGTGGGGACGTGTCCGCATGACCTTTTCACCAACACCAAGCAGGACCTGGGTCCTTGTCCCAAGGTGCATAGTGAAGGACTGAAGACGGAATATGAGCTTGCCTCTCCTGCAGAAAAGGCTAAGTGGGGCTTTGATTATGACTATATGCGCGATATGCAGAAGTACATCGACGATTGTGACCGGAGGATTGACTCCGCCCAGCGACGGTTGGAGAAGACTCCTGATGAGATTCGACAGACTAATAATTTGGTAAGAAGATTCCCCTAGCCGCTATGTATATGGAAGGCTTGTGCTCATGGATTGCAGCTCAAACAAATCTCTGATCTCTCCAAAACCATCAACTCGGGACTGCTTGAGATCTCTGTCCTGGGCGAGACTGGTTCCGTGGCCGTCGCACTTAACGAACTGCACAAGATCCGCACCACCAAGCACCAGAAAGAGACCTATGAGCGGGAACTGAAAAATCTCCAAGATACCTCTGGTCCATCCGGTCATCAGAAACTGCAGGTCTGCGACGTATGCGGCGCGTATCTGAGTCGCCTTGACAACGACCGTCGATTGGCGGATCATTTCTTCGGGAAAATGCATATGGGTTATTCGGATATGCGCAAAACGTTCAAAAAGCTCAGCGAGGAACTCAAGAATCGACCGCCGCCGATTCGTCACCATGATGAAGAGGACGTTGGGTGGGGTGGAGGAGGACGCTCCGGCGGCGGTAGAGGGCGATATGGGGGTGGTGGTGGATACAGAAAGCGAGGACGGTGGTAATTGTTGTTATTGGGTTAGCTCTGTTTTCATCGCTTTCTGATGGTATTGGTATAAGCATAGCGCAGGCGTTAAAACTTGTTAGATCTACAATCTGGAAATATATTTTAGTATGCGTGGGTTGAACAAAATCTACAAGTATCGACTGAAGCTGTAGTGAGATATATCAGAGTATCCAAGCAACAGTAATAAAGGTGAAACTAGGGAAATCAATACTATGAAGCTATCTGATTTTGGGTACCCATATGGGGTATTACACCTGGATAGAAGACAGATAAATAAAGTAGAATTCAACATCGACAAAACAAAAGAATATTAGAAAAGAACATAAACCACATTACACATATAACCACCCAAATTCACTCCTACAGTAGTCGATGACAACGCCAAACCAACGAACAAGAACAACATTATCTGTATTTACAATAATATTCGGTAGCATCACGAGGTTGGACCATGGCCATTGGTCGTAGCATGGAACAAGGCTTCCGTCAGTGCCTGGTAGCTAGAAGCAGCGTCCGGTTGTCGAACCAAGATATCCCGCACCACGAGCAACTGACTGGAATCCGCATTTGGAGCCTGATGAAGAAGCTGTTGAATGGCAGGTGCGTGCGCCTGAGGTCCCAGTACCTGGATTGCGGCCGTGAGACCGGTGACAGGCATACCGGCTTGTGGTGCGGGAGCATTAGATGAGAATTGTTGATATTGGTCTGCTACTTGAGGTTGCTGCGGCTGGTCGTAGGGCGCCTGAGTCGAGGGAATACCAGGGAAAGGAGCCGGGGTAGTAGGAGAAGCCTGGGGAGCGGTTTCCTGTCCAGACATCAAACGAGGTGTGCCCGCTGTAGCAGTCATTGGACTGGCCGTGTTCAGAGGCTCCTGACTTGGTTGATGAGACGGAGGCTGCACCGAAGGAGGGTTCGAGGAACCAGTTTTGACCACAAAGACAACCAGGAAAATGCGTTCCGGTAACGAATCATCAAGAGAGTTGTTCTCCAGTAGTTCGAGAAAATCAGGCTTTTTGGTTGTACCGGCCTCAACTGGGATAAGGTACGTATCCGTGACAGCCGGCAAAGGATGCTTTCCAACCACACCGTATCGCTTGCGGTCAGCGAAGTAGTTGAACAAGTTGTCGAATCCTGCTCGCCCCTTCGGGTTCTCAGGAGCACCAACGGAAATCACCGACACATCAGTCGATGAGCTGAAACGTAAACCGCAAAGATAGTTGCTGGCTAATTGGATTTCTATCCGGCCATTGACCAGCAACGTTGACGGCGCAAGATCATTCCAGGGAATGCGTCCGCTCAAGTCGGCACCACCAACATGCTTTGCTGAGGATGTGAACTCTCCGATAGGGTTCATGACAATTTTTCCGTGCCACACAGTTCCCTCATCGGAATAATCCTTGGGCGAATATGGAGGCGAATCCGGCTCCTCGTCTCGCAGCAGGTGGTCGATTTCCGCATCGGCTTGGACTTTGCGTCCAGGCACAGGCTCTCGGATATGTGTGGCGACTTCGGGGAACACTTGGTCATGGTCTGTGCCATCAGGAGATCGAAGAGCTGGTTGCTGGTCATTACCTTGTGTACCAGCAGCAGACTGGGTATCAACCGACCGGGGCTTGTTAGCTTGTCGGGCTTCCCTAGGACGGTCCTGTTGGGAGCCAGGGCTAGGGCTGCCGTCGGGCACAGCGCGACGCGGAGCAGTTGAGAAAACAGGTTCGCTCGCGACGTTCTGGGTGTCATCCTCGATAATTTCCTCGCCCTTATGGGTGCGCTTGATCCGTGGCCCTTGCTCTTGGATGATGATATGCTGCCGTTCTGCTTCTCTCTTGATTTCGGCATCCTTCTGCTGCAATTCCTTGCTTGCCATGTCCTGGGAGCTCATCTTAGACAAGCCATCCGGAAGGAGATTACCTACGAGCAGACGATCCCGTAGCGCTGTGTTCTTCTTTACGTTGAACAAGATGGTCCGCAGTTGTAACTTATATGGTTCCGTTGGTTCCCCAGACCCTCCGCATATATTCAAATACATGGCACGCTCAATCGAGAGACCAAGCTGCCTGGCGATCTCCTCTGCTGTCCTTCCTTGAGGCAACTTGAACGATCCTTGCTTCTGAGCCCCAGAAATCTGATCTACAAATAGCTTCACTAGAGCACTAGCGGCGCTCTTCCGAGCCGGGTTTGAAATCGCTTCTGGGGAACTGGGTAGTTCAGCGGGAGCCGTTTCGGTAATAGAGCCTTGGCGGGAAGATGGTCCATTGGAGGTAGCCTTTGTCTGCGAAGGTGATACCCTTTGCTGTTTCGGTTTGGGTCCCTGAAAGAAGAAAATGTCAGTAAAACACCCAAATAGAAAGGTAGAATATGCTTTCGACTTACGGATTCTGCTTGCGGGCTCTCTTGATCTTCATCGAATTTGCGTTTAGGCGTATTAGTCGAGGGAACATCAGCACCATGGCCATTCTCTTCCTGGCCCGGAGTAGCATTTGCGCTAGCTGGAGGAACAGACGGAGCGGAACTGGGAGTTTGAGCTTTCACAGAGCGAGCTGGTGTACTCGTCTCCGTCTTGGACTCGCTTGGTCTTCCCCTCCTGCCTCCCTTCCTGCCCCTTTTGCGCCGGGTCGATTTCTTGTCCTCCGCGTCTTTGCGTCTCCTCTCGGCGACTTCCTCCCACGGTTTCTCGCCCTGCGCGATTCTGTCCAGAAGATCCCTGTGGTTCTCCGGTTTGCAACTCTCACAAAAATATTGGTCTGGCTCCTGCCCCTTCGGGAATGATAGGCCCATGCAATCGTTGTGTTGCCATGCTGAGCACTGATCGCAGCAGATCATGTCGCGCTCAACATCTTCTTCCTCTTCGTATTGCCCGCAAATGCATCGTATGAGTTCTTCTTCGTCATCGCTGGGAGCAGGAGTCGGTTCAGCGGAGGGCTTCGAGGATTTGTCTTTCGAAATGGACTTGGACTTCGCCCTCTTCATAGGCGCCTCGGTGACCATATCGAGATTCTTGTGTTGGCCTTTGGTAGAACGGCCCGAACGTCGCGGTTCATCTATTAGTTGTGGGTTAGCAATGAAGTCCAAACAAAGTTGGGTATAGCGTTGTTCCGGGCCGTCAGTTGCCCACCACCCCTCGGGGATAGTAGTCCCATACGACTTTGGCGCAGTAACCGCTGTACAATTGCTTACCAGCCATAGCGCAAATACTCGTTCTACGACGCCCTTGGAAATGGACGAACTGCGCTCGAATAAAAGAATCGCGCGTGCCACTCAACAGCTTGCTTTCTACGACAACCAGGGGTGTGTGTATGAGTGCTAAAAAAGACACACAAGAAAAGACGCCGGACACTGTAGAACAGGGGCGCTGTACCTCTGTTCACAGGTATTATTTTATCTTCTCCTCTTTGCTTTTTCAACCAGGCGTCCCCCAACTTGTCGAGGACTGTCCACCTGTCACCAGTGAAGAATGTCGCTGGTATGAGTTCTGTCGCGTGTGAGAAGGGGACTGGTTTGGCGTAAGCGGGGTCGCGTGAAAAGCCTGTTTTGACACTGGGAGTCTCTGAGAGAATCTCGTCCGTATTTTGGTCGTATATCGCGTGTTCAAGTGAAATTTAATTGAACCTGGACCAAGTTAGTCGCCTAGCCAGAACAGTAGACGATGGACGACTGAGCGAGAAGTGATGAGAAGATGCGAAGGAGCGCGGTTGAGAGAAAGAGAGAAGAAGATCTGAGAGCAGCCGCGATCTTAGTCAGCGCCTGCACGTGATTGAGGCTCGGCGGGGAGCGCCCCAGCGGCTTGGCGGACGCCACCGGGGTTTTTGTCGCGTCTGTGGTTTCGGCGTGGTTTTATGTCAGCACAACGGGCAGTGGACACGCTGCATTTCACGACAACCGTTCTAACATATCACAAGTCACTGATTACAATCCCGTTTTGATCGATATCCTACAATCAGAACTACTCTCGCAATGGCAGACATTCGGACATTACTTCGCAGCGAACTTGCCACTCGAAAGAGTTCCGCCCAGACAGGGAGCACAGGAAGCCGTGTGACGAAAAAGCGAAAGGTGGACAATGGGGATGACCTGACACGCAAGAAGATGAGACCTGCTGGTATGACAGCACAGCAGGAGACTTCTCTCGCAATACAGCCGCCCAGTGCTCAAGCTATCGACGGTGATGATGTGGAGGAAGAGGAGAAGGAAACGGCTGGCCCGGAACTTCCAGAGGAATCGGAGACTATCGTATCAACGGCCGATGACGCGGCAAGCCAATTGACACAACCGGCAGACGAGCACGCTTCTACACAAGGATCTCAGTTTGTGGACGAGGATGAATGGGCGGCTTTTGAACGCGAGGTTGCTGCTCCCACCCGTCTGCCTCAAGCGCCCGCTGCGGTTGCAGCTCCGGCGACCATATCAGCAGCCCCTTCGTCCGCAGATCAAGTTGCTGAACTGCAGGAAAGGGGGAAGCAGTCCACGCAGACACGGGAAGCTCAGACTGAGGGCGAAAGGGAGGACGCGGCGCGATTCATGGAAGACGAGTTCGATGAGATGGAGCAACTGGAGGAGCGAGTGCGGAGGCTCAAACAGAAGCGGGAGGAGCTGAGAGCGAAGCACGCATCAGAGGAAATGGAGTCCCGTCCTGGCGACGAGGCACCCCCCCCTGCAGCAGAGACAAATGATCAAAAAGCGGATGTTGCAGGCTTCAATGACGACTACGACGATGATGACGAGGATGAAGACGATGATTGGGATGACTGGAGGCTCCGATAATGCTTTGAACATGGTCTATTGGGAATTTGGGAAGACAACATTGGGAGGAATCCTTGAAATGAGAATGGAGGCCCTGGGAGTTGTCGTATTATATTGATACCCCATAAACTGAATGACAAGATACATGGAATCGTCCGTGAAAGAACACCTTTCCACGGCGGTTTTTGGTCAGGTACACATTTGGGTGGAAATTGAGGCATATGGTTCACCTTGATAATATCTAGTGCTTCTCATCAAGCTATGCAAAAATCTGTAGACAAACAACCAGTAATGGTATACATTTCATTAATCCACACGGATGACTACTCCACTTAGACGAATCACCTGGGATACGAGGCCATCATTCAGGCTTTTCTTCTGGTCTGCTTTCTCCTGCTTCTGCCTCTCCTGGTCGACCTTCAGCTTCCATATAACTCCGAAGCCCGTCCTTTCTAACCCGCATTGCCTCCGCAATTTCTGCTTCACCTTCGTTGAGAAGGTGTCTACCACGGGCAAGGTCGCCTTTCTGTCTTCGTTTCTCCTCTTCGACCCGCTTCTCGCGTTCCGCCAGAGCTTTCTCTCGCTTTTCCCGTTCGGATTTCTTCTTATCCAGCTCTTCCTGCTGCTCAGCGCTTATATGCTCCCACTCCGGCGCTTCCGGTAAAGTGGAAATAAACGCTTCAATAAGCGGATCACGTATCTTGGGGGCAAGAGAGATATACCGGATATCGGTAAGGACCACTGATGGAAGAGCATGGACACTCGAAGAACGGTTGAGTGCATGCAGGGGGACGGACTTGAGCAAAGAAGAAAAGTCTGATTTTCGGGTGCTCTCCGGAAGCCTCAGTCGTGATATATGATCTCGGTAGAATTTCTCCCGGTCCCTATCAGATAATTTGGCGTCCTTCATTTCAGGTTCTTTCCTGTATTTGCGCTTGAATTCGGGCCAGTACAACTTGGGAGTGGCATGTTCTTGGAGGAAAGATAAGTATCGGATTCGAGGATCTTGCTTTTCCTGCTTGTCTTTACGTTCTTTCAGGTATTGGACACGGTCACGGCTCCAGTTGGACCACGCTTCACGGCGTGATTTCATGTTTGGAAGCGCAGTGTATCTGCTGTCGTTTAGTATGCGACCTTCTTCAATAATTCTCTCCCATGTTGTATATGGATTGACATTGAAATCGTCCAGTAAGTCGCGGAAAAGAAAAGTAGCATCTTCGTCCGTCAAGGGAAGCCCTTCCGCACCTTCTTCCCAGCCTTCTTCGCCTGGTTCGCCGTATTCGCCTGGGTCAAGCCCGTATTCTTCACCCATTGCGGCAAGCTGATACTCAATGTCTTCTTCGGTAAATTCAACAGGTTTGTCGTTATCACCATCCTCTGTCCTGGCCCGTTTCGACGGATGTTCTTCATCTTCCTCATCATCTGTTACTTCCACTTCCTCATACTCTTCACTTTCTTCACCCTTTGCCTTAGTGGCACTTGGCTCCGCCAGTTCAGGTGCCTGTTGTTCTGGATGATGTTCTGGTTCCTGCGTCTCGCGTTCTTCGCTCTCTTCACCGCGTTCCCTACGTTCCCTCTTCTCTCGTTCGATGCGGTCGTACTCGATGACACCTTTAAGAACCTCCGGAGGGAACTTCCAAAAACTCTCATTCGTCTCTGGGTTATAAACGAACCTCCTCTTAAGTTTCGTTCTCACGAGCAGCCATGGTTCGCACCCAGGTATCGCATGCTTGGATTTTGGTTTGTCCTCTGGCGCCCGTGGTTTGCGATCTTGGTACGCTTTTCCACCACGAAATCCTCCTCTAGCTGAACTTTGCTGATGATGGGGTCCCGGGAATCCAGCACCAAACCCAAATCCCCGTGGTGCGTACGGCGTAGAAGAGAATGGTGGTAACGTATCCGGTGTGAAGAACGATGCCCTGGCATCAGCTGGGCCCGCTGGTTCCGGCTGAGGGGAGAGAGGCTGCGGTCGCGTATATGTCGATTGCTTTGTTTGCGAATTGTAATAGTACACATGGCCTGACGAACTGTCAGAGCAAAAATTTCCTGGAGAGCCAATCGCAACTTACCGGACGGAGCCTTATGTTCTGTCCATCCTGGGGGTAATGGAGGAGGTGGAGCATAAGTAGACTTGAGCATTATAGGCGCGATTAATTAAATTATCGCCCAAGGAACGTGGAAGGCAAATAGTCAGTAGTGGTTGTCAACTATCGCCGTCGTTGCTCCTGTCCTGCTGCTTTTCTCTGCTCTGGCCGACAGCAGTTGGTCCGAGCTTGGCGGAGAGGGCGGACGCGACCTGCCTGCTTAGTCTCGCCTGGAGCTCACCACCTCATCGGTCCCAGCTGGTTCGCCTACTCCCCCATTATTTCTCCCCATCTCGATACTCCACTGTCTTCTCCTTTTGCATTTGAGCTAAAATCGATTTACCTGTGTTAAATTTGTTTTTCGACTGCTAGTTCAATATGTCACGGAGATACGATTCCAGAGTGAGTTCATCCCGCCGTTTCGTCAGATGGGAAGCTCTTCGCTAACACAGGTTCTCCCTTGGCCAGACGACCATCTTCTCGCCGGAAGGCCGTCTTTACCAGGTCGAATATGCGTTGGAAGCCATTTCCCATGCCGGCACTGCTTTAGGGATTCTGGCCAATGACGGCATCGTCCTTGCTGCAGAGAAGAAGGTGACCAGCAAGTTACTGGAACAGGACACATCTGCGGAGAAGCTTTACGTCTTGAACGAGTATGCGATTTCTTTATAGATGGAAGCTGGGCTCGCGATCTCATTTAGGTGCTAATTCGTGACAGTAACATGATCTGTGCCGTTGCGGGTATGACTGCAGACGCCAACATCCTTATCAACTACGCCCGGCAAGCCGCCCAGCGCTACCTCCTTACCTACAACGAAGAAATTCCCTGCGAGCAACTCGTTCGTCGAATGTGTGATCTCAAGCAAGGTTATACCCAGCACGGTGGTCTTCGTCCGTTTGGTGTATCGTTCATCTACGCCGGCTACGATCCCCAGCGGCAGTTCCAGCTATATCAGAGCAATCCCAGTGGTAACTATGGAGGATGGAAAGCGACGAGTGTGGGGGCCAACAACGCAAGCGCACAGAGTCTTCTTAAGCAAGATTATAAGGAAGGCAGTGATCTGAAGGAGGCATGTGCTATGGCTGTCAAGGTTCTGAGCAAGACGATGGACTCGACTAAGTTGAGCAGCGAGAAGAGTAAGTGACTGCGCGAAACAGTCTGTTGAAGCGTATCATAAGGATGCTAATGGATGGCTCTTTCTAGTCGAGTTTGCAACGGTGGGCAAGACCAAGGATGGAAAGATTTTCCATCATTTGTGGAACGCAGATGAAATTAACGCTCTTCTGAGGGAACATGGGCTGGCCAAGGTTGACGATGAGCCTGAGGCTGGTGAAATAAAATAGAATGAAAGAGTGATGTCTTTGGTTCAGCTGTATGAAGCAGCTAATCCCATTCACGTTTTCCACGGATGTTATCTTAAGAAAAATTCGAGTGCCACGAGGCTAGTTTTAGATATATCTGGGGGGAAAGCCTTTCATGAATGAAGATAATGCTGAAGCATTGTTGTGTTCGTCTCTTGGTATCTGTTTAGGTCCATGCAATTGACCAGCTTTGCATGGATGACTGGCAGACAGCAATAGTAGATACGGTATAGAGCTTGAACAAATATACAGTATTCGTAAACCTGCCGGCCGAATAACCTACCTTTGCGTTCCATAGCCCATCATGTAATGAAGCTCAGTTTCATCATCGCGACAGCCATGCACGTGACCCTAACCAGCTAACCCAAAATGGAAATTGTCACATGATATAGGCCAACGTCGAGTCTACTCTTCCTAGATCTTCCTAGAGAACTTCACAGCAACAATTGGTTTCTGGCAATGGCTGTTTGTCTACTTAAGGCACTGCCTTCTCGATGCCATTGCTACAGACTATGGGAAACAGCTCTAATTCCACCGCAGGCGCCCTTTTGCATGCATCTACCCTACTATATTTATCCCGCGCCGAACAGCTCATGCTGAACTTGAGCGCTTATGGTGTGGGACCACTTGGGGTAAAAAGGACCACAATGATTTAAAATTTTACAAAAACAGGGGATTTCTACTGGATATCCTAGTTTCTACGGACAGAAAGTGGTTTTGAAATTAGGCTTTTTCTTCCAATCATTACATTAGGGCCTGTCAATCCACCAGAAAATACTCAACGTGCTGCCATATCCTATCAAAGGCATTTTTCTGAAACATGGCGCAAGATGGCAAAAGAAAAAGGACGTTAACAAGCAGATGTCGCGACAAAGGGGAATACAGCTCAAGGAAAAGGGGGAAAGACAAGGAACAAGCAAGATGGGCGAGAAGAACCCGCCCTACAAAGTTGAACTGGGAGCGGCGTCACAGTGCTTTGCTTCGGTCGTCGCGTTCTTTCTGCAACTTCACAATCTCTCGATCGAGAGATTTTATGGTGTCATGCGCTTTTTCGATAGAAGCCATCAGATTGCTTCCTTCGCGCTTCCATCGCTGCACTCGATCGAGCTCGGCGCTTCGCCGACGAAACTTGGTTTCGATTTTCTCGCAAAGGCGGCACTGTGTCGCAGTGTATTCTGTCAGGTTGACGAGTTTCATCCCGCATGTTTCGCCGGTACGGTATTCATAGTTGCACTGATGGGCGAAGTTGGTCCAAGCCCAGTCCCCACACGCAAATCTCCTCTGGTTGTAAAAACACATGCCTATCAAATCAGTCATTGGTGCTCATTGCAGGGTACTTGTCAAACTTACTCGCTCTTGGTGCAGTGTAGCTGTTTCAGGGTCTGTTTATATGATGTTGGTTTGGCCTAACGTCGCCTGCTTTCGAACAGATTGATAGGCAATGCTCAAACGAGGCTGATTGAGCTATCTACTTGATGACAGCCTGGAAGGAAGACGAAATAATTTGATATGAAGAGGAGGGCCTGTGGATCTGTAATGACTCTGGGAAGTACAAGTCTGAAACTGGACGCGCTTGGAATATTGATCTTTGAGGGCCTGTAGAGCTCTATTTATCTTGTTAGGAGCTCTAATATAACGTGAGTTTGGATGCCTTTGCCCACCCTTTGCTGATCAATGGCTTCTATGATTGATGGATTATCGTGGATGTGTTCTCATCATCAGCTTTGCATCACGACCCCGGGAATAATCCGTGCGGTTGGCCACCATGTATTGTTCCGGCAGTGGAGATGCAGTGTTGTCACAGAATACCCCGTAATACAGTTTCAATCAGCGACTGATCTCGAATTGCTTCCTGCGACTTTGGTTTTCTGGCAATGCCTATCATTTCGACGGTAATTGCATGTCCAAAAAATCTCTCATTTGCCAGGGATAGTTTCTGAATCCGTGTGATTGAATTGATCTTCCTCGCTTAGTCCTCTTACTAGCATTCAACATGAGTTCATTCGAGGATATGAATTTCCATATACGCTTATTGATTCATGGCTCCTGCATCATTAACTTTTTTTCTATGCCAGTTGTCATGCTGTCCTACACGGCAGAGGCTGTCAGGCAGGGACAACCTTGTGTTCTAATAAGATGAAAGCATCATCTTACTTTCTTGATCGTGGAACAGCTACTTCATTGTTCGGTTGCGGTTTCAGTGCTGCCCTGCCCAGTCAGTACTCGTTGGCTACCAATTGCTGCAGGAAGTGCTCCATATTCTTCTACATCTTGGCTCGGGTGACTCCGAAATGATCGACCTCATTAGGGGGCGTCTGGTCCTGTGTCCACGTACGGTGGAGACTGACTGGGCCTGGTATTGGGGTTCGGTCCCAGCGGTCATTATACCACGACCAGGATACAACCCTCCATCCCAATTTCGTTCTTGGGTGCCTTGAGCGTTCCATGCATGTTCGTCTCACGTCTTCCACACCTTTTTGGTTAATGACAGCCAACCGCCTCTGCTATAAGTGGCGAAACGTACGTCACGAGGGAATCTGGAGTGGGCTTCTCTTCACCTTAGTATTCCCTATTGGGTAGCTGTCGTCGGCAACGATGTGATGAAATCAATATCCCATCAGAATGCATGTCATTCAGCTGATCTTTCAAATCTGCAGAGGAAGAATCCCACATCTTCCCCCGCTCAGGTGCAGGGTTTGACTTCCATAACTGGCTCTGCTTGGTGGCAGCGATAGGCCATCACTTTTGTATATGGAAACAGCAGAGGCTAGACAGTGACACGACTAGCTTGCATTGGGTTTCAGTGACTCTGACGTGGCGACCTCCGTCTGGTTCGCCGCCATGGATTCCAATCATTATTGATTTTGTGATAACCTCATGTTGAAAGGTATTACATTACCGGCCACAAGGCCGAGAGCCCCAATTGGGGAACGTGCTCTCTTGCGGGCCAAAATGTTCGGGTGGATTGGCTGGCTTCGGGTGGTCTATGAAATGTCCTGGCGTCTCAATTCTGCCATGGATGCATGGACAATCTCGAAATCTGGACCTCCACTTGCCAAGATGTCGAAATGCCTCATTTCCTCCTTTCCTCGACCTGCCAACTAGTGCTTGCTTCCACGATATGTTTCAGAGCGTCGGACTATCCGAAGTAACAGGCTGCCTGACGTCGGAGACTCAAGTAGCAGGCTAACACAAGATATGGATTGCCAACTCAGCGGCATATGGTGCGGACTTGCAGCGCGACGGGGACGAAAATTTTACCAACCAAGCGTATTGCTGTAGGAGAGACGGCGCATCAATAATCTGTCTCTCACTCGATCCGTTAGCCTTTCCCTCGCTTTCCAAGACTATCTTCGTCCTCGTGCGTTTAGGCCGTCAGCGGTAGCAATGACTCGCTCAACAAGGATTAGGTTAAAGATTACGAATAAATGACTTATTTACTAGAAAAACAAGCATATCTTCAATTCTACGCCTCCTTCTCATTGACGATCATCCAATTGTTGTAACAAGTAGCAATTCGACTCATGCTTAAACTGCTTCTTCTGGATCATCTTTTTCCAACGTCGACTTTGGATTCTATGTACCCACATACATGCTCCACTCTGCTGGGTTTCTCGAGTTCCCGTGACCATAAACTCACCGTAGCCTCCGGCCCAATTCAAATACACGTACCTCCCTTAGTGACAAATGAAAGTGGCCGGCCGGGCTTCTACGATTCCGAGATGAGAATCTGCTTCGCTATCATCACAGTCCTACACAGCCGGATTGGTTCACGACTGCGCATAGGCTAAATCTCTATCAAAACATTATATCCAATCGTGTCTCCAGTGCATATGCAACTAACGCAGGCCCCTTGTCAACTGCTTTCTGGGCATCAAGGATTACCGCACGGTTACAGCAGCGTACCCACTTGCGAACAGGAACTGCAAGGCGGGCCCTCCGATATGCATGCTGATGGCTGCAAGGCTTTCTCCACTATCTGGCCCGTAAAGAAACGCCCTACGAAGGGCTTCTCGTTCCACCCCTACTGACGTCGATAGGGGCTGTATTTCTCGCCTCTGGGCCATAGTGTACAACCAAGGCATCTAAAATCTGATTGGACATCCATTGTGATTACAATGGCCCTTTCCCGTCTGAGTATTATTCGGAAAACGAACAATGGCAGTAATGAAAAACAAGAGATACGCTGAATGTGGACTGTTTGCATATTTTCTACGATCGTCACTTCCTAGCATGCAACTACTATCATTTGCGTCGCTCATGCACCCGAGAATGGCGTTATACTTATCTCAGTAAATGCACACTGGATTAGCAGCACCGCCGCAAAAGGAGTAATCGTATCACTCTATGGGCTGTGATATCGGACCGACGACTCAAGTGTAGGTCTTTTCCCTGCTCCTGAATGTGAATAAAACAAACCAAGTTATTCGGTATAATGGCCAATTGCAGCATCTAAAACTTTAGGGGTTCTGGCACCTGACCAGCCGGATGCTGCTGGCCGTGATAAAAAAGCGGTTACAAGAAGTATCCGGGTTACAAGCATATTGTACATTCCTAGGGCTTGGATGCTATCACGTGACAATAAGCAGGTTTAGGGGCACCAGGAGACATGACGTCAAGATGAACGCATTTAAAAATGGACTTTCGACCAGCACCAATTTTCCTCGCGGCAACTAAACATCTTCACAATCTATCGAGCTCGTGTTTATTCTGAAGAATTAGATAAGTCAGTCAAAGGAGTGAGTATTGCATCCCTCATGAATGTCGCTCATTATGCTAAGTGGGATTTAGAGCGCCTTGCTATTAGAGTGGCAGTTGCTTCGTTTCAATTCACAACGTTACCAACTTAGCCATTATGTGGAAGCGAATTGCATCAATCAGCCAATTCGGCCAGCTATCGGGCAGCCGGCCAGTCCGGTGCCCTCAGCTACAAGTCGCCGTCATTAATCCCAACGTCGCTACCACCGATCAGACTCGTGGCTTCCGCTTTATTCCGAGCCTACAAGTCCCTGGCAAACAAGATGACTATAACAACCAGCAAGACTTTGACCGACATGCTCTCAACCCAGAAAAAGCCGAGGGAACCAGTAGCGGTACCGATAGCGAAGTCGCCAAGTACCCGACGGCCTATGACCCAACGAAAACGTCACCCGAGCACGAACTGAGGGATACAGAGAAGGAGTCCCAACAGCAGGGTAAACCCGGAGGCCCTCTGGACGTCAGTGGGGCGAACAAGGATGTCAATATTGATCAGGATGAGAAATATGCGGGCCCAACTCATAATGCGGATACGGGGGCACATAGTACGAGAGGAAAGACACACAAGCATGGGAAGGGTCCTCGGAGCTCATGATTGCTCAGTGCTTCATTTTTAGGAATAGAGATTGTTGCTTATGTATTTTAGTCATACAATTTGTATCATAATGCAGCCCGTGTATGTGCCACATGAAAAAAGGCTCCCGACCTTCGGGTATGAATCATTATCTGGGTCATCAAAAGAGTGTAGAACAATTATAAACAAAGTGGGTATCCATATGTGCTTTCAGCGACAATGGAGAACTATTCAGTGGTGTTCTTTTCGTCCGTGTTGGATAATGTCGCTACCACTAAGCACCCAGACCTTCTCACTCCCATTGGGAACATCACCAGCTAACGCTTTCAGACCAGCATTAACCGCAGCCTCGCCAATGACATCCGCATCCTGAGCCCAGCTGTCTTTCAATCCAGAGTGCAATTTTCCTGCACCAGCAGCAACAAAGCGGACCACTGCTTCCAATGGCCTACTCTCCTCACGCTGTCCCCCAATAAGCCCCGGGCGCAAGATGACCGTCCTCTCGAATCCCAGGGCCTTCACATCCTCCTCAATATCGCCTTTCATACGCGAATATGGAATCGACGAAGCCTTGTTGGCGCCACTCGAGGAAATCAAGACGTAGACTTTGCTTCCCGCATCGCGCGCTGTACGCGCCAATTCAACGTTCAAGCCATGCTCGATTTTGTACTGATTCTCAAACCCGCCTGCCGCGCCCTTAGTGGTTGCAAACGACGAGAAAAAAATATCGGGCACGGGCACGAGCGATGACAGCTGGCTTGCCCATTTCGACGTATCGCCTGACACGAAGGTTGTGAGCTTGGGGTTCGGTGCCGAACTGGCGGCTTGCGGTGTGCGGCGGGAGATGGTGTCTACACGTGCGACGGACGAATTTGCGAGAAGGCTATTGAGAATATGGTTTCCCTACAGCGGTTGGAGACACGTATTAGTTATAACGACATTACCCTTGGGGCGTATCACTCCGTCGAAGCCCAAACAAAGGGCCCATAAGGAGCCACAAGCTATTCAGCTTGGGAGAATACCGAAACTTACCACCATTCCCGTGGATCCGATCAAGGCAACATTAGTCATGGTGAGAAGAATCAAACAGATACACCAACTAATTTCAAAATTCAAGTTCAAGCAGGACAGAGCTACCTAGGGGAATGAATGATGGTGATGGCAACTTGCTCATGACGTTTCCTGTGTTGGTGCCGGCAGAGTAGCGCTATTCCCAATCCAGTAATTTAAAGCCTGAGGCATGAAATTTTCTTCTCCTCACACGTGAGCTGACTAATGCGGGGAATAAGATTTCTGCTGCCTCCCACCGCCCTGTCACACTACCGATAACAATTGCGTGATTCACGCTAAACCTCTTTAGGAAAGGACCCTGGATCTTTTTTTCTATACTCCGTTTTTCTTTTTCTCCTGCCCTCGCCTCTTTTCAATTGCGTTGGTATTACTTCTTTTGGTTCCTGTCATAATTTCTTCCTCCAGAGCCACCGGATATTGTGAATCCGGTCTCTTCACATCTCTTGACAAGAATTCCTCAAGATGGGCTCCTCGACTCCAGCCCTCTCGGCACTTAGCGGCCCTACCTATGTGACTGCGCAGTCGCTGGTCCAGCAGGTGGCCTATGTGCTGAGCGACAAGGTTTTCTCCTACTCCCCCGACTCGTTCGATCTTGATACCGCCGTGAGGGAATGGTCTGAGCGCGAGGAAGCCAATGCCAATGGCGAGCCTACTGCTGTCAAGGCCATGGAGACCCGCCAGGGTGCTGGCAACATTGCCCTGGGCTACCTCTTCTCGCAGGATTTCGACTTGAAAAAGCGCCACATCCCCCAAGCCATCGTTGCGTCCTCTGCTACTCTCCCGTATATGAGGTCTGCGTTGGAACAATTGTCGTTGTTGTATTCGGTGGCTAGCCCGGTTGCGGCCCATGTGGCGGCCGTGGATTTCGCCGGAGAGGATGGGTTGGTTTCCGACTATGCTTCGGCCCTTTCCCTTGTCGAGCAACTAGGACTTGGTTTGGTCTCGAGTCTCTCTGCCCACGAAGCGCAGCACATGGCTCTTCTCACAACCTTGCTCGCCTCGGTTCTGCCCTCCATCCATATCTACGACGGTGTCCGTGTTGGCCGTGAGACAACCCGGGTTATTGATGTCGTCAGCCAGACCGGTTTGTCGACCACATATGAAACTGTTCGGAAGACTCTCGAAGATGCTCGTAGCCGTCATCTCGATCCTCAGGGCAAGCTGCTTCAAATTCTTCAGTCCCTGAACGGTGAGCTCGGTACCGACTATGGTCTCTTTGAGTACCATGGTCATGCGGAACCCGTTTCAGTATTGGTGGCCTTCGGGACCGTTGAGGCTTCCCTTACTGCGCAGGTTGCTCGTTCGCTCGCCAAGGATGGTATTCCCGTTGGTGTGATCAACGTCCGTGTTTATCGTCCATTCGTTGAAGAAGAGTTCTTGCGCGTCCTCCCGCAGTCTACCAAGAACGTTGGAGTGCTCGGCCAGGTTGCTAATGAGCAAGAGGTGCAAGAGTCGAGCATCCGTTCTGCGTTGTACGAAGATGTTTTGGCAGCGTTGACCTTCGCCACTGGCCGTGAGCAGGCGCCATCTTGTGTCGATGTCAAGTACCCTCGTTCCCAGACCTGGGGTTTGATTAACACTGCTGCTGCTTTCCAGCTCGTGTACGAGAAGCCAATTGTCCAGTCCGCCAACCAGCTCCAGGCTCTTCAGCTACTTGATCCCGAGACAGTCCGGGAGTACACCTTTTGGGATGTTGACAACTCTATCGGCGCTGATGCTGCCAACGTTCTCTCGAAGACTCTTGCAGCCGATTCGACTAGCAATGTTACCACTTACCAAACCAACGACAACTTGGTCCAGGGTGGAACCGTTCGCGTTGACATCCGCAAGAGCTCGAAGACAGTGGATGCTCCTTATGCAGTGACTGCTGCAGATGTCGCATATGTCGGTGATATCAAGCTCCTAGCTGACATTGATGTCCTCGCTTCCATCAAAGACCAGGGTAAACTCATCGTGAACGCCCCTGGGGTTAAGGACGATGATCTTGAGAAAAAGCTTCCTGTGACCTTCAGACAGGCTGTTGCTTTGCGTGGCATATCTCTCTTTGTTGTCGACACCTCCGCCACCGGCGACGCTGCCCAGGAGCATCTTGTGCTTGAGACTGCCTTCTTGCGGGTTTCTCTGCCCAATCAAGAGGGTGTTGGCATCAAGAAACTCTCCTCTATTGTTGGTAATCAAGAAGCCGTAGAGAATGTCTCCAAGATCCTCGATCAGATGCTCCGCCAGATCGAGGTTCCCGAGACTTGGAAGACCCCCGAAGAAGAAACCGAAGCACCACAGCTCCTCAAAGACATCTCTGCTAATAGCTTTGTGTCTTTCGACAAATGTGAGCACGAGCCCCCGACTCTCCTCAAGGACTGGCAGACTGTCGCAATGGGTCTGTCATTCAAGGAGGCGTATGGCTCCAAATTTGCTCTCCGACCCGACCAGGCTACCAAGACCTTCACGGTCCATGTCAAGGAGAACAGGCGGCTCACCCCGGTCACTTATGACCGCAACATCTTCCACATCGAGTTTGATCTCGGTGACTCCGGTCTGAAATATGACATTGGTGAAGCTCTTGGTGTCCATGCCGAGAACGATGCGAAGGATGTTGAGGACTTTATCCAGTTTTACGGTTTGAACCCTGAGGACGTTGTTGAAGTGCCCAGCCGTGAGGATCCTGCTGTGTTGGAGAACCGCACTGTGTACCAAGCTCTCATCCAGAACGTGGACATCTTTGGCCGGCCGCCCAAGCGTTTCTACGAATCCCTTGCCGAATACGCCAGCGACGAGCAAGAGAAGAAGAACCTCCTTACCTTGGGTGGTCCTGAAGGCAACGAGGAATTCAAGCGTCGTGCTGAGGTGGATACTATCACTTATGCAGACGTCTTGCTCGAGTACTCCTCTGCCCACCCCGATTTCCACGAGCTGATTCGCTTGGTGGGACCTTCAAAGCGCCGTGAATATTCAATTGCATCCTGCCAGAAGGTCACCCCCAACTCCGTCGCCTTGATGATTGTCGCTGTCAACTGGACCGACCCGCAGGGCCGTGACCGTTTTGGTATGGCCACTCGCTACATGTGCAGGCTCCGCCCTGGCACCCCTGTTACGGTCAGCGTGAAGCCCAGCGTGATGAAATTGCCGCCGAGGTCCACCCAGCCCCTCATCATGGCCGGTCTGGGAACCGGTCTGGCTCCTTTCCGTGCTTTCATTCAGCACCGTGCTCTCGAGAAGGCCCAGGGCAAAGAGATCGGCTCTGTCCTCCTATACATGGGCTCTCGCCACCAGCGCGAGGAGTACTGCTATGGTGAGGAGTGGGAAGCATACCAGGACGCTGGTGTGGTCACCCTGCTCGGTCGTGCCTTCTCCCGTGACCAGCCTGAGAAAATCTACATCCAGGACCGCATGCGCCAGACTTTGCCTGAAATCATCCAGGCTTATATCCGAGAAGAGGGTGCTTTCTATCTCTGTGGTCCAACGTGGCCTGTGCCAGATGTCACCGCCGTCTTGGAGGAAGCTATTGCTGTCGACGCGAAGAACAATGGCAAGAAGGTAGAGACTCGAAAGGAGATTGAGAAGTTGAAGGAGGAGGAGCGCTATGTGCTTGAGGTGTATTAAAATAATGTGTGAATGGTTTTTTTGCTAATTTGTTGTCTAAAAATACTCCCCCTTCTGTTGTGCACACGCATATATATAGTACCCATTTTGCATGATGCCTACGATAGATGATGCTAGATTTCAACACATGATATGATGGATTTTCAATGAATACTCCCATTCTTACATTATGGTGAAAATGCACAAAGCAATTAATTAGTGTATGCGCACGGTTAAGTCACATAATCAGCTTGAGGACACGCACACCAACACCAATTTAGGGATAGGGAGTTTTGAAGCAGCAGGGGGTATTCCATTACCTGGATGAAGGCGTGAAGAGCGTAGCATGCTGCTGTGCCAGCGTGATGAGGGCTTTTGAGAGATTTCTCAGCAAAATGCAGCAGCAATTTTTCTGAAGAATGCACATCTGTATCCCTATCGGCCATTCAAATCAACTGTATTAGATGCTCTTGCTTTGCAACGGAATGCAGGGAGAGACACATGGCTGGAATGCTGACACGCCCAGTATGAACAACATTTTACTTTATTTCTGTTTCCTCATATATAATCCAGCTCGGCCTTCAACATCGCCAAAGGTGGAAATTGACAGACTGTTCCTCATTATGACACTTTTAAAGCGCAGCTTTGCCATCCTGGCGACAGCCAGTATCTGTACGTCGGTACGTCCTGGTTTGAATAAGAAAATGATAGTCCATACTGATACGGTTCTGCAATAGTATTTTCCAGCTGTCTTGCACAGGACCCCCAACCCACGTTCTATAAAGACCCTGTCACGGGTATTGGCTTCGACACATGGAAAATACCAAGCACCTCTGACACTGGCGGGATGACTTTTGGCATGGCATTACCGAGCACAGCACTGAAAACTGATGCCACAGAGTTTGTCGGATACCTTGTAAGGCCTACACTCCGTAGATCCATCTCGCGGAATGCCACCCCGTCTAATAATTGAAATAGCATTGTGCCGCTAAGAACGTTTCGACTGCGAAAGGTTGGTGCGGTATCTCGCTAGGGGGTGCCATGACGGATAGCCCGTTGCTCCTCGCGTACCCTGACAAGAAATCCGTGAAGACCTCCCTGCGCTTTACCACCCGCTATACTCTGCCCGGCGTGTATACCGGCAACGCCACCGTTAGACACATCGCGTCTGCAGTCAACTCAACGGCCTTTTCGTTGGTCTTCCATTGCCAGGATTGTCTGCATTGGTCGCAGAATGGTACTACCGGTAGCGCGTCGACCAGCAGTACTTTGTTGGACTTTGGGTATGCGCAGTCGATCAACCCTCCGAGTAACCCGTCTTGCCCAGATAAGGCTATGATTAGACAACATGATAGCCATGGGACCTGGACCGCGCTGTTGGATGACTCTGTTGCGAGTTCTTCTTATCATCGTTGGCGCGCTGTGGGGAACCATACTGTCTCTAGTCGCTGTCCTAGCGACAAAGCAGGGCGGAATAGCACCCGCCTCGCAATGATCAGGCATCGGAATAGACTCCATGGATTGGGCTAAGTCTTGTGGAATGCATCGTTTGAGGCCCATACTGCAGGATTAACACGGCCGTATCTGTTTTTGTACAGGCATGGGACCAGCCATTATCAACGAAAACCAGGATAAGAAAAGGCCGCTTGACTTGTCATATAATGAATTAGCATAGGATTATTAAAAACACCCACCGGATTCCTTCCCGGCAGTCTGGACAGAGTTTTGTAGGGCCCATGTATTATTACTTCCATGTAGTTGTACCAACTTCGTGCTGATCAGATAAGCGAGAGATCTGTGGCGCAGGAGCGGCGCACGTGTCACTTGCCCCAGGATCGAGCGCGACCACCGCCTCGGAAACCCCAACCTTTCCGTTCCCAAACTTCTTTTTCTTTCTTCCTCCCGGGGTATCATTCTACTGTCAGTCATGGAACCACAAGACAGTCAGGAACCCCAGAGACACGGAAGCGGGTCGTCGAGCTCGGCCTTCTCGACTCCACAGAATGAGGGGTCTCGATTTACTTTCGTGCTGGACCAGAACCAGGCTGGCACCCGGAACCATGCAATGCGTGTTCACTGGGGCGAACGGCATAGACTCAGGAGGGAGAAAAAACGCCAGCAGACCAACCGGAGACACCCCCCAGCTATAGCAGCCAAGGAGAGGTCGTCATCGCAACATTCTGGATCATCTTCAGGACAGCAGGACAACACAAATCCATTCACAGCCCCCATGGAGGTAGACCCAGTGAAAGAACAGAGTGCCAACATGGCTCCCACTGAAATAGAACAGCGTAAGATGCTAGGGGTGCCGGGCCAAGTTCTTACAGGCGTCAACCATATCCTGGCAGCCACCCGATTGGACCCTTTCGACGCGTTTCCCATCAGGCTCACGAGCCAACACCATAAACTTATCCATCATTGTACTGTCCACCAGGTAGTAAAAGGAAGATGAATTGAGTCTAATCTGCGATTGAAAACAGGGCTTAGCACACACGCTACTATGATGTTCGAAAATATGCCAGCGCCCATCTTTAATCCCATGAGAGACGTTTGGTTCCCCCTTGACCTTTCAAATCCGGCATCTTTTAACGCTATTATGGCGCACTCGGCGGCACACTTGGCTCACTACTACGGCGGAATGACGCCAACCCGCGGGACAAATTCTTCGGAAGCTTTGAAGTTCAAGGCAGACGCTGTGAAGATTTTAACCCAATGGGTCAATAATCCCGAAACGGCATTGAGTAATGATGCGTTTGCCGCTGTTGTCCGGCTTCTGACATTTGAGGTAAGTTCACACTGTCTTCTGTGTGTTTTTTTACTAAATGACAGCGCCAACCAAGTCTCTGCAAACAGAGATACTGGGGTACAGAAGATGAGTGGAAAATTCACCGCGCTGGTCTTGGAGGAATGATTCGAGCTCGAGGGGGTCTCCACCAATTGCATGGAGACTGGAGGCTAGAACTAGTTGTTGGCCTGTATGTCTGTCCGTAATGTGTTCTATCATAGGCAAGTTTTTGGCTGACTTTATTGTTAGCGTTTCTCTTATGTCCAAGCCCTCCTGGTTCGAGTCGGCGAACGATCTTTCGGAGATATCCGAGCATAAAATCAAGCATAGCATACTGGGAAGCACAATTGATTTGCAAAAGATGCGCTGCTTGTGGTTGATATCTTTCATTCAGGATATGCGAAACTTGATGGGCATGTCGTCGCAATTATACATGGATGGGTTACTAGTCTTTCCATCGCTGTACGACGCAGTCCTTCTCATCCGGGACGACTTCATGTTGGAAGGGCAAACCTACAAAACTCAATACTTAGCATCCGACTATGACAGGTTAGCATGTCTATTCGCCATTTCCATCATGGTGCAAGAGTCGGTATCCTTGAACTTCGCTGGTCCGGCCAACTCGTTGGCCGTTCTAGACCTATCGCTCCAGGCATCGCGTGATGGCTGGGTTGCCTCAATCCATTCATTGCGCTCATTCCTTCACAACCACTTTGTGCATTCCTACCCCAACGGTACGCTGAAGATTGAATATGTCATGCAGATGACAGACGTTATCAAGTATCTCAGTCTAGAGGCGCATCGGGGAATTGAGAAATGTCTCCTCAACATGCTTTGCCGGACCCGCGAAGGGAGATTACCCTTTTACATTGACGACGGCGGAACTCCAGATTCACTGTTGTCCAGCGTTCATGGCTACTAAAGAAAGTAAAAGAAAGAAAGAGAAAAGAGAAAGAAGACAGAGATGGAAACCTGACGAGTATTGACAATAAATCTTAAAATAAATACAGATAAGTCATTACGAATCAGTCGTCTTCAAGTCTGGCTAGCACGCTGGCGGAAGGTGCGAAAAATGTTGTCCCTGTCAACGGTTTGGAGAAGTCGAGTATACGGTCATGTAATCCAGGAGGGTCTCCCACGAACATACGCTCCATCATCCGCTCAATCACCCATAACTCCGCCGTATACCCAATGAAGTATGTTCCAAATTCGCCCGAACCTGGTGACCCAAACGGCATATTATCCCGAAGTATCTCGTGCTCCTCGCCGTCTGCATCTTCGATCGTGGTCAACGACTTGTGAGATTGCTGCCCCGATTCAGCGTCATCCAATTCAATATTATCCGCCTTGGTCCGTCCGATGATGCCTTCCTGGGCATCAGTCGATAGAGCCTTCCACGCAGGCATATCATGCACGTATTTCTGCACGACAATATAGCTGCCCCCAACACCATATTCGTTGTCCTGGCTAACGAGGACTGCCTCTGGCACAGCAGGACCAACCGGGTTAGCAGTGCCATCAACGAATCCCAGTAGGTCGCGAACATCAAAGTATCGGAACCCTTCAGTTTCATCCACGACCGAGACTGAATCTCCCAGGTTGTCCATCAGTTGACGCTCAAACTCGAAACATAAATCTCGACGCTCGGCGCGGATATGGAAGAGAAGATCTCCTGGTGTCGAGATGGCGGTATGGGTTTTACCTTTGACCTCTCTGAAAGGGTGCAGTTCCGCCGGTCGGGGAAGGCCAGTCAGCTTGTCCCAGATCTCGCTTCCGATGCCGACAGTGCATGTAAATAGAGCATTAAGATCACGGATCGTAACGTTTTTGGTGAGGTCTTCGATGCCGGCGATGGCCGAACGAACAGTCTTGATGGCGTCGGGTGTGTCCTTGACCGACAGGACGAGGAATGTTGCGAACTGCGTGAGCGGAGCGTCCACACTCTGCGGTTGGATATTCGAGCGTTGACCCATTGCTGTTTCTTTCGTCGGTTGGTTGGTGTGCAATGGACGGTGCACGGGGCGGCGTCGAGGACAGATTGGGTGATCCAGTTTATATGGACACAATTGCGACTGCTTAACGAGGGGGTTCAAGGCTCTTGTTTTCAGTTGCCTTGAGGGTGCCAATGAATTGGAGATATGGTAGAAGCGACGTTGAGTCCCAGAGGACAAGCCATTGCGCAGTGTATTACCAATCCGATGCACGTTCATTCTGCGATTGGTCTCTCAACTAAAAGGACACCGGCATAGGACCACTGAATGTTCTAAGCCTACGGTGATCCCGTCAGCCTCGCCGTAAAGAAGGCCTTGAGACATGCGCTGTGAGCGGCAACGCTGACCAATGGCTGTTTCCCTGTTAGCTATCCCGCCAAAACCCTGATGGTGGATGATGAAATTAATTCCGACTACCGAGAAGTGGGGAGCTCTGTTGAACAATGCAACAGCTGCAAACAGAGAGGGGGAGATTTGCAGCTGAGAAATGTGCCCATTAGACGACTTTTCTTAGGGCTGCGTTCATTGGCGGAATAGTGCTTCCGGATACGGTAAGTCAATGTCGCTGCTGCATGATGACGTCATCCACTCTGGAGCTTTCAGTTAACTATGTTGACTGAGCTCTACGGAGTAACAGCTTACTACGAGACCACTTCTAGACTGATCGATAGGGATGTTACAAAAGTACGCGGGGCTAAGATCTTTGCAGAGAATAAGAAAAGATGAGAGACAGAAGAAAAACGATCGAGGACAATAGTACGAATGCATATGCAATGCATCAAAGCAACTTATGTACAGTTGACCCTGACAACACATCCAGCATTCAGTTCATTCCGAGACAGATCAAGCCATTCAGATCGCCAGAATAATCGTACAGTACGCAGATTACATCAAACCGCCATAGGTGCCTCCCTCCTGCTCCATCTCCTCATCCTCCTTAATGTAGTCTCGGAACTTGTCCATCTCACCCTCCTTGTGCTGGGGCTTCTGCTGGCCTTGTTGGTCCTGCTGCTGGCCCTGCCCACTGGATTGGCTCTGGTCTTTGCCTTCCTTGTGGTGATGGTCGAAAATGCGCTCCACAAAGTTCTCGTGGTGGGGTTGGTGGGATTCTGGTGAATAATAGTGTGAGTTGATGAGGGTGGAGGTGGTGGGTTGAGACTGTGGGTAAGCTCAGGACTCACCTTGAGGCATTTTGGGTGTATTGTATTGAATATTTGTTTTAGATGTCTTCTTCAGTAGCAAGATAATCGTATGTCGCAAAGTACTCGAGACCTGGCTCTATATATATGTACATAGATCTAGCCTTTCACCTGACCTAAACTCAATATACCCAGAAAAACAAGATAGTATAACATGATCAGATCGTCTCGCCGCTGATCCATCTCTGCGGTCCGGAACCAAACCGGAGTATATCGTGGTATGCACTACAGCTAGTCGGGCAGGCTGGGCTACCTACGTATTCTCGGGACCCCGCACACCAACCGCACTTACATCACCACTCGACTGCTGGGTCCTCCACACTCGCAGCAATGGACGGAGTCCCCGTGCATGCCGTACGCCATATCATATTCGTTGCGAGCATCAACATACGTAGATACTAGCGCTGGTGGGGAACTGGGTTCTCGGAGAATATGCGATTGGCTCGATAGTTCTGCCTTATAAGGAAAGTGGGAGACTGATGATCAAGATCGGTGCCAAGCTTTGCTGCCAAGGGACTAAAGTGGGTCCGCCCGGGTTCGTGGGCGTCGAGTTAATTTTAGAAAGTAACAATACAAGTGTGGGCTCGATAAGCCATACTAGAGTCGACATGAGGATTTGGCCGGCGAAAGGCAAACTCGTATAATCAATTGATATTATCTTAGTCACTGATCTAGTGTTCGCTGTTGCTTATGTATTACTACGTATTCTTGTACTACTGAGTTAAGACAGAGGGAGCTAGTTTCATTATTATCATTACACATTCTGACTTCGGACTGACTAATCACAATAAAGTCAAAAAAGCGCTTATTTGTAAAGGTCCCCGTGGTCGGCCTTGATCGCGTCTGCAGCCTTCTCCCCAACCATGTAGACGGAGTTCTGGATGCGGCAGTCGGGAATGATGGGAACCACGGAAGCGTCGGCAACACGCAGGTTCTTAATACCGTGGACCTTGAGCTTGGGGTCCACGACACCCTGCTCGATGTTTTTGGACAATCTCGCAGTACCGCAGGGGTGGAACGCGGTCTGGCAACGGTCGAGAACCGCACGCTTCATCTCCGCCTCCGATTCCAAGGGCATATCCCAGGGGTACTCGGCCTCGACGAGCGGGCCGAAGGCTTTGGATTTGGCGAGGACGTCGTAGCAGAAGCGGATACCCTCGCGCATGGCGAGGATGTCGAGGTCGTTGGCGAAGAAGTTGAGGTTGATGTTGGCCTGCTGGAAGGGGTCGGCGCTGTGGAGGGTCACCGAGCCCGGTTCGGAGATCGGGCGCACCAGGTCGACGACAACGGTCAGGTACTGGCCCTGCTTGGGAGTAGGGAAATGCCACTGGAAGGCGCTGCCGAACATGCAGACGAAGTCCAGCTCGAAGTGGGGCTGGCCCTCCGGGGAGAAGGGGTCCTTGCCACCGTTGGCGGCCTTGGCCTTGCGGTATTCCTCGTCCTTCTCGAGGTAGTCATCGATACGGGGGAAGCCGACCAGCTCGAGAAGACCGGACCCGGCGGGACCGGAGTGGTCCTTCTTGTAGGCCTGGACGGCGGCCTTGTTTTCGGGGGTCTTGCGCAGGAGGATGTCGTCCATGCCGTAACCATCTTTGACCTTGAGGACGAACGGCACACCCGGGTGGTCGATGAGGTGCTGGCCGACGTGGCGTGAGTCGACGATGGTGTCGATGCCGTGGCGCTGCAGCTCGCGGGTGGGGCCCACGCCGCTCAGCATGAGCAGCTTGGGGGTCTCGAAGACCCCCTGGGACAGGATGACCTCACGGCTGGCGTAGAAGTTCAGCTCATTGCCCGCGGCGTCAATGACGGTCACGCCCCTGCAGATGCGGTCCGCATAGTCGATGATGAGGCGCTTGGAGTGCACTTTCGGAACGATGGTGATGTTGGGCTTTTTCTGCACGAAGAGGAAGCTGCCCGACCGCACACCCTTGTAGATACTGTCGGTGCAGTGTGTGAGACCATTCATTTCACCGTCATAGATGTTCTCCGTGATGGGACGGCTTTTCTCCGTCCAAGCCTTGGTGACGGCATCACGGAACGGCTTCATCTCATCGAGAAGCTCAGCGTGGGAGATGTGGATGGGGCCCCCCGGACCGATCTTCGAGAGCTCCTTGGGGTACAGATTCCGGTCGTCGTGGTAGGTTGCGCTCTTACGGAGGTAGGGCACGAGGGGGTCCCAGGTCCAATCCTTGCCTCCGTATTCCTCCCACCGGTCAAAGGTAGGCTTGCAGCCGGGCACCCAGGTGAAGTAGTTCAGCGAAGAGCTCCCACCAAGGGCCTTGCCCCGCGTGTTGGGCTTCTCGATGCGTTCATAGTCGTCACGCTTGACCAGGGTGGTCTTGTACGCCCAGTCGTACTCGCTGTTCCGGAGCTCCATGGCTTCCGAGGGCGTGGTGATCTGCTCATGCTCATGGGGGTTGCCGACACCAGCCTCGACCACGAGGACGGTCACATTGGGGTTTTCGGCCAGACGACCAGCGACAGTGTTACCAGCGGTACCACCGCCCACGACGACGAAGTCATAGTAGGAGTTGTTCTTGGCCGGTGCCATTGTGGTGGGGAAGATCACAATGAGTGAGTGGTAATGGAAGTTTTGCAAAAACGGAGGAATTGAATGACGGATATCTGCCAAACAAGACCAACCGAGGGCGAGTCTGCTTTATGCTTTTATACCACTGCCCCTTGCTCTATTTCGAGGGGCAATCTGGCAAGAGGGGCATGTCAGAGAGACCCAGACAGCTAGCTGTATTGCCCGTACATCGTCCACTCATGAGGGGCGCTGATGACGTCCCCCATTCAATGGAGGCAAGGGCATAGAGCATTACGAGGAGCAAATATCGGCTCACCTTCGAGCGGTTGGCCCGGTAGTACTTCCAGATCTAGATCATGTCGTGGGGTAAAGAGCTCGCATTGGCCGCTCCCTCTACGGGACTAGGGCTAGAGCAGAGTGCATGATGTATTCCGGTACCAAGGGTCCACCCGGGCGGAACGTCAGCAAATGGATCTCCAATTGACAGCCGGAAATTCTCCTTGTGGAAATACTACTTGGCCAATCGCAGAGCTTCGATCAGCGGTCTTGGAAGTCCGGATGTGCCGGTGCAAGTCGACAGTCGATCCCCCTCATAGATCCTTGGTCTGGACTGATCCGGAGGTGATCAAAAGGTGTAGACAATGCGATGCTCTGCCGTACTGCACAGGTCCGTAATCCATGGAATATTATTTGTCCTGACGATTCGGAGATTGTATCATGATCCAGCTGAATGGAGGGGTCATTGTTGTATAAATATGAGACTGCTGCGTGGAACTTCCGGGACTGAGATAGCCAGGTAGACTGTATATACCAGGACTATACAACTATACTACACACCAAGAGCTCCATTGGATCACCATGTCTGTTTATACTCTTGCCGAGGGTAACGAGCAAGCCGTGAACCCCAAGGCAGGTAGAAGTGTGTGTAACTGACTCTGTGTATACAGGCTGCCCCTATCCTCGCAACGATACCAGTGTCCAAGTCCGAGGCGTCGCCGGTCGTGGTGGACTGGTCCTCCTCCAGGACACTCAATTGATTGAGAACTTGGCGCATTTCGCTCGTGAAAGAATCCCCGAAAGGTGATCACCCTTGCTGCAATCCATTGTCGGGCTCAGGACGGATCTCTAACAAACAGTTTCTATACAGAGTGGTACACGCCAAAGCAGCCGGGTACGAGCAACACACCGCGAACACCTCGATCCTTCCATATACCTGAGGCTAATGTGTTCAGAGCATACGGTTTCTTCGAATGCACCAACGACTGCACCGACATCACATCCGCCAGCTTCCTGAACACGGTGGGCAAGAAGACCGATGTCCTGCTTCGTGTCTCGACTGTCGGGCCCGAGAGTGGCTCTGCGGATACCTCTCGCGATGTTCATGGATGGGGGATGAAGTTGTACACAGACGAAGGAAACCTGGACTGGGTGTTTAACAACACGGTGCGTTGCTCTTTTCGGGTCCCCTTGGGTGCGAGACCAAGGTCTCTGACGGTGCCACATTGTATAGCCTACTTTCTTCGTCCGTGACCCGATCAAGTTCCCATCTATGAATCGCTCGCATAAGAGGAACCCGAGAACCCATCGACCTGATCCGAATATGGTAAGTTTCTTGACGTATAGATTGGGTCAACGCGCGCTGACTTGACATAGTTCTGGGAGTACGTATAGTCAGGATCCGGGACTCTCGGTATACAGTGCTAATCAGCATCTCCCTAGCTTCCACACTGGTAACCCTGAGGGCATCCATCAGCTTATGCATCTGTTCAGCGACAGAGGGACTCCGGCATCTCTCCGTCGGATAAACGCCTACAGTGGACATACCTACAAGTTCACCAAAGAGGTACTAAGCCCTTGGGATCCTTTATTATCGAATGAATATATGGCTAACGAAACTACTCAGGATGGCTCTTTCAAATACATCAAAGTGCACATCAAAACTCAGCAGGGCGTGAAGAACCTCACCCGGCAAGAAGCCACGAGAATCGCCGGCGAGAACCCAGACTTCCTCCTCCAAGACCTCTACGAGGCCATCGAGGCTAAAGATTATCCCGTCTGGAACATCTACGTCCAGGTCATGGACCCCAAGGATGCTGAAACATACAAATGGAACATCTTTGATATGACCAAGGTCTGGCCTCATCAGGATTATCCTCTTCGCCAGATTGGCCGATTGACCCTGAACCGGAATGTGAGTGTGATAGAACCAACCCTCCCTCCATAGCTCCGTAATGTGATGTCGCTAATCGATCCAGCCTAACAACTATTTCACGGATATCGAGCAAGCTGCGTTCTCTCCATCCAACATGGTGCCGGGATGGGCGCCATCTGCCGATCCCAGTGAGTATTCCTTCAGCACTCGACAAGCTAGCAGAAAGACTAACAAAATGGAATAGTGCTCCAAGCTCGCATGTTCGCCTACCCAGATGCCGCTCGCTACCGCATTGGTACAAACTACCAGATGCTGCCGACCAACGCAGCCAAAAAGCCCGTCTACTGTCCCTTCCAGCGCGACGGCTTCATGAACTTCACCGGCAACTATGGCGACGATCCCAACTACGTTGGCTCCTCGTTGCGGCCTACGCATTTTGCCACGAGCTCCAGCTCCCAGGCCAACGGTACGACTCAACCGTGTCCCGTTCAGAGCACCATCACCGAGCACGAGAAGTGGGTGGGCGAAGTCTGCTCCTATACCTCCTCCATTGATGACGTGGACTTTGAGCAGGCTGCTGGGCTGTGGAAGGTCATTGGCAGGGATCCGGGACATCAAGACCGGTATATTGGGAATGTGTCTTCGACGGTCCAGGAAGTCGCAAGCAAGGAATTGAGGCGGAAAGTTTATCGTATGTTCAAGATTCTTTGGTAACTATATGTATCTGCTAACTGACTGGCTACAGATCTTTTTTCTCGCGTCGACCCAGAACTGGGTGCTCGTATTGAGGCGACGACGGAGGCCGATATTAAGGCTGCCAATGCGAAGGCCTGAGCGGGTTGGTTTTTGATACCTGTGCTTGAACGGAGTGTCGTGGCTCACATTCGAGACGGTTCCGCTAGCAAGGTTAAGGTTGGGACGAGCAATGGCTCTGTTGTGATGAAGTCTAATCAGTCCGTATAAGCAATCTTCTATAATGAAAAATGTGATGGCACATATATCAGGGCTTCCGGAGCACGCTCTCTTCAATATTCGACTCCGGTGGACGGGCTACAGTTGTGCGCTGGCAAAATGAAACCACGGGGATTATATAAGGCCCCAAACCCCATCATGAAAGCAAAGCGTAAGGGTATTGTATATTCTAAAAAAGAACCGCTTCACATAGATACGTGTTCTCCGTAGATCAAAGCTAATCCTATAAACATCCATATCATGCCCTCCCAACAGTTCCCAGCTTAGTCTTTCCATACGCCCCGCCTTTCTCCTTTCTCATCTCCAATGCCCGCCTGTACGGCGGTGCTGTGGGTGGCTGGACTGGATCCAGACTGACATGGTCCGGCGGCAGGGCATACGATGCGTCCGAGTCCCAGGCAGAGAGATCGCCGCAGGCGATGAATGATGGTATCCAGCGGTTTTCCACGGCGAATTGCTCTGATGGAGAGGTTGCATCTTGTGTGGCTGGCCGTTTCTGATGAGAATCCGCATGTAACGTTCGAGTCTGGATGTTATGATTCGAATCTGTTTCGCTGGTAACTGCTGGTCCTGCGGTAGCAAGGTCGACGCCCTGCTTTGTTGGGGCCTCATGGTCTTCATCCATCACTTCCACCCCTACGTTCCCGTCTGTGGAAACAGGCCGCGGGACTGCGGCACCGCCGAATAGGGGGTCCTTCAAAGCATCCACGCCTTTCAGCCCATCATGGACAGATGGGGGGATAAACCCTTCACACACAACGAAAGCTTCCAGACTACTCGCACGACTGCTCCGAGGCTTGGCGACACTGACTTTTTCAAACACAGTACGCAGCTGTGAGTAGAGTAGGTCGACGTCTCGACCACGGAAGATCTTCGCGACGAATTTGCCTCCCGGGCGTAGAACACCCAGGGCAAGGTTCAACGCCGAGTAGAGCAATTGCGACTGAATGTAAATGTCTAGATCATGCAGACCGGTCACATCAGGTGCTCCGTCGGAGATGACGAGGTCGACAGGATGCGGTTGTCGCACTGCAGATGGAGATGAGGTAGACGAGGCATAGGCTTCTGGGTCCAAGGCACGGAGGAGAAGAGGGATTGTCGATGGATGCGTGATATCGGCCTTAAGGGTAGTGATACCCTCAAGCGGTGCCATTGGTTGGAGATCGATAGAGACTATCTTGACACCCTTCCGGGGCTTCAGCTTCGCAGGTTCTTCTTCTTCAGCACTCCCATCCTTGACGTCCTTCTCCAAACCACTGTTCTGTGCCCTTTCCAGGGCCTTCTTCTCTTTGCGCTTCTTCTCAACCCACGCTCGTCGACCAAAGCTCTCGCCCTTGATCAGCACCCGACTCAGCACTTGACTCCAGCTTCCTGGAGCAGCACACAGGTCCACCACTCGCGTTACTTTCTCGGGATTCTCATGCTCGAATAGATCGAATTGTTCATCGACTTGAATCAGCTTGAAGGCAGAACGCGCACGCCAGTTTTGCTCCTTGGCCAGACGGTAGTAGGCATCGCGCTTATCCTTGGATGATTTTCCCATCCCGGATGCAATTAAAACCCCCGTCTATAGCAGCAATTAACGCAGGAAGTAGAATTCGAAATTGCGATGATTCCAACGTGGGGAGCAAAAAAGGCGATAAGATCTGAGAAAAGGCGGTGTGTTTTCTGCCGCCTTTTTATTTTATTTTTTGCGATCGAGCAAAAAATCATCGCCGAGCTTTAGACACAAATTCACGGACTGAAAAGGATTTCCGCACCACGAATTATGGGGCAAAAGCGACAGCGGGACCAAAAGGATTCTGCGATTCAACCGAACAAGAAAAAAAGGGCCGCGAAGCTGGGTAATGGGATCGGGAAAGATGATTCCTGGGATGGTATTGTCGGCCTCGACGAACTGAACTGGAAGGAGGTTCCTATGCCAGATCGTCTCGAGGATGCCGGTGGTTTCTTTGGATTGGAAGAGATTGACGGCGTTGATGTGATACGACCTAACGGAAATGGAGAGGCGCAATTCAGGGTACGAGTTTTGGCATGCGACCCCGGGCTTTAGGAGCGCATGAGTTAGCTGACTCCATCTAGGCAGTACCCGGGAAAAGCAGAGCCTCGATCCTAAGAAAGAAGACGCCGGAAGAGACCGAAATCGATGAATGGTCCGGATTTAGCGACGATGAGTCTGGGAAGCAAGATAAAGCTGCACCTTCGGACGAAACACAAGAGAAGGACGAAGTGACGGAAAAACAGGATGCCAAGAAGGATTCCAAGAAGGAGGCTAAAAAGGAATTTAAAAAGGAATCAAAGAAGCAGGCCAAGGAGGCAAACGCCGCGAAGAAAGAGCAGCAAAAGGAAAAGGACGCGAAAAGTCAAACGAACGGCGGTATCAAGTCTGGCTCTTTCGCAGCTCTGCAGGAGGAGGGCGAAGACGATGGTGTTGATGTGTCGGCTTGGGACGCTTTGGGACTGTCACCGGATATCCTCACTGGTATCTCGAAAATGAAATTCTCCACGCCGACATCGGTCCAACAGGCCTGTATACCGCAGATTCTGGAAGGCCACGATGTTGTTGGAAAGGCATCTACAGGGTCTGGTAAGACGCTGGCGTTTGGTATACCCATTCTGGAACATTTTATCGGCCGGACGCAAAGCAAGCGCAAGGTGGGGAGCAAAGAAGGATCATATCCGGCTGCTCTCATATTATCGCCTACCAGAGAGCTGGCACATCAACTGTCGAAGCATATGGGGGAACTAGCTTCGAACACGCCAGGCCCCGACGCAAGGATTGCCCTTCTGACGGGTGGACTGTCCTTGCAAAAGCAACAACGTTTACTGGCCGGGGCTGACATCGTCATTGGTACGCCCGGTCGAGTGTGGGAGATTCTTAGTACAGGACAGGGTCTGATCCGCAAGATGCAACTTATCAAGTTCCTGGTCATCGACGAAGCTGACCGGCTACTCAGCCAAGGTCACTACAAGGAATTAGAGCAGGTCCTGGACTCGCTGGATCGTGTGGAGACATTCGACGTTCCGGAGCAACAGGAGAAAAAGATTTCTGACAAAGACGACACCAACACCATGGCACAGAGACAGACATTAGTCTTTTCTGCTACATTCCATAGAGATTTGCAGCAGAAGCTCTCCGGTAAAGGCCAATGGCGAGGAGGAGACCTGATGGACAAGCAAGAGTCCATGGAATACCTCCTCAAGAAACTGCAATTCCGAGAAGAGAAACCAAAGTTCATTGACGTGAACCCTACCTCGCAAATGGCCGAGAACCTGAAAGAGGGTATCGTCGAATGCGGGGCGATGGAAAAGGTGAGCTCCCATGTGCCTATAATACGTGCATACGAACAGACAGACTACTAACACAAGCAGGACCTCTACCTTTACACTCTCCTCCTCTACCACCCCAAACACCGCACGCTAGTCTTCACCAACTCCATCTCCGCCGTCCGCCGCCTATCCCAGCTCCTCCAAGCTCTACAACTCCCCGCCCTAGCCCTTCACTCCTCTATGCCCCAAAAAGCCCGTCTCCGCTCAGTCGAGCGCTTCTCTTCACCAACCTCAGACCCGAGCTCGATCCTCGTCGCGACAGACGTCGCAGCACGTGGTCTCGATATCAAAGGCATCGATTTCGTGGTGCACTACCACGCACCTCGCACCGCAGACTCCTACGTGCATCGCTCGGGACGTACAGCGCGTGCCGGGGCCGCCGGTAAATGTGTGATTATCTGCGGACCGGAAGAAATGACAGGTGTGGTGCGGTTGGCCGCCAAGGTGCATTCGCAGAAGAATGGCAGCGCCCCGAGTAAGCGGATGCCGCTGGAGTCGCTCGAACTTGACCGTCGGATCGTCGCTCGTGTTAAGCCGCGCATCAGCCTTGCAGCACGCATCATCGACTCGCAGATCGCCAAGGAGAAGGTCTCCTCGGAGGATAACTGGCTGCGCAATGCGGCGGAGGATCTGGGCGTGGAGTATGATAGCGAGGAGTTTGCGAATAGTCGTGGGAAAGGACGTGGGAGAGGAGGTGGGCGCCACCAACGTGAGAAAGAGGCCGGGAGTATTACAAAGGCCGAGTTAGGGCAGTTACGTGGGGAGTTGAAGAGGTTGCTGGCGCAGAGGGTGAATGTGGGTGTTAGTGAGAAGTATCTAACGGCTGGACGGGTGGATATTGATGCATTGTTGAGAGGGGAAGGGAATCATTCGTTCTTGGGACCGGTGGATTCATTGGGATTTTAATCATATCATTTTTGTGCATAAACTTTGAGTATCCTCATACATTTGCATGATTGTCCGTGTCCCGTTCTAACCCTAACTGAACTCCATAACTGCCACTTTTTCGACTATT
This sequence comes from Aspergillus sp. MA 6038, assembly GCA_003004525.2. NCBI lineage: Eukaryota > Fungi > Ascomycota > Eurotiomycetes > Eurotiales > Aspergillaceae > Aspergillus > Aspergillus sp. MA 6038. Next base: position 126,313 of record PQME02000021.1, read on the forward strand.
TAACCCAGGCCTCGGGGCGCTTCTTTTTGGTGATAAGAAAATGAGACGGGAAAAATCACATTCGGTTATACCGGCAGCAAACACAAGTCCTCAAGTCACATTCAGCGCACTGCATAGTGAACCGCGGCATAAAATTTCGACACTCTTCACACCGACGACCGCCCGGAATCCGGCGCCACGGAGTACCATGTCTACAATCCCTCCTCTGCTGGTCAGCACCATTATCTGCGCGGCCGTAAAGACGGGCTTCGTCCCAAAGTTCGCATTCGCAGTTCTTCCACGGCGTGCTGCAGGCGTAGCAGAATTCATAGCCGCAGCGGCAGCTGTTCTCAAGGTATCTAGTTAACCAACTTTCATGTGTCTAAGAGAAGGGACAATGGCTTACGTCATGTGGTTACAGCCTACGGTGAGTTCGACCAGATTCCTGCATCTGGCGCACTGTTTCCAGCCCGCCTGTCGACCGATTCGCAAAACCTCCTCATCCTCAGGACACGGTGATCCGGGGGTGTGCGCCTTCTTGCACTGCTCACATGTCCAGAGACTGCATCCCGCACAAAACCGACTGGCCGGCCCAAGGGTGCTACGGCCAGTATTAGGTGGGCGAAGGTATCTGGAACAAGTAGATTTGGCGCAGTAAGTGCGATATGTGTCTTGACGCTCGACCAACTTTTGCTCAAATCGAGTGTTGAAGGCGGGGTCTAGGAACTGCTGCATAAGATTGAGAGGGATAGTATTACGGCAGCAACGGGGAGGAAAGAGTGTTTCGTCGCGTAGAGAGTCTTGGAATAGCTTGGTGGCACAGGTATGGCAATAACTGTGGGAGCACGAGGTTTGGATTGTGTCCGTCTCCGGTGTTTGTTCGGTACATGCCACGCATTCAAAACGACGTATATTGACCCGAGGGGCGGGTGGTGCAACCCGTTGTCTTTTGTTACGGTTATATCCCTGAGCGCGTGCAGTCCGTGGACCTCCCGCTAGTTGAATCGCCATACGTCTGTCATCGGCAGCTCGCGCCTCCTCTTGATTGGCAGCTGCCACGGCATTTCTATCAGAGTGGATGGCCCTTGCGATACTCATGGCCATCCTGTAGTCTTCTGCTGTGGTCGCGTAGCGGTTGACTTCTTCTTGCCAGAAGCGCAGAGCCATTTCTTGATCACGGGCAGCCGTGCCTCCCTGGATGCCGTCTGCGGCATCCTGACGGAGGATATCGATGACCGCGGACCGAGTAGCTGCGTCCATTATGTCGGAAGGCTGATGAATGGTGGAAGCTGAAGATGCAACAAGCATGTGTTGTCACGGAACAATGGGAGAGGTCCATCTTGTGCCGTCCACACCGCCTTGAACCCCAGCAGAAACTCTTTCCAAGCGGTCACACGGGGGCAGGCGGTCAGATCCAAAGATAAGATCTTATCAGCCTCGGCATCCCGAATCTCCCGCCAACTTACACCGGGTGGTGCCGGCGGCGGCATCGTTTTCGTCGCGTTCGATTTGATTGTTATGCGATTAGCGATGCTGCGACAGCATTAGTTGCCTCTTTTTAGACTGCAGACATTCAAACAAGTAGCCTCAGATAGACATGAACGCATATCAGTCCGAGGCGAAAATGATGGTTCATTGGAGGTGACATAACAGAGGTAAGAGTGTGATCAATGGGCGAAGAAAGTACTTTGGACTTCGTAATTGCTGGACTAGATTACCTACCACTCTTGCGAGCTCGCTAAACCTTAGTATAAGTAGGCTAAACCTCGTTTGTAAATCACATGAATTTATGTGGGTCGATGGAGCTTCCCTTTAAATACTCTGTACTTCCTGTGTCACACTCACACAGTAACAAGTTGAACTAGTCAAAGATAACCAATGGTAAAAGACTGTTATTGATTGCAAGGAACTAATCTAAGCACATGAATGAGCATTCTTATATATGTTTCCTGATCATATCCATGATCTGCTATTTTGTAATTTGTATCATTGCTACATCGGCATGTAGCACTGCTATGTTATTTCATGTTGGTGATATGTCATAGCATATTGTTGATATGTTCTTGGTGTATCATGGATACATTGTGATCACGTGATGCTTTGCTTTGTAGTGTTTTGATGAGATTCGGCTGGATAATAGTCGGCCCGATGGCAGGCCAGAGATCTTTAGTAGACACGTCTACGACTAGATAGAACTTCTCCTAGCAAGCACTCGATGGGCGGACACTAGCTAGTCTGTAGCAGTGCGCTCCTTCGTCAATTGAAATTTGATTGTATCCTCTGTTCTTTAGTCCTACCGGATTAGGCCTTTGTAGGCGACGTGTCGACTCCCCGAGACCCCTGAATCCACTTCAAATAACTAAGGATCGGCAGTATACCAACTGGAAGAACTAAGGATATATGAGGACGCCCATTCATGTACTTAGATTAGTTCTTCGCGATCAATTTCAATAACAGTCTAATTATTGGTTACCTTTGACTAGTTCGACTCGTTTGCACTTACTTTCTTCAACGAAGATATTGAATGCAATCTAGTCAGTGCCTGGCTCAATCCTGCGTTTACAATCATCGATACTCTGGTTCAAAACGAGGACATTATGGCCTTCGGGAAAGTCCTGGGATCTCGAAAGCCAAGACTAGCCAGTCTTTGGCTGGGTGCTATCTTGATGGGAGTGGCAAAACTACTTTGCGAGAGATTCAAATTGGGCTCACAGCAACGGAGCTCAATTAGGCTGTTTGGACCGGAGTACAGCAGTCGTTTATAACCATGAAACCTGATATCAGTGATGGCCAAATCATCCGAAGGGAAGATGAATGCCGTTTACTATTCATTACGGCTTGTCACGGGTATACTAGACCCCCCGTTCATCCATGGAAACCATCTGGAAGGACTCCGCTTCATGATACAGAGATTCTTGCGCAGCAGCATGCCGGGTGCAACTGTCATATATTGGAATACAAGGCATGGATTTGGAATCTAGCCAACGGAGAGGCTCTAGAGGAACCGGGCACATCTTTCATTGGCTTGGATGAAGCTAACTTCCCCATACAAAAACAACTCGGAACCTCCTCCAATAAGTAAGACTCGAAATGATTCTCCCAGTCAGCTTCAGAGGCTGCAACTCGTGGGATATTCAACTGGCTCAGATCAACAGGATACCCCGCAAATGAAAAGCCCGTATACCAACATTGCTGGATCGATCTCGAAAGCTCCGACGACGAAAATGATGGTACAGAGTCAGATGACGGCAGTGACACCCATGGCTCATCATTCGTAAACAAATGGCTAAACGGAGTGGATTGAAGTCGTGAGACTACACTGTCAAGTCGATCATCTCCATGAAACCGTCAGGCCCACCAGCAGGATGAGCCTTGTATTTTGAAGAAATGGCATATTTGCCAGAAATGCCGTGGTCACCAGTTTGGCAAATCTTCCATTGCTTTTGACAACCTTCCTCTTTGCACCTGAACTTATTGTGTGCATAATTCCAGTGGTTGCATTTCGCATTTCTGCAGGAACCGGCTTGACCAGAACTCGCTGTCACTTCGATATCGGGGATTTGAAGAAACTTGTCTCCTATCAGTACCACCCAGACTCATAGATTTCGGATTCATACCTGCCAAATGAGGGAATATTTCAAAGCGTCTTAAGCTTTTCTTCTCAGACCTGCCCAAAAATCTTCAAAACACATAATCGTCAGTCTCCAGTCTGGCGCGATGCGGTATTTTATACGTTGTTGTGTTCTTCAATCGAGGACACAAGCCTATGTTTCTACAGTTCAATAACAGTGTGCAGTACCCAATCGAAACACTTCTCTTGAAGAAGTGAAGGGACTGGCGCTAATGGAGAGCAAGCTATTGGTCTATACTCTATATGCTCTGTGCGTCGGCATCCCGCGCACAGACGCACCAGGATTACTACCCAGCCTTCTGATTAAACCCCCAACTGCTGAGGTATATTCACTAAGGCTGTAAGTGACAAATGAGCCCCACGAGCGGATGGAAAAATGAACAGCGTATCGCTGTCTGTGCCATCAATGCAGTGCCCCACACTCTCCAAGGTTTCAATTGGACGCAAATGGACGGCGCTAATGTGGCATATGGCATTCAATGAGGCTAGGTAAGATGAGTTGGCTTCTGCAAGGCTGAGGCATACATGCATTACTCTGTTGTTTTTTTGGTATGAAAATGGCAGCAGCCTCATGGGGAAGCGGGAGATGTTATTTATCTCGTCCTGCTCCCTTGGTTGTTTACAGCTCACCGTTCATTCTTTGTCGCACGCTAATATTATGTACGAAGTTCCCAAACCATCCCAGGTCTACTTGAGGCCACAAGAAACAGACGATGAGGAGACACCTGTTGTTATTCATAGTCAGAATAAGTACCAGCTTGCTGAACAGCGGCAGCAAGTTATTTTGAATCTGCTGCGGGTGAATATGTCATATCTTTTTGACTCGACACCTTCCCCCCTCCCTATCGCCAATCCTCCCCACGTTCAAAGTTCCACAATAGGGCGAAATAATTTCGAGGCAGCAAAATCATCCAGGTCCAGGCTTAAAGAGAGAGTTAGCGAGCCGAACGAAGAACGCACCGCGAGACATCGAATAAACAATCCCAAGCGACAAGAGCATCTAGGGTTTGCCGACACCAGGGAGATAGCTCACAGCAATCGTAAAGATGAACTGAAAACAGTCCTTAACCCAATACTTGCGGATGGTGTAAATCATCTGGTCATCCTCTGCTGGGGCGACAAGGACTGCTGCCATATCGTCCCAGTGAATATTGGAAATGAAGCGGATGAAGTGAACGCTTGGGAAAGCATCCGCGAAGCATGGTACGAGCGCAGGGGTAATTGGAGAAAATATATACCTTTTTATGGAGTTCGGCAAGTAGATGTTGTCGAGGTATGTCACGGTGATCTACAGGGGAAGACCGCCGATGATTGTGCTGATATATTATTCAGCTTACTCTGGCGGGATACAGCTCTGCCTGTCTCGGGAGGACTATATCCAAAGCCCAATATGTTGGCTTGTATCGTATGGACAGCAGGAGAAGTGAAATCGAGAAGAACATTGCAAATTACCAGCAGCAGGAATTTCCGTGCCCTTACGATTCATCGACAGGTATGGTAAATTGTTTTTACGATAGCTGTGTATCCTACATGGTGGAGAATACGGAATGTCCCGAGAAGCTTTTTAACAGATCACAACGCCAATTGTTACACCATGCAAGGCGACCATTGCTGACACAGGCATTCTCCAATGCCAACATCGCGAGATCAAACAATCTTCTTAAAGGTGAAGGGGTGATTTACAGTCACAGGTAAGAGGCAGAAGCAAAATTAATATTATCAGTACCTGACAAATCGGCTATAGGGACATTCTAAACAAGCTTGATACATGGCATGTCCCGGACCTCAGCGAGATTCCATTGCACGGCCTACTGGTTACAGAAGGCTGGACATTTGACATACAACACGCTATTGTACCTATGGCTGTGTCATTCTTTTTCCTTCTGATTGTAGCTTCAAAGGTCATTTACCGTGACTGGGGAATCGTGTGGAACGTTGGTTGTTTTTTCGTTTCGTTGGCTGGACTTCTGCTGGCATGGATCAATCATGCGGTCCGTCGATAAACTTAACTGCATTAATAAATCCGATAAAGTGGTTATAGGGGGAATCAATCTTAACAATACTTTGAACGCTGGTCTCTTTGCAATCACCGCATTGAGAGAAATAGGAGAAACTAATTTTCCGAAGTATTATTGTCCCTATTTCGGGAGACGTGTTTTGCCGAAGTGAACATCTGAAGGGGGATTGCCGACGTCATCGATTTGTGTAGAGGGGACAGTAGACATGCACTTTTTGACTTCATCGGCTCCAAGGTCTGCGAGGAAGAATCTATAAAAGGCCTTGAGTATATCCATCCATTTTCCTCATCAACCATAACAACAGCAGCCCAACAATAGGAGTATTCCCAGCAACCAGCAACCTACTAAAATCTCAACACCTCAACAATCAGCCGAAGGCTTGAGTTATCACAACACCTCAAAATATCCATGCGTACTCTGAAATACACACACTTCACCTCCGGCACCAAACAGCAGCGAGAGCAATTTGCCCTGGATTTGTTGGATAGCTTTGAGCGAACTGGTTTTGCCAAGCTCAAGTCCCACACATTCGACGAACAGAGGCTGAAAGAGCTGTTCACCTGGGTAAGCCGCACCTTCGTTTCACCAACGATAAATTTAACTAAGAGAAAAATAATACTTTAATAGTTCTTAATATGGTTAAATAGTAGCTCTATGGTCTATCACAAATACTAACAAATATATAAGCAAGATCTACGAGTAGATACTAGTATAATTAGACGTTGATAAAATCAGTAGCATGAACCAGCCATTATCTAAACAATCGCGATCACGATTGATCTCGAGTAACCGTGGTTAATCAATCTCCTTTAACAATGAGAGCGGTCCTATATAAGATGCCAAGTCGTCCGCGTATAAAGTCGTAAACTACATAACGATTCTTGAGACGAAAGATTATCTTATATAATGATTATATAATAGCCTATTTCTAAGAAGATATTACCCTCTGCGAATAATTCTTCCTTAGTGAGTGGCTTTAAATTGTGAGCATACCATTTTAAGCCGATTTATGTTATAAGCATGTGTACTGAGATGGCGATACGCTGTGTCGCTATTCTTTCCAACTTCATTTGCTTCTAGAATCGCTTCTTCCATATCCCGATGACACTAATTTCCCTAATTTTCGCGACTCCTCCAAAGCCTTTCGGTTTTCGGTTAAAAGAGGTTGACGAATGCCCCCAATCATGAAGGAGTCAAAATTTCGAGGTCCAAACCGTCAAGAGGATCCTCTAGCGTTGCAAACACGGATTTGAAGGATGCGTCAGAGCAATTGTGGGGTGAGGCGTAACTGTAACTCGAATAGATTGAGGACGGACTACACCATCGTGGAGATTGGAATGCCAGTATCGTCTGAGCGAGATCATCGTAATTCAGATTCAGAAAGGGGGTCACAGGTTTCGGCGAAAGTAGATTCTTTGACTGCATCTGCATTGTGAGAGCCCCGTACATGATTGAGCGACACTCAAACCCACAGCCCCGAGTACCGGCCAGGAAAGCACCACGTGTTTCGCAGAGAAAATTAATCAAGCTATCGGTTGCTCGTTGTCTGGATATGTTTATTGAGCCTGACATTCCGTTAGAAATAAAGCGTTATAAGGAGTTACCTGCCCTTACTAATGACATTGGCAGGGATCGGAAGTCCCCAACTGCTAATCGAACTATTACTCCGCGAAATAGCGACGGATGTTGATGCTTTAAATTGGGAGGAAAGTCGGAAAAACCAAGAGACCCACAACCATAAAACCAAATCTCGACAGACTGTTGTAGGTACTGTTTCCTCGAGATTACGGACCCATATATCGGTCATGATATACAAGGCCTGTTTGCATTGGTAGTAGTCTGCTATAACAGCAACTTTTGCCAGCGTCTCCAGGGTCAGCTTTTGCGGTATGTGGTAGTGTTGACCATGAACGGCACGAAGCAGAATCAAAAATGCTTCTAGGTCCCAACTCTCTGCTGTGACCTCAACCAAGCCTTTTTGCAGAAAAGCAATACTCTCTTTCCAAGTACCGCTCAGCATCTTTTTGAAAACTGAGGAGACAAATATCAAATGCTTCGCGGATACTTGAATACGCAAGCAACTATTGACCAATGATTCAGCAGCAGGTGCTTCGAGGGGAAGGTCGTCGGAAGCAGGCGTGTCAGCAGCAGGTGCTTCAAGGGGAGGACCGTCGAAAGCGGACGTGTCAGCAGTAGATTGGGAATTTGGCATAGGAACATGGACAAGGGTGATCTGAGTTGAGCCGGGTTCTTTGTTCTTCATCTTCCTCAACTTCCTTTGTTGCTTTTTAGTCAGCGCTGGCTGATTGAAATGAGGTTGTGGGTTTTCGATCATTTCAGGAGGACTATGGACACCAAAATGGAATACTGGAAAGGCATTTGGAAGCATGCCAGCGCTCACATCTTCAATGGGATGTGCAAAAGGACCATTTGCATTGAGCAAAACTATGATCACTTCCCCATCCGGATCTAAGATGTGAGTCGGTGGGTCCATTCTGGTTCTTAGATGAACTGAAAGAGAAAAAGCCTTTCACACTACAGCAGTCCATGAGAGGGTAGGACCCTTCAGTAATAATATAGCATAATTTTGGCCTTCAGAGAAGATAGCGAAGGATTGTAGATCATGAGGGGCAGGAAGAGGCGAGTGGGGACCACGCTACACTGCCACTGCTAGATCGCTGCCCAACGTTTCTGGGAACCAATCCCGTTCATTTATTGCCATTACCAACCGCCTTCCCTAGCCTCGATCCGGAGGGATGAAAAAAAAAAACCGCCGATCAATCTGGGGGGTGGGGGGGTATTAGGAAATGCATGGACCCCTGGAAGAAGTGGTAAAAGCACCCTATTGTTCAAAATGACCAGCTATACCAAAGCGACCATGAACAACTTTATTATTCTCTTAATATTAATGATGTATGTACTGGGGGAATCGGTGTTGGGAGAGGCGTGGCGGAGGTGGCGGTGGAGGTGTGGCGGAGTACGGGCCGTAGGTTATTTGTACGTGTATGTAGGGTGAAAGGTAGAGAAGACATCCAACGACGAGAGAGGTCCTTTTTGAGAAGAGTTTTCTTTATTCGACGAGAGATAGGCTATTTGAGTACTATGAGTTGGGTCATTTGTCGCGTGTTGCGCTTGTACGCTTTCCTTCTCCTTGTCCTGATCGATCCGCTTCTATGCGAAGCTACACCTCATGGTTTCCTATGTTCATTGAAGAACCTATACTTGTATTGCTAGACTGAATGCTGGTCTCCTAAAGATTTGACCATCATTCTCTAATTATACTCATCATGGGTCATGTGACCCTACACTATCTATTCCTAATTGGGTCTAGTCCTGTTTCTTTCTGTATACTCAAGCTCCAAGCCCTAACAATCACTTACAAATTGAACAACGAAAATTGGAAATTAGGAGGCAGAAAATTGAGCTTGATAGATATGAGATCATAACAGAGCTGTGTCTTATACATGATGTTTTACCTACTGTTCCAAGACTCAGCTCTGGCCCTGGACCGTGGCCCTGGAGTGGTCAGCAACCAGCTGGCAGCCATTCTTAGCCTCTCAGATACCTCCACTTCTTGCTCCAGGTTCCAGGCCATCATCGTTAATCCCTCAAGAATTTCAATCTGGGATTCCTCCTTCAAGCCAACCGCAGACGACATCAGATGATTTGTCGGCCTATACTGCCAGGGAGAGTGTTTGTTCTGCACGCGGAGACGGTGGTGGTCGGGGGGAGGAAGGTTCGAGTTAAGAGATTTGAGATGCGCAATGGGGAGAAGAGGATCGGGAGGAGGATGTAGTAGTGGCTAAGGGGAGGGTTTGTTTATTGAGCCTAAGTTTGCAAACATACGTATCGGTTTTGTATAATTGCTTTGATTGTGCTGACTTTAATCGCATTTAATCCATGGTGCCGTTGTATAGAAACTAGCAACACCCAAGTGCCCCGAATAGAACTCATGATATGTGTAGTATTTTATTCCCATCTAATGATTATCACACAATCAAGCACCCCTTGACTCCGTACAGGCCCAAATGTCAACCCGATAAGAAAATTAACCGAAAAAAAGAAGAACATGCTGTCATTAGAATTGCTTTCCGTCGTGGAAAAAAAAAGAAAAATTTCCAGGTCGTCGACGGGTATGCTGTTTGCTACTACCACCCAATGCTGCTTTGCGATTTTCTTGCACCGACAGAAGAAGAAAATAACAAGAAAGAAATGCGATTAATCCTGGTAAACTGACGGACGCAGAATCACGAGAGGTGGAAGGCACCTTGTCCTTCTTTCATAGCAACGGAAAGTCGCTCCCGAACGACATCCACCGTGCTGTAGTCCGGCAGCTTGAGGTAGTTTACACAGGTCATGACGCTGGGTAGATAGTCGTCTGGCGTGTACGGAGGTTCGCTGGGACGGCAAACAACGGTAAAGATTGGGGTCAAGCTCTTGAAGCCTGCAGAAAATAACAAAATCAGCCATTGCCACGACATATTGACACTAGAAAAGCAATACATACCGCCAATCGGGAGCTTAGGACTGCCAGTGACGAATTGCAAGAAATCTCGCCGCTGCTGCAAGTCAAACTCGCTCATAGTTTGAAGCAAGTTTCGCACACTCCGGCTGTCCATGTTGAAGCCGTGGTCCGCCTTAATCGAGTCCATGAGAGCTAAGGGACAGTCAGTACCCGGATTGTTTATCCCTATGTTCTCTGAATACTCACTCTCAATACACCAGTCCTCCTCTGCCTTTCCAAACAGGATCACCAGCTCACTCGGCGTGAAGGTCCTTAGTGACGAGTAAGGGAACACCTGGGAAAAGCCAGTCCGGAAGGCCTCGACTTGACGGCGGACACCAGAACCTAGCGTCATGTCGATCACTCGATCAACATAGACATCAACATTCGAGATCGTCACAGAGGTATCGGATCCATTCTCAATTAAGTCGATGTTTGGGTAGCCGGGCAGAGTGAAATCGAGACCCAAGTCCTCCACCTTTGCGCCGTCAATCTCCACATTCTGCAGCACCTGGGACCTTTCTGCGGCAGGCAACGATGTGTCGTTCTCAATGGCCTTCTTGGTATTAGCGAACCGCTTCAGCAGAAGTAGAGAATTGGCGAGGTCATGGTCAACAGCCTTCACGGTGCCAAGCGATGGCGCCACCGATGACGACTCGTCCGCAATCCTAAAGAACGCTGGGTTGAAGGAGACATCGATGATCCGAGAGTCGAGCAAAGACCGAGCAACGAATTTACCCAGGATCCTGAACAGATGAAGTTGCTTTTTGCCGGATTCGTGGGAAGCCTGTGCGTCGCTCATAGGCGCAGGGAACAGACCAGCCCTTCCGAAGGCATACTCGTCGCCATTGTTATTATCGTTCTCCCGCCAGAGTCTGAGCTTTTTCCTGGAAAACTCTTTCGAGACGTTCGAGTAAAACTCCAGAGTTGGACCCAATCCCGTACCCACTTCCTCGAAATATTCAACCTCGAGGATACTGGGCGAGGAGCCGTACAGTTCCATGACTTTCATAGCGGAGTCCAGTATTCTTGATCGAGAGATCCGCACCTTCTGTCGGGGTAATCGGCCTAGGAAGGGCCGGTCGTCAGGCCGATCACGATCATCTCTGTTCTGAGAATTGTGCCATCTCATCATCGCCCGAGAGTATCCAAAAGCAGTTGATTGAAGGAACAAGTGCCGCGTCTCAAACGGGAAGAGGAACGGGAACAGACGAGCCAGATCCTCACTCCAGCGAGGGAGACAGCTACTAGCCACGATCAAAGGCTCCTCCAGTTGCCGGTTAAGCTTAGCAGTCAGCTTCGTATTGATGAACTGGGCCAAGGGCTCGGGTTTAACGGCCACAAGCTCCTTGATCTCCGCCAAGATATCGTCCAAAGTCGCATTCATCTCATACAAGACACCGAGCAGGCGAAAGATGGACGACGTGGTGGAATCTTTGCTCAGTGAGAGCGGCATTCCACCACGACCACCCGTCAGAGAGGATTCCACCAGCCCAGGAACAGCGGCCGATGGCTCCGGAGGCGGAGGGCCTGACATCCGTCTGAACTTGACCGTGTGGATGGCAGACCATACATTTCTTGTACCCTGTATGTCAACATCTTCGCGATCGTGATGAACAGCACGGTATATTGTGGTGTCGTTTGGAATTGGTTTCCCGTCGATGCTGAACTCAATGTGCCAATCTTGAGGCACGGACGCCATAGCAGCAGCATAAGATTGTGGTCGACCGGCTGAAGCCAACAAGCTGTTTCCAGGCGGCTGCGCCGCAGACCGAGGTCCCGACGACGAAGATGACTTTGACACGGGTGTGGATTGGGATGGAGTCGACACACGTGTCCCGTCTTCCTTCCGAGCCGTGACTTTACCAGTAGATGCCACTTCCATGTTGACAGCAGTCGGATCACGTGCGTTTTCTTCGGATGCATTGTCATTGCCTCCAGCATCTTCGTCAAGGTCATCCACAATGGCATTGAGCGCATTAGCATCATCGCCATCGTCCTCAGCACCACCATCCTCATTATCATCGCTCAGCTGCTTTGCGTCGGCGCACTCTAGAGGTTCGTTGCCATTTTCGTCTTCACCTTGCGTCTGCTGGTGCCTGCCAGACCGTCTGTGCTTTGTCCGCTGATGGCCGTCAGTAGGCGGTGTCTTGGTGCTGCGACTGGATTCGTTGGAACGCGGCGGTGGCGCTGGGTTCATTACGTCCGCCGTAGACCGGAGAGAATCATCGACACCTCCGCCGGAAGTTGGTTCACTGTTACCAGCGAGCTGCTCGCGAAGCCGTGCGGCATTGGCAATCTGAGAGAGAACAGCATCTCGTGTACTAGAGGTCCGTGGTCGGTCTGAAAGGCTAATCCTTGGGTGAAGGAAGTCATCAAGAGACTTGAAGGTAGCAATGGCGTGAATGGACACCATGATGTTCTTGTATGAACGGGGGATATCGGAATCATCGTCGGCGACCAGCTTAAGCCGGAGCTGTTTTCCGAGCATGTGCGTAGCATTGCTTCGGGTATTCTCTAGTGAATTCTGGCCAACAGTGATAATCTCAAAGTGCTCTGTCCGACTGAGCAGGTCTTGCAACTTATTGATGAGCACACTGAAGGGCGTCGTCGCAGTGCTTTGGCTTTGGGCCTTCTCCGAAATGGTCGACCCCATAAAAGCCTGGAGAAAAGCGCCACGAGCCTCACGCATGGACCGTGCTATATGTAGAGTACCCAATTAGCATAGAATTCAGTCGGACTCAAGACGTCCAGAGAGAGAAAGGGATCAGAAGCCTACCTTGGAAGCCTCCAAATACGTCCAGGAGGACCTTGATGATACCCGAATTGAGAATTTCAGAACTAGTGATACTTTCCAAAGCGTCTCCGTCAAAATACGATGCGAGCTTCTTGAACAGCGGCAGACCGTCCTGGTTCGCGTTGTAGCAATTTTCGATGTCTGCAGCGAGAGCCTGGAGTTGATGGAGGATCTCCATTGCTTTATCCCGCATTCCTCTTCCTTGGCTTGCTTCGTAAACTTCGAGGAAGGCACGTGCGTCGCGCGTGACGAGATCTTTCAAGACGCTGTCCATTCTCGTGGTAAGTTTAGTATCAAAGGCTAGGCTTTCCGACCCGGACATGTCGTCATCTGGGTAATCATCTTGATCTTCATCGTCATCATCATCGTCAGCGCCTTCGTGGCCCTCCGAATCAGATCCAGGGTTGTCCTCCGGACTATCATCCGTGCTAGCGGATCTCTGACTCGGGGCGTCTTCTACTGTGCTCGCGGACGGCGGGCCCCGTGGTTGCTTATTCTGCTTATCAGTGGAGAGTGGCTCTTCGGCCAGCTTGACGATCTCCGATATGACACCCTCGCGGTGAAACTGGCACTGGTAAACGTGCTCGAGCCGTTGGAATAGGAGCTCTGCGCACCGAAGGGCTAGAGACACCAAGGAGGGATGATCTTTCTGGGACAAGATGGCGCCGAGGAAGGATGCATAGGGAACGGTACGCAAGGCCTCTTCGATCACCGCCGGCTGTAGGTTATGTAGCATCTTGAGTTGCGCGACAAGAACCTTTTGCCGAACACCCAGATTGACTGTGCTAGAGAACGCGTCCGCCAAAGTCGGCAGCAGGATCATGGCAAAACGCTTGAGCTGCGCCTTGCAGTCCGTCAACGTGGAACGTCGCTTCTCTGCCGACTCCTTCGCTTTGGGCGATTGCGATCCTAGCGTCATATTGCTCTCGAAGAATGTGCTAAGCATAGTGTCCGCCTGGCTGTAATGGCGGGCTGGGACCCCTGGCAGAAGCTCACAAATAACATTGAGCGTCTCGAAAACCTGTTCCCTGGGACGATGGATCAATGCCTGCATGACAAGAACACCATCCATTTTCACGGACGACTTGTCCAACTGCGGTGGGGAAATTCCGGTCAGGATCTGATACAACGTGTCCACTACATCCATTTTCAGCAGCTCAGCGGATAAACGAGGACTGGCTTTACATGTAATGGAAAGAACTCGTAGAAATTGGGTGTGGATGTGCGGTCCGATCAGATTGGTAGTTCCAGGCAGAAGAAGACGAAGCACGGCTTTAAGCATGGCAGGCTCGATCAATTCTTCCAGCTTCTCCGGTTTGTGCTTGAAGCTCTCCACGATCCGAGAGACGCAGAGACAACCCTGCTCGACCACCTTGGGATCATTGCTGGCAAGTACATTCAGAAGGGTGGGCATCACATCACGAACAACGGGGAACGAGTCGGAAGGCAGATTCCGACAGCAATTCGCAGCCGTGGTCACCGCTGTACGCTGTGTGCTAGTGGGGAAGAAGTCCAGATATGTTAAGCATGCCGTCAAACCGCCTTCCCGCACAATAGAGGCAGGGAAATCAACGGAAATCTTGGATAGGGTCTGGATAATGTGAGCTTTGTAACACTGAAAACAATAGTTTACCAAGAAAGACTCACGCTAAGAGCCTGCTCAGCTAGATCAATGAACTGGATATCCAAGAGCTTCTGACACAGCACAGGGACCGCACCCCCATAGACCACATTGGCCACTGATCCCTGTAAAGCTTCCATCAGGTTCGCCAAACAGCGACAAGCAAGAAGCATAATTTCCGGGTTCTCCTCGCCGAAGTCATTCGGCTGCATCAAAGCAACCAGTTCTTTAACGTAAGGGTCTGGGGAAAAGGCCCCGGCCAAATTGTCCTCGTTCGAGACAAGGAGGAGATCTGATAATTCCTGGAGAGCAATCAATTGGACAGATGGATCTTCCTTCATTCGCAAGTTGCAGAGGATTTCTCTTAGCCGCGAGGACATGCCTGACATCATGCCACTAAGGGCACGCAGGGTGCTCTGAAGTCCCAACGGGCTTCGCGAACTGAAGAGGCTGCTGTGGAACGGGTCCTCATCGTCATCAAAGGCGGAAGGATTGGTGCCATCGTTACTGCCGCTAGGTGGCGACGAATCGTGATCATCCATATCATCGTCCTCGTCCTCTTCGTGATCTGGACTCTCCATCTCCTCTTCAGCGTCCTTCATAACCACGTCCTGATCAGTTTTACCTGAGGGCTTCTTCTGTCGTCGCGAGGTCGCAGGTTGCGTCGCTGGGGGTCGCTCTATTTGATGTGGAGACATTAACAGACCAACTCCATCTCAGCGATAACTGAAAGAAACCATTTGAATTGTACGTACCTTGCGAAACTTTGGCATGCCTACTGGACTTTCGGCGGTTGGATGGAGGCGACGCGGGGGTTTTCGACGGATCCTCCGTGGGACGCGAGGAAGGGCTGAATTTACCATTTAGCTTAACACAATCCATAGCACCGGAAGTAGAATCAAGCTCACCCTGGTTGTGACATTGCTGGACGGTTTCGTGTGCCGCGATGAGAAGCAGCGGCGGCAGGAGTGGTGGCGGTTGTGGGAGAAGCAGCAAGACGCTGTCTCTTTAATGATCGCCGATGAGGGGAGGGATGGTTCGCTTGAGACTGGGTTTCCAAGGATTGAGCACGCGGGAAAGGAGCCTTGCGTTTTCGCGGGTGGGTCGGGGCCGAACCAGCGGCGGGAATCGAGGACGAGGGACCTGAACTAGCGGACTGGGGGGACTCTGCGGCAAGTCTCGCTGCTGAGCGAGTGACTCTGGAGGACATGAGAAGCTGATCCCTGATTTCCCAACAAGTGATGGAAGATGACGGAGAGGGTGAGGGAGAGTGTGGGGGAAGGGGAATCAACGACGGGTAGAAAGCAGAGCGACAAGGTCCATCCGACAAGCTAGAATGTCTAACAATGACGAAATGAACGTGTCGTATGTGTTCTGGGTAGAAGGAGGGGAGGGGAAGCAAAGCAATTCAACGATAATGGCGTAACCCCGACTAAGATCGTCCCGCGAGAACCTTGCTGCCCGGGTCCTTGTGAAGTATTCGAAAATTATAGAAAGTCGAATGAAGACAAACTGTCACCAGATTTAAGAAGATAGATGGGCTTGGGTCAAGGTCTCCGGACAAGACGACGGTAGCAGGATGTAGCGGGACGTAGCGGGATGTAACGGGAATGACACAACGCGGGAGGATGAAGGATAGGTGGATGGGTGGGTTGGTGGAAGGATGGATTGATGGAAGGATGGATTGATGGATGAATTCAGTACCTCGAAGCGGGAGAGGCAGTATCAGTAGTAGCCGTCAAAATAGAAGAAGTATCCAGACTTGCAGAGGCAGCAGTGGCGGCGGGGGATGGCCCGGCGTCGGCGGCAGTAGGAGAGTCCTCACGGGGGTCCTGGCGGTGGTGAACAGTGGCCCTTTGTCTGGCCATATGTTGGAGGTAGGTTGATGTGTGAGAGAATCGAGGGCTCGATAGGGAGGGCTCACTCGCGATCACCGAAGAAGCGCCATCCGTCGATTTTGGAGGTTGAGAAGGGGTGGTGGTGGTGTTGGTGGTGGTTGGGTCGGGATGGGGGAAGTCGGATAACGAAGTCGATAAGAGATAATAATAAGAATAGATATCAACCCGAGAGATGATGAAACAGTGAGAGAAAAACGATGAAGATGAAAAAGAAGATGAATAGGGAGAGAGAGAAAGATCGATGGGGGAGAAAGAGAGAGAGGAAGAATGAAGCCAAAGAGTTGGAGAGAGGAAGAAGAGAAGATCCGTTCGTGGGCGGTTAGTCGAGGTTGACGGGTTGACGGGTTGACGTGGTGCGGAGTCAGCAATAGTTATCCAGAGCAGAAATGAAAGAATGCAAGAGGAATAAAGAGGATATGGAAGAGTATATGAAGATAAAGTATGGAAAATGAGAGGAATAAAAGACCAGACAGTTCCAGACTATTGCAGTGTGTTATTCTGGGGCAGTAGAGTGGTGATGCCGTTGGTCTTTCTGGATTCTACAGAGTATAGGTGTCAGAATTATGTCCTTGTCATCATTCTCGTCATTTGCCATTGCCTTGCCTTGTCTTGTCTTGTCTTATCTCTGTTGTTCTAGCACAGATGTCCCGTTCAAGGTGGTGAACGCTTATACGGGCACCCTGAATAGCCTCAAACCTTCCGAATCGGGAATATCGAGACCACGTACGCCAGCCCGCCCTGAGCCACTACTGTCAGGCCAGTTAGCATTCTTTGAGCTTCTTGTACTCTACAGAGCATAGTCTATCCTATCCTGCATTTTTTGTGCCCAGAATCTCTCAATGCCACTGTCCCTCGCATGGATAATGTCTACAAACCTGTGGGGGGTAAGCATGTTGCATTGCATTTTCGTTTCTTTTTATACTTTTCAGCTCTCCTCTCCCCTTCTTATATTCTCTTCTCCCCCTCCTCTCTTCCTCCCTTCTCCAAGTTTTCTCCTGTCTTTCCCGTTCCTCCTCACTGTTGCTCCGGTCCCGTGACTCTCCGCCGCCTTCGGCTTTCGGCTCCGCTCAGTTGAAAAGTCAAAAGCTCTTCTTCTTCCTGCGGCGTCATCATCATTATAAATACCCCTGGTCCCTGTATACCATCTTGCTCTCTCCATCTCACTTGCTCCATTGCTCACTTGTTCTTTCTTGATAAACATTTCTCGCCTTCCACTTGATTCTCTCTTTTCTTCTTCTTCCGCTTCCCCTCTTTTCCGGCCTCAAACCCCCCGCTGCCATGACGCAGACCGAGTCAAGTTGGGTCCCCCAGAACCCATCGGACGACTATGTCTTCCCCGAATCACGCCTGAAGCGCAAGATGAATGACCCGGAGAAAACTCCCTTGATGCTCGTCGCGTGTGGTTCCTTCTCGCCCATCACTTATCTCCATCTGCGCATGTTCGAGATGGCCGCCGATTACGTCAAACTCAACACTGATTTCGAGTTGATCGGGGGCTACCTTTCGCCCGTGTCCGACGCCTATCGGAAAGCTGGCCTGGTTGTCGCAGAGGATCGGTATATCTTTCATGCCTTTTTTTTTTTTTTTTTTTGTGGCGCGTGTTCTTCTCACTGATAGATGTCATAGTATTGCCATGTGCCAATTGGCCGTCGATAAGACCTCGGACTGGTTGATGACGGACACCTGGGAACCTCTCCAGAAGGAGTACCAGCCAACTGCCGTCGTGCTGGACCATTTCGATTACGAGATTAATACCGTGCGCAAGGGGATCGAGGCCGCCGATGGCACTCGTAAGCCGGTGCGTGTGGCGTTGCTGGCTGGCGCGGATCTGATTCATACCATGTCGACTCCTGGTGTGTGGAGTGAGAAGGATTTGGATCACATTCTGGGCAAATACGGGGTACATCTTACTTAGTATTGTGCTCACGACGTTCCATGCTAATTGGACCAGTCCTTTATAGTTGAACGCAGTGGGACTGATATCGACGAAGCCCTCGCAACCCTGCAGCCGTGGAAAGACAACATCCATGTCATCCAGCAGCTCATCCAGAACGACGTCAGCAGCACCAAAATCCGACTGTTCCTGCGCCGTGAAATGAGCGTCCGCTACTTGATCCCTGTCCCGGTCATTCAATACATCGAACAGCACCGTCTCTATGAAGACGAAGCATCAACGGGGGCCTCAACAGACAAAGGCAAGGAACGACAAGAATCTACCCAGTCCGGTTGATTGATCCTCGTCCCTTATGCCACGATAGAGCCCTAGAAACCTGCCCTCATAATGCTAGATAGACTCCTACCTGACCCGCTGGCCATCCATTCCAAGTGTTCACTTGGAACGCCGCTACGACTGCTAACTCTTTCTAAGAACGACACTGTCTAGAAAATATATGATTACCGCGGATAGAGCCGGACCATCGAAGCCTACCGCTCGATGAATGATCAACCAAAGCGTGACTCGTGGCTTGATGTTCCTTGATTGTCAGGTGTTTTAGAGCACCTGCATTGCATCATGAAAAACAGCGCAACCAGAGCAACCAGCCATATATTTAACTGCACTCACTGCTCTGTTTCTGGTCTCCTAATGTGTTCCTGACTCGATTTGTTTGGTTTATTGAATAATACCCTGAATCCACGTCTAAACGGTGTTTATCTCTTAATTGAGTCAATGGATAGACAATATTATATTTCACCTACATTGTTTATTCAGATCCATCGATAGGTGCCCAAGTATCTAGGTATTATTCAATTTAAACCTGTAAATCCATACGTCTATATGTCCATATGTACTGGTAAAGTGATAATTCTTTTGTTGTTCAGAAATAGTATGTATGTATGTATGTATGTACAAGAGAGATGGAGATGCAGGATATCACAGAAAAGGAGAAGAGCTGCGTGAAGTCGTAATCATCATCATAGTCTTGCAGACCAGCAAACCGGGCATACCGGGACACAAAGAGGGGCTAAAAAAAAAGAAAAAGAAAAAGAAAAAACAGAGCAGAGAGAAAATTACAAACAAACCAACCAACCAGGAGAAGAAACAAGATCAGACCAGGCGCGGAGAGGTAGAAGAAAGAGACAAGAGGAGAAATACGACGAGACCACCCAGAGGAAGAGAGAAAATGAGACAGAAAGAAGAATAGACAAGAGGCACCATTCTGGTCACGCACACTCATCGATGAACAGATATTAATGCAGTAAAAGAAAGGAAGAAAGAGGAGACCACAACCACCCTCAATCAATCGATCAGGCTGGCGTGAAACGAAGAGAAGAAAAAGAGGGAGGAAAGGTTACAGGTCCTCCCCATCCACAACCCCCAGACAAACCCCCCCGTCGACCCCCGCGACGATAGTGGCGGGAGCGGAAACCCCGAAGAGCTTCCGCTCGTTGACGAGCTTGCGCACTTCGTCAACGGGGGTCTCGGCAGGGACGGGGAGGAAAGCCTCCTGAGGGATTGCGAAGGGGAGGCCTGCCGCCACGATCTCAGCGACGGTGGTCCCCACGTCCGTGGAGGCAGACAGGGCCCGGAGGTTCCGGGGCGAGATGAGGAGGAGGGACGGGGGCGAGGAGGAGGCGGGGAGGGAGACCCAGGATTGGGCCTCTGGGTTCTGCACCGCGGCGAGGATGACATCGAGGAGTCGAACCTCGGTGTTCGCTCCTGATGGGGAGACAGCAGGGATCTTCTCCAGTGGGAGAAGGTGGCTGGACAGCAAGTCCTGCTGACCCTGCTGCTCCTCCTGCTGGCCCTGCAGGTAGTCGCACGGCACCGCTGTCGTGCTTGCGCCAATTGCCCCACCGGGGTGGAGGCTCTTGAACACATCCGCCGGGCCACGAGTAGGCGAGGTGTGCAGACGGCGCGCGGTGCTCAGAGCGAGAGCATCACCCAGGCACAGAGCCACGGTGGTCGAGGAGGTCGGGGCATTCACGCCAAAGGAGGATTCCTCGTCTTCATGGACGGGAGCGGGGAGGCCAATTGCGATATCGGATGTATGGCAAGACAGAATGGACGGGTGCAGGTGAGAAGTGATAGCAATCACAGGCACTGTGGGAGAGATATGAGGAAGAAGCAACTTGAGCTCCTGAGTGCGGCCAGAAAAGGAAATCAACATGAGCGTATCATTCTGTTCAGTCAGTCAGTTAGTCAGAATTCTCCAATATAGGAACAGAAAATAGGATTTCGTACTCGTTGCACAATGCCCAGATCTCCATGCAGCGCCTCGGTAGGATGCAGGAACACACTCAAGATGCCCAGACTGTTCATGGTCGCTTCGATCTTACGCGCAATCTTCCCACTCTTGCCCACCCCACACAACACCAATTTGCCTCCCTCGCGGACAGTGCGCACCATCTGGTCAACCGCGCGGATCACGTTATCCTGCACAGCGCTGTCGTGCTTGTACAGATGCTCGAGGTGCGCCAGCGCCATGCGCTCCGTGGACATGACATGCGTGACTGTGTGGATGGTCGCAAAGGCTTCCTTGTCATTGGAAAGACTCGATGAAGAGGGCTCGGAGGTCTCGACGGCCTCGGGAGGTGTCAATGGCTCAGAAGGGAAACCGTCGTGGATGGGTGCGGGCATGGTCGCGACGGGCAGCGAAGCCGGAGGTTTGAGCCAGTCGAGGAACATGAATATAAGGATGAAGAAGACGCGAGAGGGGAGACGGGGTAAGAGAGAAGAGAGGATTCAGAGAATTAGAGAACTAGAGAAGGGTTATAGTTGGATATGCTCTGGAGAATGAAAGAAAAGAGTGGGAGAAGAGAGAAAGAGGGCTATATATAATCAGGACGGCGCGGGGTGGAAGAAAGGAAGCGAGTCAGATAACAGTGAATCTCCAGATACAGGAATATTCAGTATACTACTTAACAGAACATTCAGTTGCCAGCCTTGACATCCACAGCATCTTTATTCACACTGCAGGCTCCACCATCACACTCCCATGGGCTTAAAAGGACCTGAATTCACGCTGGATCTGGGGGTTCGGGGCATTCGAGGCTTTCTGCACTACGGGGATTCACTAGCCCTGACTGGCCCAGACTGGCCCAGATGGTCTAAGACTGTCTATGCCATGGACAAGGAATCTTCAATTCACCAGATACGCCGACAAATGGCCCGTCAATCGACGGCTATCCCGGTCCCATGCTACAGTCAACCAGCAGTCTTCACTCGATCCGCTTTGCCAGTGTTCCGACTGAGTTTAGCTAGTCGGGATATTGAATGTCTGCTCTGAATCCAATGGTTGGTGGAAGCAGCACGAAGGTAATAACCCAACCGGACCGAATATAGCAGTGAACCAACCCTACTCCGGAGTATTACATTTCTGTACCCCGTATATAGCCGCCTACTTGGCTACTGATGAATGCCTGGATGCAGGTCAGAATGCCCTAATGTATACTTTTATGGTCAACCACTATCATCGTAAGCCGGCTTATCCAGCTATATATCAATAGAATACATAAGTCATGCCAACGGCTTAATCCCCTTGTGAATTGCCGCAATCCCACCCGTCAAATTCTCAAAGCCGCGTCCAGGAATCAGAAACCCAGCCTGCTGAATCATCCCCCGGAACTCCTCCTGGCTAGGGAACTGCTCGATGCTCTCGACTAGATACTGATAGCTATCACGGTCTCCGGCCACCAGATGCCCGATCAGCGGGATGGCGCTGAAACTCCACCGCTTGTAGACGGCATTGAACAGGTCATTATCCACCTTGCTGAACTCCATGCAGGCAAAGACACCACCGGGCTTGAGCATGCGGAACGCCTCTGCCAGCGCGGCCTGCTTATCCGTGAAGTTGCGGATTCCAAACACCACCGTGTACAGATCGATCGAGTTATCTGGGATGGACGGGATGTCCTGTGCGTTGGCCTCGAGGAACGACAATCGGTTGGTGTTGTAGTACGGCGTGTCGATACTGCGCTTGCGGCCCTCCGCCAGCATATCCGCGTTGATGTCTGAAATCGTCACCCGCGTGTCGTGGTCGTGGTTGATCTGCGTCGCGTGGTCCAACATGCGAAAGGCGATGTCGCCGGTCCCGCCGGCGATATCCAGGATGTTCCAGCCTTTACCGGTCGTGTCGGGATCGCGCGACGGGAGTGCGGACCCGGGGTTCAGCGAGCGCACAAAATGATCCTTCCACAGGCGATGCACTCCCAGCGACATGAAATCGTTCATCGCGTCGTATGAGCTAGCGACGGAACTAAACACGGCTCCCACTGTCGTTGCATTAGCTTAGTTCTGCCTGTCCGGTGTCGTCCCGTCCGATCAATTTTCGCCCCGTACCCATTGACTCCTTTTGTGTTTCCGGCACATTGGTAAACCCAAAATGCGTCATTCGTCCATCCTGGTCGGGTTTCGACTGGTCCTGGGCACGCAGTGAGCAGGAAAAGCACCGGTACGGCGTCGGAGGGGCGACCGGCCTCCGTTTAGCACTGTGGTGCAGACACCGCCAGATAGATCGAGACATAGCCGGTAATATGACAAGAGACGCAAGTACTCCTACCAATAGTAAAGGAAGAATTGAGATTGCGGGAGGTTGTGAAGTCCAACTCCGGGGGTTCTCGCGGGACTTTTTCTGCCGATTGGCGGAAGATCGTCTTTTCCCGATACGGAAGTCTGGTTGACTGCCTGGAATACAGTAGAGAATGATACAGAGTATACTCATCTATTGATATCGGTTAGCTACACCAGTACGCTGCGAATCGCACTTGTTATATTCACGTTCTGCTAGCTGAACTCCCATGGCTTGTTCAATCCCAGCACACTTTCGAAGATCTCCTCAATCCCATTCACAAACGCCCCATAGCATTTGCCGGACGTAACAGAGTCCTCGCATCTCGAATACTGGACCTTCTTTATAAGAGGCTACAGGTGCAGTTCCACGCCAATCTGGCGAGGACGTATCCACGGGGGAGGCCTTGCGCGTCCTGTCCCAGAAGTAGGATGAACGTGGCCAGGGCTCTGGACACTTTCATCACCATCGTGAGAGTCCTTGAGATCAATTGGGTTTGGGGATGCAGGTATACGGCATCCACACCACCGCCATAATCTCGAGGATATGGCTAGGCGATTTGGCACCATGTAGTGCTCGGTATGGCTGCGGATGATGGCCAGGAGGCTTGCGAAAGATACTGCTGTAGACTGAAAGCACGTATCCACAATGATACATGACCACTAGCCTTTAAGGCTTGAATCCCCCAAAATGAAAGGAGCCCTGCTCGTATAGCCCCCTATACGTCCGTTCCAACGAGCCCGGAATCTTTTCATATTCGCACTCACTGGCCCTTGTGAGCCCGCCAAGCTACTAATGTCCACTATGAATGACGCGGAGACCAGTCCGCTGTAAAGCCAAAGTACGACCTCTTCGATTCCAAGGCCCGAATTGCGCTCGCTTCTAAAAGAGACAAGTATCCGAGACCGAGTAAATCTCGAAGCTATCCGTCTGTACAAAGTGGAAAGCCCAGTCCCTGAATCAGGGCTTGGGGGCACAATAACAGCTGTGCCCAGAGATTGCTGTTAAACGCCATGTCCATCAGCCCTAATTGCAGCCTTCTTATTGTATCTCCGTGTCTATTCGATGCAATCCCAAAAGGGAAAAGAAGCTCGGTTATTCCCGGGCTCACTGACGCTTTCCCCGCGACTAACCGCCCTCCGCATCTGCCCCGGATTATGTAACCACGACCTGGGACAGCCCTCAAGAGTCAAGAACCTCCTCGACGTCCAATCTTGCGTTTGTTCTCCTTCATCATGATCCTTGTCTAATGCCCAGCATGCCGTTGAGTCTTGGTGGTCGTCTTGCGCGGACAATTCGCTGTCCCAGACCTGTCACAGTTCCGGCACGGTGGAGTAGCAGTTCCTTATCACAGCGGCCTGGATCGGATCGGTAAGTCTTCATGCAATCTATACATTTCCCTGTTGGGTGGGAAGATGGGAGGCTTGGTTAAAAACAGAGACTGACTGGTATTTATGGCAGAGTTCGATTCCCCGGCGCCGTTAATAGCAAATTCACTACCGATATGACTTTCGTCACCCCTGCAGACATGCCGCATATCCCGACATACAGAGTCATGGATTCAGATGGAGAGCTGCTGGATAAGAGTCGCGAGCGGCCTGTTGATGTATCGGACGAGGAGATCCTGACGTGGTATAAGAATATGATGAGTGGTGCGTTTGTCCAAGTCAGATATATATATCAGGGCAGCAGCTGATAAATGGGCTATAGTTAGCATCATGGATGTGATCATGTTCGAAGCGCAGAGACAAGGCCGATTGAGCTTCTATATGGTACTTTCCCCTAATTGTATCCAGAAGAGAGAAAGAGAGGACGCTGACAATGCAGGTGTCTGCCGGCGAAGAAGGCATCGGCGTCGGATCCGCCGCAGCATTAATCCCAGATGATACAGTCTTCGCCCAATACCGCGAAGCAGGCGTCTACCAACAACGAGGCTTCACTCTGAAAGACTTTATGAACCAATTATTTGCCAACCGTCACGATAGCGGAAAGGGTAGAAACATGCCCGTGCATTATGGCTCGAGCTATCCTCGCATAGTAGGTGTCCCCAATACTACCCCGGAGTATATTCTATACAGACTGATACTGAATTGAATAGCATACCATATCCTCTCCCCTAGCAACACAAATCCCACAAGCTGCAGGCGCGGCCTACGCCCTGAAGCTCCAATCCCTCCAGAACCCCAATATCCCACCACGCATCGTAGCATGCTATTTCGGCGAAGGCGCCGCCAGCGAAGGCGATTTCCACGCCGGGCTCAACCTTGCCGCCACAAGATCCTGCCCCGTGGTATTCATCTGCCGCAACAACGGATACGCGATATCCACGCCGACGCTGGAGCAGTACCGCGGCGACGGGATCGCGAGCCGCGGGGTGGGCTACGGGATTGACACGATCCGCGTAGACGGCAACGACATCTTCGCCGTGTACAACGCCACCAAGGAAGCGCGCCGCATCGCCCTAACCCCCAACACCAGCGTCGGTAGTAGCAGCGAGACAAACCGCCCGGTCCTCATTGAAGCAATGAGCTACCGCGTCTCGCACCACAGCACGAGCGATGATAGCTTCGCCTATCGCGCGCGCATCGAAGTCGAAGACTGGAAACGCCGCGACAACCCCATCATCCGGCTGCGCAAGTACCTCGAGAACAACGGGCTGTGGAGTGAGGACCACGAGCGCGAAACCCGCGAGCAGCTGCGGAAAGCCGTGCTGCGGGAATTCGGCAACGCCGAGCGTGAGAAGAAACCGCCGATTCGGTGCGCTTTTGAGGATGTTTATGAGGATGTTACTGAGGAGGCCCGTGCGCAGATGGCCGAGTTGAAGAGGGTTTTAGAGACGTATCCTGAGGAGTATGATGTTAGGGCTTTTGAGGATGGGTCCAAGGGTTTGTAGCTTTGCCGTTGCTGTTCTATCTTCATTAGCATTAGCGATGCCGTTCTACAACTACGGAATATCACTACAAAGAGCCCAAAGCATTGTCAGGTGTCATATATACCCTCACAGGCCTATCAACAACACAACCAACAATGAACAGCAGACATAGACACAAGCCTCATCCAGAGGAGTCAACACATGTCAACAAAGCAAAGAAAGTAGAGAATCCCCAATACGCCAAATCTAACCAGCCAGCCAGCCCCATGCCCAATGCAAAGGAGTGAAGTGCAGCGTCTATAAGAGAACACAAACAGAGTACAGTCACAGGTACTTTTTCACACAAAACGCCGTCCCATGTCCCGATTGTCTCAAACGACTCGAAAAATTAAGCAGACAGGGAATTACAAAATATACGATGGAACGAAATGCAATAACCGGAGCAGTCGCCAAACGAAACAAAAAGAAAAAGGAGTGGGAATATGGGACATCAAATAGAATGTTAACGTATCACTAGGCAAGTCACGATGACTAGCTCTGACTAGACCTCGACTGCGATTCAGGCCGCCGACTCCGCTGCGACGAAGCACGCCCGGGAGGCCCATGGCCGAAGAACGGAATCAAATCCGGATTCTGACTAGGCGGAGTATTTGAGACCGCGCTGTAGTCCCCGAAAACCTGGTCGTCCGCTGCGGTCTGCGGGTGAACCTCGATGCCTTGTTGCTGGTCCAAGCCGCGATGCGGCGCGTTGGCGGAGAATTTGATCGATTCTGTTTCCTCGGGGGGTCGTTCGATCGGTGACCACCCGCCGATACTGCCTGCAATCACACCAGCCATCGCGGCTGCTGGGCCAAAGGCCGAGTTGGAGCGCGAGCGCGTGCGCTGGCGGATTCGGGATTCGGGGGTGGCGGGCTGCGGCGAGCCGGAATCGTCCTCCGGGATAGGCGTGCTGGGAATTGAATTCTCTCGTGACCGTGAACCGCTGCGCGATCCTGGGAAACTTGGAAGCAGTTCTTCGGGATGTTGGATCTTATGCTTCAGATTCCCCAGGCGGCCTCCACGAAGCCTCTTGATGAAGGTCAGCTGGTCCCTGATCTCTTCCAAGGCGGGGTTCCACTGGAATCGTTTATCGCCATCCGCCTCGTCAGAGATCCAGAGTTCGGGTCCTTTTTTGGGGCGCCAGAATGTAGGGATTAACTTTGTAATGAATTCGTCCGGAATCAATCGGATGATCATCCCAATGGGAATCGAAATCACACCCAGAACGAGGGAAACACCCCATTGGGGACCATTGAGACGTTTAACCGAAAACGCTTCCCCTCCGATGAAGATAATGAGGATCTGTCCACCAACTATAATGGCCTGGATACCTATGAACCATCGGTTGCGAAGAAGCCCGTCCAAGATGTTGAGACCGTTGTCCAAACGGCGAGAGCTAATAGCAAGTCAGCGATAAACCCTCCTCCAACCGCCGCGCATCATTTGTTACTTACTTCCACTGGTTGAAGATCTGCATCCACACGAACGTGTTGAACACCACGGTCTCAAGCTCATCGGCCTGATGGTCTGTCGTATACCCGAAGATAGACTTTCCAGCAAAGTTTAGCACGAGCGTGACAACTAGCTGGTAGATACTTTGGCCGATCATCATCTTCCACATCGTCGGATTGATCAGAGGCGCGGACTTTGGTTCAGGCCTGCGATTGAGGACTTGAGGAGTCGGGGGGTCCGTCGCCAAAGCAAGAGCAGCAAACGTATCCATAATGAGATTCACCCACAACAGTTGCACAGCCGTGAGAACCGATTCCTCGTTATTATTGGCAACCGCAGAAATAAAAGTAAGCAGTACAGCAGTAATGTTGACCGTGAGTTGGAACTGCAAAAACTTCTTGACCGCATCATTGACGGTCCTCCCCCACGACATAGCCTTAACAATCGAAGCAAAGTTGTCGTCCATTAGAATAATATCTGACGCCTCCTTGGCAACTTCCGTCCCAGCAATACCCATGGAAAACCCAACATCAGCCGTCTTCAAAGCCTGAGCATCATTGGTACCATCGCCCGTGACAGCAACCGTCTCCCCAAGACTCTTAAGCCTCGAGACCAAGATCTTCTTGTCATCCGGGCTGGACCGAGCGACGACCTGGAGGCGTGGAATGATCTGGTTCATTTGGCGCGTGCTGAGCTGCCGGAACTTGGGCCCTTCAATCGCAATGCCTCCTGGGGTGAAGATCCCACACTCCTGGGCGATCGCTTTAGCAGTCATGATATTGTCACCTGTCACCATGCGGACGAAAACACCGGCTCGCTGACATTGCTCTACAGCTTCCGCGACACCGGGTCGGAGGGGGTCTTGGATTCCAAATATACCAAACATGACCATATTTTTGAAGATCGGGTCAAAAGCAACGGTATGTTTGTCCTCTTCAACCTTTGCGCCACGAGGCGGCCACTGTTCAAAATCACGGTACAACAGCCCAATAGGACGCAACGAGCGAGAAGCATAGCGAGTCACGATGGAATTCAGGGTGGACCGATCCTCGTCAGACAGGGGCGTTTCAGCAAGTTCTTTGGTCGGATCGCGCACGATATGGGAGGCTTTGGCCGCCAAAATCTCCGAAGCGCCTTTAACCAACATTCGGTATTTCCCATTGCCCAGCTTGACGACTACGGCCATGCATTTGCGACCCGAGTCGAATGGAACCATCTGTACAATATTCGCATTCGATCTCCCTTCGCTCACTGATCCCATGCCGAGGTACGTTCGAGCAAATCCAAGTAACGCGGTCTCAGTCTTCGATCCAACAAAGGTTACGCTTCCATCCTGTTCGCCCTCGAAGGCGGTAGAGTTGAGCACAATGGATTGGAGCAGAAGCTCCTTCACGGACGGAGAAAGACTGGACGCAAACTCCGAAGGGGACAAGTCACTGGGCAATCCACTTGGATCCTGGGCCCTTTCCGAGTCGGCACGGTCTGATGAAGAGGTATCCTCGGACTTCTCCCCGAACGTTAGACTGGTTCCCAAGGTAGCAGTAACAGCAGACATCTTGTTCTCTGTGAGGGTTCCCGTCTTGTCTGAGCAAATAGTTGTCGCGTTACCCATGGTCTCGCAAGCGCGTAGCAGACGGACGAGATTATTATCCTTCAGCATGCGTGTCGTCGCAAAAGCCAGGGCAAGCGTAACTGCCAGAGGCAACCCCTCGGGCACTGCAACCACAACAACCGTGACAGCAACGATGAAAATCTGGAGGAAGGCCTGACCTTTGGCATCCGCACCATGAATGGTGTGAAGTCGTGCAAGGAATTTGATGAAACAGACGACAAACAGCAGTAATCCGGCTGCCAAACCGAGCTTGGCAATGTATTCCGCGAGCACGTTCAGCTTGTATTGAAGAGGGGTGGTTTGCCCTTCGTCTTGGAGAGACATCATGGTCTTGCCATAACTCGAATGCACACCCACACCGGTCACCAGAAACTTCCCAACACCTTCGGAGACCTTGGCACCAGAGATAATGAATGGATCGAGTTTCGCGAGATTCTCGTTCTCTTCAATCGCGCGGTAGACATCGTTGCCACCTGTCTTGTGCAGGACATCTGACTCTCCGGTTGCAGAAGACTCATCACACTTGACGTTATAGCCATCGATGAAGATTCCGTCGACAGGTATCAAATCACCCGGTTCCAGGTTCATCACTTCGCCCACCTGAACGTCGAAAACCGAGATTTCCATCGTCTTCCCGGAGCGTACCACCTTGACATTGCGATTATCCTTTTTCTTGTTCAACTTCACAAACTGACGTTCCTTCTGCCAATCATTGGCTGCGCCCACGATCACCACAATAAGAATGGCAACGATGATGGCCACACCTTCGACCCATTGCACCCGGGCCTCGCCACCCGTTGCGGTAACCGACTGGTAGATTCCAAGCGCAAGCGAAATAACCGCTGCAATGGTTAGTAGGATCAAGACCTTGTCGTTGTAGGCAATCCATGCGAGTTCCAAAATACCCTTGGCCTTTTTCTCAGGCAGCCTGTTGGATCCGTATACACGCTTGCGCTCCAAATAGGAGTCGTCACTCTGGCTGGCTGGGCTTGTAGGGGACGTTGGCTGCTTCTGACTCTGGTCCTGGGCAGCCGATTTGGGCATGGGCGATGGTGGGCTTGCCGCTATTGCATTTTCAAAACTCACCGTTCCATCCAGAGTGGTTTCATCGATGCTCAGACCACTGCGGATATCGGTGCGCAAGCCCTTCTCAAGCCCGCGCAAACCGCCAAGAGCATGAAAAGCTCCAAGGTTCTTGGGGTTGATCAGCTTATTGAGTTGGCCCGGAGAAAAGGCAAACTTGTTATCAGACACTTCGAATTCTTCTTCGCGGCCGGGATCTGGCTTGAGAGCTTCCTCACCACTCTCGAGGGTATCTTTTGTCAGATCCGAATGTGATCCCTGAGAACGATCGGGAACATAGGTATCCCCTCCATAGGAACTCGATGACGGGGAGGTCCCTTCGGACTCCAGGGAATTCCCACGTGATCGGGCCCCCGGAACCGCCAGGTAGTTGGAGTGCTGCATTGAGTCGGTCATCTTGGAGGTCGGGGAGGAGAAGTTATGCGGCGAGGTCGGACGGCTGTCGTGATCGCGAGCTTCGGAGGATGCAAAGGAGCGGATCGAGGAGCCGGGCGAACGCCGATCGGAGGGAGTAACACTGCCGTGGCTCAAGAGGGCACTGGACTCGGTTCTGCCGGCATTTTCTGACGAAGCTCGCAAGGACGGTTGAGGAGGAGCCGGATGAACTTGCAACGGCGGAGGCTGAGCAGTACTGGTATCTGAATTGACAGCAGAAGTGTCGATGGTGATTGTAGGTGCCCGTTCCCGTCGCAAGGGCGTGATAGGTGAATTGGAATCCTCGGATTCTCCTGTGGTATTTCTGGGATCGGACATGATCATCCAAGGGATAACTATTCCCAGAAAGATTGGGAGGTGAGGCGAGGAGACGAGGAAGGGATAACGTTATTGATATCAATTAGGAATGCAGCGGCTCCTTGAAGAGCAGATTCAACGAATCACGGGGGTCAAATATCCTGACGACCTGTCATAGGTATAGATCCGGGAGAAAGGGGATCGTATAAGACTTAAGACGCTCAGCTGCAGCATCAAAACCCATGCAGTGACGTTTGACTTAATCCACCCAGTTTTTGGAGGCCTCGTTCTACCTAGCCATCGCAGTTGGCGGAACAATAGGGAAGAACCTCAAACAAGCAACGGCCATATAAAGCTCCTGGAAGCGTCTTGCAGGGAAGAGGGTGAAACAGGCCTTAAGCAGACGGCAGCAAACAATTAAAAATGGAACCAGCTTGGGAGTTGGCGCGTGTATGCAGAGAGAGAGAGAGAAGTAGGTTGTGCGTTCAGGCCAGGGAAGAGAGACGGTGCGAGAAGACGGTAGGACACCCAGACACCCCACGTCGATGAGACACTTAAAGGACACGAAAAGGATCGAACAATCGAAGCCTAAACAGCAGCTGCACTAACACTGACACGATCAATAGGATGAACCGGAGGGCATGTGTGATCGTGTGCACGATGTTGCAGGAGGGAACGGGGGACAGTATAGTGGTTGATATCCCAGACAGAAGTGGTAGACGTCGACATGGAACAGAGGAGAAGAAGACCACGACAAGAAGAAGAGGAAGAGAGGAGGAGGGAAAAGAAGAAGAACTTTCGCCAGAGTGAAGTTGGGACGTCTGCGTCAATTCCCGTAATACTGATACAAATGACACTCGCCAGATGAGGTTAGCGCTGGCCGGTGAGCCATTGCCGCCAATCAAAGATGCAGGAACCCGATATGCGCCCCACCATGGGTGTCTAGACCGTACCTCGGGTAACTGTATTACAGATTACGGATCTACTGTAGTTTATCCTCAGTTTCTGCAGTTTATACGGAGGATACAGACTCTAGAATCTAGTGGAGGTTCATGTCCAGGATACCAAGAGAGAAAGAAGTAAGAGATGGCCAGAACCATTACTAGACGCAGGTAGAGACCGAACCCTCAGATCAAACAGACCGGAACCTGCTGTGGATTTAACTCCTGCTTGGCTTTTGCACTGCCTCACTGCTCCTCTCCAGTTTGATTTCTCCTTTTTCCGTGCCACAGTGTCTTGGGCCTCTAGTCTTACTGATTGCTGCCCCAATTGTGTACCTGACGTTACGTTAACAGAGTAATTTGGACAGCCTATGTTCCCTCCGGTGACCACGCTGTCCGCACGTCCGGACAGTGAAGCACCATATTGTAGTCATGATATCATGCGTCCTCCTATCACAAACCCTGTTTTAACATCCGGCATGCGGTTTAATTGCAATGGCTTAGACTATTCCATATTCCATATAGATTACTATTACAGAGTACTACTAGGACTAGCATTAGGAAAAGCCTTCCCAGTAATATTGTCTCGGACTGTCAACGCCGTTGTTGATATCATGGCGTTTTTATGTAAACATTATTCATCCGAGGTATACTCCGTACTCCGTAGTGAAAAAGAAAAAGCAAAAACAGATAAAGTTTGAGTGGGTTCCCGCGCGGTGGCTGTACACGCCGATCCCACATTATGTAATTGCCATGTACTTTACAGAGTATTTTCACCATTGCGGTTAGAGAGTAACGGCCGCCTTAAGGTTGGATGCCTTTAACTGCCTGATTCATCTTCTGGTCACGAGACCTACTGTACAGGGTACAGAAGCAACCTGTTTCCGTTTCGATGGTTGGTACTTACTACGCTGCTGAACTTTGGAGGTTTACAGAGGAAGCGCGGAAGAGTTAAACCCCATCGAGGTTGAAAAGTATTAATAATTGATAGCATGACCCAGCCAATCATGTCTAGTCGCAGGCCTTTACAGAGAGGCGTCTCAATTAGCGAGATGAAGAATACTCTTGAAGATGTACGTAGTAATTACTTTATCCACATAGCGAGTCTCCAAAAAGAAAGCGGTTATGGCCGGCAGAAAGGCCGGTGAGTTGCAGATGGCGAGGCCTCATGGCACAACTTTCCCTGCTTACCTCACTTGATATATTGCTTCATTGCTATCCCATTGTGTCATGGTAAGAGCAGACAGTTCCCGGGAAGGCAGATATGGATGGCTCAAGATTCGCAGGGACTCAAGGAAGACTTAGCTTATGATCCTCCATGCCATCCTCGAGCAGTAAGTTGTTTCCACTCCATACCAAATGACCATGGCGCTGCTGACCATCTACCAGTGTGCGATTCAAGGTACATTCACACGCATTCTGACCTTCTCGACAAAGTAAATACAGTTGCTTATCCCCGACAGCCTGCCTGAACCGAAACTCGTATAAAGAAGATAAATGTCAATCACAAATCGACGCCCTCTACGAATGCTGTAACGCCTTCTACGAACAGCGCGGCGACGATGGCAAAACCCCGAGTTGTCCTAAAGCCAACCTGCTGCGATTGAAGATGAAGCAACGGGCAGAGGCTCGAGATAGCTGACCTCTTTTCTTCCTTTCCTAGGTGACGAGGTTGTCATCACCTTTAGAAATGTACATATCTTTTTACTCCATATTGAATAACATAGCCAAATGTTGCTGTGAATGAATGTGACAATTCCCTTGCAGTCTAAGCCCTCATGAAAGTAAAGGACCAGGCTAGTTGTAAGAACTGCCAGAATTGCTCTAAGACAGTCTTGAGCACGCAAAGAGGCCTTATAGACCTGAAAGAAGATTGAATCCTTCGTCCCGAGACTCTAATGACTGCCTATAATTTAAGACATTTGTTGAAGAAGAAAGGAAAAAGAGAAAATGGAAAAAAACGCGGCGAAGAAATTTATGCTGGTCCATTGGCGCTAGTCCCAATTCGGCTTAGCTCCCCGGACCGCCCTGGACGCGCTCTGTCGCCGGGAAGGAGGATTATTATTTTATTGTTATTCGGACATCTGGACTACTACCAGAAACGACGCTGGTCTGCTCCATGGCTCCTTTTACAACCAGAGGTGCTGGCGACTCAGCCGCAGGCTTTGCCCCAATAAATGTACGTTCAGATTATCATTGTCGGGGTCGCTGTGCCTGCTAACGGGATGTTTCTGCTTTTTCTAGTCTGCCCAAGGACCTCCTGCCAATGATAACGAAGTCATCGAAATTGAGGACGATGACGACGAGGAAGGAGTGAATGACGAAGAAGAGACAGAGGAGGATGAAATGGATGAGGATGAGTATGTGGATAATGGCGATGAGGATGACGAGGAGGAAGAGGAATATGAGGAGGACGACGAGGAGGAAGATGGCGTCGCAGGGCAGCCAAATGGCATTAAGTCTGCGCTGAATGGCTATTCCAAGGATGTTGCTGGATACGCTCGAGGTTGGTTGTCTCATGATTTCGAACTAAGTGGCATGCTAATTAGCTGGGTTTGGATGTCGCAGGCGATTCGGAGGCGGCCACCCCAGAGCTCTTCACGTCTGCTGGCGCACAGCAAGCTTTGCATCCCCTTCGTCGCACCGCAGATCGAGTGACGCGACAAATCGAGGCGTTCGCGGAGAAGTTGGATCGGTTTAAGCAAAAGGATACTAGGGACGGTGACGACTTTGGACGCTTCCAAGCTGCCTATCATCTCGTGAAGAGCTACCAGGGTTTCACAACAAATACTGTCGAAGATATCTCCAAGCAGAATACCTTGAAGCGCGCCAAGATGGGATGGAGTACGGCCCGGAGTGACGAGGCGTCGCACGATCCCAAGACCGAGGAGGAACTTCAACGGCTACAGTTGGAAGCGAACACCTGGCAACTCCTTCTTAACCTCATCAGTATCGGTCGTCCTGCTGCCCGTAAGGTCGACAGAGAGGCACAAGAGACGGCATTTCAGAAGCTACATCGATACTCTTCGGATCGTGAGGTTTGGGAGCATTTCCTCGGCGCAGACTACTACGCCCGTGAATGTGTTGTCGTCATGAAATGGCTTGAGAGCACCTTTGTGCCTTCCGATATTGATGCGTTGATCGCCGATTTAGAGGGCCAGGCAGAGCGCGGACAAGGGCTGTGGGCGCATGGCTGGCTGTACACAAAGGAGGCCGTCAAAGGACAGAAGCGTCTGCGGGCATGGCCGCAACCGCTTGAGCCGAATGATCCTGGTCTTACGGTTTCCTTGCTGAGCTCGGACAAATCAGGCGTTTTGATCACCCAGTTGGACCCCGATGCGATCACGAGACAGAAGCACCTTCTCCAGAAACAGGATCAATTTCACGAACGCGCCACCTGGATGACTTGTTGGAAGATGCTGAGAAAGGGAGAAAACTGGACGAAGATTCGGGAATGGGCGCAAGAGCGCTTGGAGCACTGGCGAGCAGTCAGTTTATGTGGCGCTAGTGTGGACACCGGTACTCACATTGGGAGGACACCAGTGGACGATGGCACCACACGCATGATGAACTTCCGGTCTCGTGGCTCGTGGCAGAGTGCCTGTTCGTCTCTGGCACACAACCCTAGCTCAGAGGATTTTGAGCGTGCAGTTTATGCGCTGCTCTGCGGCGAGACGGAGGCGGCCTTTGCGGTGTGCCAGAACTACGACGATTATCTCTACGTCTACTTCAATAGTATCGTGCTCGCTCGTTACCAGAAGTTTTGCAAGGAGTTGCAGCGAAAACTCATTTATTCGCCCGCAACGCCGGTGACCTTCGTGCCGGATCCTGCCGGTTATGATAACGTGAGCAATTTCTTGGAATCTGTCAAGGGGAGCGACCGCGTTGGAGCTGAGGCGCGGAATCCCTATCGCACCATCCAGGCAGTCATTCTGGGCCGTGGATATGACAGCTTCTTTTATCGGCTGGCTCCGACTGTGTCGAATGCGGCGGCGACCAAATCTGAGGGTTCATCGATTGTCCCTGTCCTGTCATCGATGCCGGCTGATCAATCCCTGCTCATTACTGCTCAGGATGAGGATGCCCTGAGAATCGCTGCGCATCTTTACCTCGTTGCAAACTTCATCGGCTATGTCCGTTCTGACACGCAGTTCTTCGAAATTGCGTCCGTGAATGTGATTGGATATATTGCGAACTTGGAGCAAGCGGGCCTATTCAATGTGATTCCACTTTATGCATCACATCTTCCCACGCACCTGGCGCACTCCATCCTCGGCCAGATCCTGATTGGGATTGTGGACCCACGGGAAAGGAAACAACAGGTGCGACTGATGGAGAAGCATGGGATTGATGTTGAAGCCGTCCTCGAGGATCAGTGGCAGTGGATTAGTGCCAGCATCTCGCCAATCGAACACTCATCGACCGTTAAGCAATATCCTAAGGTCCTGCGACGCTCTGACGGCACCCCGCACCTGGCGCGTGTACGGACCGATCTTGTGGGGACATTTATCACCAGTGATGATGAGCACATGATCCGCAGTCTTGAATGGCTTCGGTACATTGATGGCCAATGGGGCAAGATATGCCACCTGGGCGCTCTGTTATATCGACGGTTTTATGGTACGTCCTGATCCTGTATAGTTTAACATGATGATTATTGACAAGCCCTTTCTTTTAGCCGCTGGGAAGCTTGCTGCGGCCCGTGAATTGAGTCGGCGTATGAATTTGTCGGATATGTCGCAGGAAGCGTTTGGATTCGACGTTGCTGAATTCCCGATGGGGTTGGAAGGTCGCGTGGAAGCGTCAACATCGGAGCCCATAAGCCCAACCAAATCGAGACTGTTTGGCTCCGCCCATAAACGCACCAAGTCGAACGGTCCTGCAACAGGTGCTCAGCCGAGTCTGTTATTCCAGCAGTCTCAGACGATGCGTGATCTGGAGTCGTTGACTCTCGCGTTTGATGCGTTGGAGAACTTTGCGCTTATCTGGGAGAAACTTGACAAGTGCGTTACCTTTGTTTCTTGTCGCATCACTTATTTGGGGCTTACTGACATGGCTAGGAACCGACGCCGGCGGGATTCGGGGACGGCTAGGACCCTCTTGGAAGAACTACAGGAGTCACTGGATGAAGTTGGAATGCATGTTGACTCGGTACTTGACGAATGGCTTATCCCTGACCCTGATGGTAAGCGCGCGCCTTGTCCTTTCTAGCACGTCAGCAAAGGCAATAAAAAAACCCTAACTTGAGCACAGAACACAACCCGGCAGAGTTGGAACAAATCCGTCTTATATACATCCCGGAGCTATTCCTAGACTACCACAACGCACTGTACTACGCAGCGCACGTGCTCTCGAGCGAGCTCCTGGTGCAGTGCATGAACCTAAGCATGCAAGTCTCGGAGAACGAGCATCTCACGCGCAGTTTCATCGGATCGCGCCGCATGCGCGAACTTGTCGACGCGCTGGCAGTCTCCAGCAAGGCAATGGTGAACACGCGCGCGGAACCGGGCAAGAAATTGCTTGGTGGCGAGGTGTTGGGAATCTGGAGTGTGAAGGTCGAACCGGAGGATGAGGATGAGATTCATATGGCGAGAGCATGATGGTGAGTTATTTGGGATGGTAGTTTAGTTGTACAATCATCTTCTCATACATCCATGACATGTTGGCAGGGTATTAATTGTGTCTTCTGGAGTTGTTTGATAATGCATGGTCTGGTGGTCTAGATCTTTGTTCTACATGGAATAAAGATACTTCATGTTCTTAAGCAAGATCTCCAGCCGTTAGAATTGTAGTACTTGGTGTTGGTGTTGTTGGGTCACACGGCGCGACTCCCAAGGGTAAGCTAGGAATAGCTAGTCAGTGGCCCTGGCATGGACAAAATACAATCATAGAGTCTTTCCAAGGCCCTCTCCCGCGAGTGCAGGATCTAGTAACCACGAAACTGTGTACTACGGTACAATAAGCATACCCAGAGACATGCATAATTAGAGGAGTGCAACCGTTCGCAAAAGCTGCTCAATAATATATATATATAGCAACAAAAAGAAATTTCCGATATCTTGCAGCAATGGAGCAGTGAATGAAGTTGAGTGAAGATGTCCCAAACAGGTAAGCTGCAGGTCATCCGCAACAACAATTCTCCGCCACTCTCTTTCGCTCTCCGGGTGGGGTCTCGCCGCCTTCCATCGCCCGGCGCTGCTTTTCCTCTTCCTCTTCCTCTTCCTCTTCCTCTTCCTCTTCCTCTTCCTCTTCCTCTTCCTCTTTTCTCTTCTTCCTCTATTCCCCAGAGTCCTCTTGCTCGCTTTCTCCCTGCATCTCACGTTCGCAACCACCACCCCCGTCTGCTGCCTACTCGCGTGCCGCTTGCATCTAACGATAGTGCGGTAAGTCGTCTCGCGCGAACTATGCGATAGGCATTTTCCCCCTCCAAAAGCTGACTGTTCAATTCTCCCGAAAGCTCCAGAATCCGATAGACATATTTTCTACCTTCTCCGCAGCCAAATCCCTGTCCTCATTTTTCACTCAAGCCAACATGTCCGACGCTGGAGCTCCGCCTGGTGAGGCACCGTCTGCCCCCGTGGAACACCTCAACATTAAAGTCACGGACAACAACAATGAAGTCTTCTTCAAGATCAAGCGATCGACGCAGCTCAAGAAGCTGATGGATGCATTTTGCGAGCGTCAAGGCAAGCAGATGTCCACCGTTCGGTTCTTATTCGACGGTACTCGTGTACGACCCGAGGACACTCCGGATACTGTATGATTCCCCCTCGTCAACTGGTGCTGCGAACCTTTATGCGTTGTTGAGTATGGTGACTGACAGAATGGGATACAGCTCGAGATGGCCGATGGCGATACCCTGGAGGTTCACCAAGAGCAGATCGGTGGTTAGATATGATACTAGCGCGCATTGTTGTTGATGGTTGAATCCATATGTACACGCCGCCTTTTTTTCATCCGTCTGCTGTACTCTTTTTCTATCTCCCGTGTCCGTCCCATTTCGCATATGACATCTAGGCGCAATGGTGTTTTTGTTGGTCCAGCCAGGCTCT
This sequence comes from Aspergillus sp. MA 6038, assembly GCA_003004525.2. Classification (NCBI taxonomy): domain Eukaryota; kingdom Fungi; phylum Ascomycota; class Eurotiomycetes; order Eurotiales; family Aspergillaceae; genus Aspergillus; species Aspergillus sp. MA 6038. The sequence goes on from PQME02000021.1 coordinate 165,053, forward strand.
GCCTTGAATTGGGAGGGTTACGTTTGCGTTTAATGAAACTGCTTTTCTTTAAAAGCATTTCCGCTTGAAAGGTTATCGCCCACGGGTGTTCAAAATTCCGCTATCATCGATTATGATTTGAATATTCCTCGTTCTTGTCCTGAGGTCATGCTGATTAAATAAATACAACGGATGCCTTAGGCTTCAAGTACATCATTCCATTCATTCCATATATTTCTTCACGGCCCTACGACCTTGTATGCAAAATAGTAACTATAGGCACATAATCGAGACAAATAGGAAAGCAGACAACCAAAGAAACCAAATCAAGCATTCCAAACAGCAGCCTTAGCCTTCTCATCCTCCTCCCTCGCCTTAGCGGCCTCCTCTTTCTCCCGCTTTTTCCGTCTGATCTCCTGCTCCTTGATGGCCCGGTCATACACCCGCTGTTCCTCCGTCCTCTTGGGCGCACGAATCCCCAAGGCCCCGGCAATCATCCTCCCAGCCACCGCCGTCTGTTTCTCTGGTCGACGGGATGGAGGGATCCGCGACGATGGTGAAGATGAGGGAACGGGGTTCCCGTATGCGGGGGCAGATGCACCACCACCATCACCACCTGCTGTGGCCCCAGGCTGCTGCTGGTGATGTTCGCTCTGGTACCCGGATGTCTGCCGGGAGATCGGGGTTGGTGGAGGGTCAAGGGTGCCCTCATCTCCTCCATCTTCCTCTTCTTGATCCTCTGGTTCGCGAGAAGTGTCGTCCCGTCTGGTGTCACGTGCCGTAGGAGTCGGAGGCCCCGATTCCGACTCAGAGTCCTCGTCTTCCCAGGAATCCGCCACAACGGGGGCCTTTGTCTTCTTTATATTCGTGTTGATGTTGGGACGCCGGACATTCTTGATTGAGGGGCCGTTGTCCTTGAGGGATAGCTGACGGACGGAGGATTGGAGCTCTAGATCCCCGAGGTAATTAGCTACTACTCTCCGGACCCCGGATTGCATCAAAGGCAATGATAATACAGACCTTCAGACGGAGATGAAGCTTCAACCATTGTAATGATGTATTATAATCCCTGATCTGGTGTGCTCTTCTGTTTTTCAGTGCTTGTCCAAGTAGTCGTCATCGAGATATAGACGGAGACAGTGTGGCCAATTCATAGCGGAGAACGGCAAGAGAGTTGAAACCCCGCCGGCAGACAGAAAGCTATTTTGGGAGAGCACAATGTATGGGACTGATTCGTGTTGCTATTCGTAGGACTGGAAGAGCGCATGAATCGGTCTGCCCTGTCTGACTCGGATCAATCGTCGCATGCCTGATCTACAAGTATAATATAGCACATCTCATCGCAAATGCAAATCCCCGAGGCTCAAGCATAACGCCTATTGGGGGCAGGCCTCGGATCTGCCGTGAGGAGAAAAATAACGCGGACTTCCGACATCGGCTGCGGTGATATTCATAGTCCTGCGTACTGTATATCCTGTCTCTTTCGACAATTCATTTCTAGTCAGTTTTTCTGCTGATCCAATTGCTTAATAGATAACTAAATAGTAAGGAGAAACGCTGACTGCAATGACCGGTCTGCGTACGTTACCCACGGGGGTATCCAGAGCACCCTTTCTCCGGCGCACGTCGTCGTTGAAGCCCTGCCGTCGGTTCACCACGTCCTCGCGATATTCCAGCTACGCAGATACGCTTCCAAATTTGAAGATCGGGGCGCATACACGAGTACTGTTTCAGGGGTTTACTGGTGAGTTTATATATCTGGGAGTAGTAAAGTAGTGGTATTAACGGTGAAGCAGGTAGACAGGTAGACATCCATGACCGCCCAAGAGAACAAGCAACGGACTTGAACTGATCATTGAATAAACCAGGCTACTGCTAATGCCCAGGAATCTTTGGCATGGGGGACCCAGATCGTCGGGGGCGTGAAACCAGGTGTTGAAGGCGAACATCTGGGGCGCCCCGTGTTTCCATCCGTGAGAGCAGTGCGTACAGCCCCAGGGTGACTTGGGATAGTTGATGTCCGTTATGCTCATGGGATGCTCCCAGGCCAAGGAAAACGCCAAACCAGATGCATCCGCTATCTACGTCCCCGGTAACCAAACAGCCCAGGCAATCGAAGAAGCCATTGAGGCGGAGGTTCCCCTCGTCGTCGCTGTAGCAGAGCACGTCCCCATCCATGATATGCTACGAGTAATTCTTCCCCCTTGATCATTTCCTTTAGTGCATAGTTGCTAATTTAGTAGGTGCACTCCATGCTCCAGACCCAGTCCAAAACCAGACTGGTCGGGGCCAATTGCCCGGGGATTATCTCAGCTATTGGCAAATGCCGCATCGGCTTCCAGCCCTTACCCTGCTTTGCCCCCGGCAACATAGGGATCGTGGCTAAATCAGGGACTCTGAGTTACGAGACGGTGGCGTCCACCACGCGCGCTGGGTTAGGGCAGAGTCTGTGCATCAGCATGGGCGGCGATGTGCTGGCGGGTACGAACTTCGTCGATGCGCTGAATGTCTTTGAACGTGATCCGGACACAGAAGGGATTATGCTAGTGGGGGAGATTGGAGGCACAGCAGAGATAGATGCTGCGGAGTGGATTCGGGATTATAATCAACGTTGCGCGAATCCAAAGTACGTGAGCTCTTAGCTTGATAATTTGGCCGACAACCAGGTGCTTACATATATTAGACCAATCATGGCACTCATCGGTGGTTTGGAAGCACCTCCTGGACGGATCATGGGTCATGCCGGAGCTTGGACAGCCCCGGGAGAGCCGGGTGCGAGAGCCAAATGCCAAGCTCTGGAGCGTGTTGGGGTGACCATGGTCAATCATCCGGAGAAGTTTGGGGATGGGATGAAGACCCTTCTCAGTCGCCGCCAGAGCACATTAGTAAGGTGTTGGTACCCCTATTCATACGAAACAGGCAAGCTTACGAAGACAGTTCAACCCCAGCAGCGCCAACCAAAAACGTGGGATCCATACCTTGAGACAAACCACCAACACCAGGCCCAAGACCGGACAAGCCCGACGCAAGCAACATCAAACCCGCTCCCTCTACATAAGCTCTTCACAAGCTCTCCACATGCTCACGACCAGGTCCATCCGTGTCCACAAAACACCCCCAGAAGAAGACCCCCCGGCCTCCGAAAACGACTTCTCACTCTCACTAACCGTCGACCGGAACACGCTATCCCCGTGCTTCGTCACCTCCCCAACACCGGCCTTCGAGCGCTCGCAGTCCCGCCGATTTCCCTTTCCGTACGGGGAGACCCCAGTCTTCTCGCGCGTAGCCGAGGATATCGTATCTAGCCTGAATCTCCCCCAGTCGGCTCATAATGATATGGTACAGCTTACTCGCCACCTGTGGCGGATTTTCCGGGACAGGGAGGCATATTTGCTTGAGGTTCGGGTGCGGCAATCTGAGGAGGGATGGCTGGAGGTGCTGGATGCGCGGTTTGGGTTCGACGATGCTGCGTTTCGGAGCGCGGGAAGACAGGAGAGCGTACATAGGTTAAGGAGGAAGGAAGAGGAGGTGAGCGAGGAGGTGGAGGCTGAGAAAGATGGTATTGTATATGTGAAGTATGTCTTTGCGCCAACACTTCAAAGCAGGGTTAAATGTTAACTAACCATCCCAGACTCGAAGGGGAAGGCAGCATCGGCACACTTGGTATTCCATTACCCCATTACTATCCACCGAGCCAAGACTAACCGAATCAACAAGTCAATGGCGCTGGCCTAGCCATGAATACCGTTGACGCCCTAACCTTCCACGGCGGCCACTGCGCCAACTTCCTCGACACCGGCGGCAAAGCGACCAGTGATACAGTCAAGTCGTCCTTCCGTATCATCGCCTCGGACCCGCGCGTGCGCGCAATTTTTGTCAACATTTTCGGCGGCTTAACACGGTGCGATATGATCGCCGAGGGGATTATCATGGCGTTTAGGGATTTGAATCTGAGCGTGCCGGTTGTGGTTAGGTTGAGAGGGACGAATGAGGAGGCTGGGCAGAATATGGTATGCCTATTTCTTACTCTTTCTACTATTTTTGAATTTTGCTTTGGGTTGCTGTATTGACTGCTCTATCTAGATCGCGGGAAGTGGTCTTCCGCTGCACGCATTCGATAGCTTCGAGGATGCGGCAAAGAAGGTGATCAGCCTTGCTCGCACATAGTCAACTATAGAAATACGGTAATACAGTTTATTGAAATACCGCGAGCAAAAAAATATGAAGCGTCACCGGAAAAAGAGCCTCAATGCCAACAGTGGGCCAACAAGGGCATGAGGGGAAGGTATGTAACTAGCCCTAATGGTCTTGAGCACTAACATCTTGTATCACCAATCACTAGAACTGAGGTTATGAGGAGAGCTGGATTGTAACACAGCCTTGATATCTCAACATCAAAGTACTTGGAGCATCTATAATTTAACCACAATAATGATTTAATAGAATAGGTTCTGATTTTAGAATTAGAGTTCTCTGTGGTTCTTACTCTCTCATGTTACATAAATTACAGCTCAGATCTCCATTTCTCAATTTTCTCAGGCCGCCAAAAAGACGCTGAAGATCCGAGAATCTAGAGACATTGCTCTCGCGCGGATGGTTGGGATGGATCATAAAATTAGGTGTTAGGGTGCGGCCTAACAGTGCGCTACTATATAAGGTGCCTAGGGATGTCTGGCTTGTGAGAAGCCAGATATAGTGGTCTTTTGACCTAATGGTAGGTGCAAGCCCTAGGTTGTCCCTAACAGTAGGGTATATGTGGCACGCCTGAGCCGGTCGAACCTTCCTGAGCACACAGGATTTTCCATCTTGCTCCCAGGCTATATCAATGGCACTCTTGTTTCTGTACTTCCGCTTTTTCCTGGAGGTCTCGGCATCATTGGAAGCAAGCAGGTCTTTCGATGGCTTTTGGAGCCACAGCAGGAGCAATCCATGGACCGTGTGCTTTGACACTGTTAAGATGTACGCTGGGGAGACAGTTGCTTTCACAACAAGATCCTCCAGTACATCCACGTCGCAGACCTGCAGAGAAGCCCAGAAAGCAACCGGGATCTCATCGGTTCCGAGAACTTGGCCAAGGTGTTCCAGAAGCGTCCGGCGCCGCGCAGACGGTATACAGTAGATCTCGTCGGATAGTTCTGCTCCCTCTGGCATTGTGGCTTCTGCACTCTGTGCAGACATGGGAATGTCCTCCATCGTGAACGTCAAGGGGTTGGTTGGGGGTCTCCAAGCAACCACGGTAGGCGGGCTCATTGCTGTTGAATGCTTCTGTTTAGTAGAAGGAGGTGGAGCCAATTCGAAGCAGAAGCTGCGTTCTCGAAGTATTCACTCTCTGAGGCAGAGGCCCTGTCACGTGGGTAGGCGGGTTATGTGTTTACAATAATCATGACCCATAATTATTCCAACACTTGAGCACTCTCAAAAACAATACTTTAGGTGACAGTTACCACCAGATGAGCACTGCGCCTAGTCAAAGCATTGTTAAGGCCTGCAACAATATCGTTGATCAGGATGGCGCTATCTCAAGCTGTCCTCCGAGTTCCTAAAGCAAGCTTATTCAACACAAACTGACGTAGCAATATATGACGAGCCTGGCACGGTAAGTTGAGATTTTCAGAGAACTCCTCGGCAGCTGGAACAGTGCCAGAATAAGATATTTCACGGTGATTTGGGTCCATCTTTGAAGATAAGAGCAGACGAAAGTTCTCTCCAGGTTGAAGAAGAATGGCTTACTTATTTAGCAGGCAACTGTTCCGCCAGTATTGACTGCTTCACTGTTGTGTATTATGACATCTTCATATTCACCCTGAGACCACATATGTGGATCGTTAAGCACATTCAAGCATTACTTGAAGAAATATTTCGCTGTCTACTCCATCCAATGCAAAATAGAAGAAACACTTATTTGGACTAGAGTAGTTGACCAATAAAATTTCTATGAAGCCAGATGAGGCTCGTTACAACACCAAAACAAAAGCAGGCGAGACACTAGGTTAGGGTTTAACATTTATGCAAGGAAAGATCAGCATGTGTTCCCTCAAAGAGCCATGATCCAAGTAGGCGCAGCCATTCAGTGCTCTCTTAAAGTAGATCATACATTGTTAGTACCATGTTCATGTAAAATGTCTGCAGCTATTATTACAGTACTTGTTATCTTTGAGCCTCTCACACACAGAAAGACAAAAGGGTGTAAGCACAAAAACTGTCACTGATTTTCCATGCTCTTACTCCATACTATGCAACTGTTCTTGTATAACCGTTGAGACTGCTGCTTATCACATGTAATTACTGTATAGTATACACAGGACAACGCATACCATCCCATTCGCGATGTTACATGCCATCGGGTACTGATCACCGATGTATGTGTACTGCTCTAGCTCAGCGGCGGTGATGAGGAACACAGAAGCACCTATAAAAATCTCGATATATTTCCTATACATACTGACGCCGCTGAGCTTGGATATGGGACAATGAGCTTGTCTACGGTGCTAATTGGGTTGGTTGATTGAAATGGAAGTGTAGAGGAGCAATAGAAAAAAAAATCACGGAGAATTCAAGGGCAATAAGGATAAGAAATTTGTACTCTGTAGACCTAAAAACCTAATAATCTAGCTGGATAGGACTAGGGGCTTTATAATGGCATCCGGTGGCCCCTGTCGATCTTGACTCCTTGAGTGCTACTGCTCTGAACTTAATGATTGGCACCATTAATGTTAATTTCTTATTCAGTCATAGTTCCTGATGCCATTGGCTGTGTTGATATTCTTTCCGGACATTGCCAAACCACAGTTCACAACTATTGACAACGGAGGATCGTTGATACTGGATCAGAACCAGCGAGTCGATATGGCCATGAAAGAAAGACGTAGAGGTAGAAGACGGAGCCTATGAGCATAAAACGAATGTCTGATTATCCGTTGATTGAGTAGATAGATATAAAAGAATGGATGTCGACTCTGTTGAATTCCACAGGTGACGCCTCCGCCTGGACGCTAATAATTGGGATAGACTCTCATGGGGCGATTCCACGGCTACATTATGTATCACTCTTTGCTTGTCATATTCCCTACAGCCCAGAAGATTGTTTGAGCAAACTCTTAAGCACCAACTCAGAGTGAATCTCTTGTTGGTCCCCATATGATGATCTGGTAGATCTGCATTGTCTGACTCCCTGTCTTCGTCATTTTCTCATCATCTTCATCTTCCACCTGTTGTATCGCAACGGGTGCGAGATAGTTTCATGAAGAATGCCACAGAAAGGTTGCCCTCAAGGGCTTGATGGAGTGTCTCTCATTGGTCCTTAATTTGTCCAGATAATGGCATAAGTAGGTATTGCTGAAGACTGGTATATACTAAATGAGTCATAAGGACGTAGATCTGAAAAAGTGAGTGAAAATGTCGGCGTCCAGCAGCTGACCACCAACGCACCTGTGGATAAGTCTGATCAGACTTATCATGTGGGAGAGCTGCGACCCATGGAACGAGCGGAGGAGAGAGAGGAATGGAGAGGTAGTCAGGCTTCGTGCTGAGTGAAATTATGCCATCCAAGGAGAGTAATTCTGAGATTAGAAAACAACTTGACCGTCCAAGAAGCAACACATTCCAATGTCCAACATGACCCCATGCTTATATCAAAACAATAGCACTGTTATCTCCAGTCTATTTTTAAAACTATTGAAGCAGGCACAAGACTGTGGATACTTATTGACACCATGTTCGAAGCTGAGTATCAGTGTCGGATTGCTCACTGTTGTCCCCTGTATGGGCTTGGAAGCCTGGCTCTAGAATTTGCCCTAATTCTTTTATTCCCCATTTCAAAGGCCCGCAGAAGCTTCTATAAGCCAGTGAGGTTTCTGGTAATGCAGTCTTATGGCATGGCATTCCAACAAGATGAAAGCCGTCATCGTCTAGCGCAACTTGATTACAAATGCAGTATGTTACGGGTAAAGAGTGGTCGAACGGATATCACTGTCCGTAGACATTTCCGGCTTTCCGCCGTGATACGGAAACGCCGAATTTGAATAACATATCTCTAGGCGTTGACAATCGAATTGAATACAATATTAGACAGAGTTTGCACATACGACTAATCACCGTGATCGACGGTGAAGTGCTATCTAACCGAGGTGGAATCATCGGCCGGGTCCGATGGTGACTTGTGGGGAACAAGTACGGACATAAACAGAAGATATTGGGCCTTTGTCGATATTGAATAGCGCTATTACGTCGACGGGGAGGTCAAGGCACAGAGGGACGAAATCGTCTATCACCACCCTCCTCCGGTAGTACACTATGAAGCTAAACCTTTACGTAGTGGAACCGGGGACGAGAATCGTGCCTCCGTGTTCAAGTCCGTAGGCGTGGTTCCCAAACGGGAGGCGCCGATGACCGCAATACGTTAGTTTGGTATATCAAATCAGCAAGTCACTTGTAGGAACCTACATCTCCATTAGTTTCATGGGAATTGCTTGATTACTGCTATGTTTGAATTTGTCTCTGTTCTTTCTTGATTCCATTTAAACCTTTTTTGATCATGGCACCGTACCTAGGCCTGCGAGGGTCAGCACTCAATCAGGCCATCATCTGGCTTGTCGTGTGCCCGGCATTCGTCTGTTATGGCTACAACCAAGGTGTAACGGGAGGCCTGTTGACTCTCGACTCTTTCAGTGAAACATTTCCACAGATCAACACGCTCACCACCACGGGGGCACAGCAACATAATAATTCGACCATCCAAGGTGAGTAACCAGCAGTCAGTGATACCCTTGCCTACTCTAATTTCCCTAGGAACGGTGGTCGCACTGTATACAGTTGGCGGTATATTCGGCTCCCTGTCATGTATCTATCTTGGTGACCTTCTTGGCCGCCGTCGAGTCATTTTCTTCGCCTCGGCCGTTTCCATCATTGGCGTAATCCTTATGGCAACCTCCTTCGGTCTCGCCCAGTTCATCGTTGCTCGGTTAGTCCTTGGCCTGGGAACCGGTGGTTATGTCGCTACGGTGCCGGTGTGGCAGGCTGAAATCTCCAAAGCCACGAAACGAGGAGCGCACGTCGTGACGGACGGCATCTTTATCGGAGCGGGCATTACGGGCTCCCTTTGGATTGACTTTGGCTTCTATTTCGTTAGAGGCAATTCAGTTTCATGGCGGTTCCCTCTAGCATTCCAGATCGTTTTATCACTCATGGTCATGGGCTTCATCGTTTTCTTCCCCGAATCACCACGATGGTTAGTGAAGAAGGGCCGGCTGGAAGAAGCACGAGAAATCCTTGGGGCGTTGGCAGATGTTGATTCGCAATCCGAACCGGTCAGCGCGGATATCCGTGATATTGAGCATTCTTTGGCATTGTCGGGATCAGGTTCTTGGAAGGACATGTTTTCGATGGGAGAGCAGCGTCTGCTCAACCGCACGGTGTTGGCAGCTACGGCCCAATTTTTCCAGCAGATTTGTGGAATAAACTTGATCACGTTAGTTTTTCCTTCTTTCCCGGGACGTACTTCTGGTTACAGTGTTGACAATCTCGAGCAGATACTATGCCACCACGATTTTCGAGCAGTATCTCGGATTGACATCGGTCCAATCGCGAATCTTGGCCGCCGCTATGACATTGACCCAAGTACTTGGTGGATTCCTTGCGTTCTTCACCATTGACCGTCTTGGTCGTCGTATACTGATGCAGTGGAGCGCAGCGGGCATGTCAATCTCCATGGCCATCCTCGCGGGGACCACATCGGTAACTGACAGCACCGGAGCACTGGTCTGCGCTGTCGTTTTCCTTTTTGTCTTTGAATTTATCTTCACAGTCGGATACTCCGGGTTGACCTTTCTCTACGCCACAGAGGTGGCTCCGTTACAGCTGCGGGCGGCCATCAGCGCCGTTGCGACTGCTGCGGTATGGACGTTTAACTTCCTTGTGGCAGAGGTCACGCCTGTGGGTTTCGACACCATCCGATATAAATACTATATTGTCTTTGCCGTGATCAACGCCGCCATAATTCCGGTCGTGTACTTCTTCTTCCCGGAGACGAACGGCCGTTCCTTGGAGGAACTCGACGATATTTTCCTACAGTCGAAATCGGTCTTTGACCCACCCCGGATAGCCAGAGCCTTGCCCCGAATGCACGTTGCGAATGGACAGAGTGTGGAGCCTGAGGGGCATCAGGTAGACGAAGCTGGCGATGAGAAGGACTTGAAGACACGGGGACACAATTGATTACGGCTTTGTTGGTCTAAGGCCATTGCCGGGTCCTCTTCTGTACACCAAGCACTTCTAGTTATTCAATCGGATCTATCGCCGCTATAGCCATATTACATACGATATGACAGCCAAACCTACCTACGAATTCAGAGAAGCTTTGTTTCTGGTATCGAAAACAGATTCCACGGACACTCAAAGATTGTTTCTCGGCTCGTACCCGAAACCGCGCTAATCCGTACCTACTCGGAGTAGTTACTCTAGAAACAACCGCTGCTTAGCTGTAGTGGTCTTTCTGGAGCTAGTAGCGGGTTGTCCTGCGGCATTGGTGCTGCACATCATCCGATTAAGAAAAGCTTGTTGCGATGGTTTTAAGCTTGTCGGGCTTGAGTTGAGGTTATTAGCTTTGACGTCATCGTGGTGAACCAATTTCTGGTAACTCAACCCTAAGTTTTGAACCGAAGTATGACAAGTTCATTCTTAGGGTTTCCTTTTTCTTGCAACCACGATGGAAGGTCGCTGTGATTTTAGTTTTATATCGATTCCACAGTGAGTCTACCAGGCTGGAACTTGTCTATCATAAATTCAGACACCGTGAGTAGATAATGAAATAGACTAGGCATATGACTTTGTCGAAGATGGCTGTACAGCATCCAGCAAGGTGAAACTACAGTGCCCTTTGCCATCATCACCGTTCTGGTCGGTGTCCCAATCTAGTGGCAGACCCGTCTCTCCCCACATCAATTCCCCCAAAGCCAGAGTGTCTATACAATCATCCTTGGGTGAGTGGCAGGCGGCACTGATTGCAGCACTGCAGGACCCCGCTCCATAGGACAAGACAACCAAATTGAAACCATCAGATGCCAAATCGCAATAGCGAAGATTCATAAGCAAGCTCGTCAACCCTGTTGAGCTGGTTCTCTCCTCGTAGATTGGCGGGTCTTTTGGGCTATAAGGGATTAATAAACATAATATATACTCTCCGAGACAAGCCAACGGGGTATCATGTAAGCACTATGAGGAATACCATACTGGTATGGCACAATAAGCCAATAGGTCGAACGCTGTTGGATGCCTTTGATGGGCCAAGCGACACGAAGTGGCTTACGGACAGGATGGAACTGCAGGTAAGCAGGCAGTTAGACAGAGTATGAGACTGTCTGTCTGGTAGTGATTGGTAAGAAAGCGGAGAAAGAGGAGAGAATAGTACTATACGGAGTAAGACGGTCGTCGCTTTAGTTTCAATCCTTCAGAGATGAATGACCATCGATGAATGACCATCGATGAATGACCATCGAGTCCATATAAAAGCTCTCTATCGTCCGCTCTGAGAAATGAGTAAACACAACCCAATTCAACTTTACTGATCAATCCTTAACCTCTCCATCTGAAAAGCGAAATGTCCCCTCCCCTCCGCACTGCCATAATCGGCCTGTCCTCCTCCGCAACCACCAGCTGGGCCTCCACCGCCCACCTCCCCTTCCTCCTCTCTCCGGCCGGTAAGGTCCTCTTCACCATCAAGGCTCTCTGCAACAGCAGTCTCGCCACAGCGTCCAACGCCATCTCGACTTACAATTTTGATGCTTCTACCGTAACACCGTACGGCGACCCTGCCTCCCTCGCCGCGGACCCTACCATTGACCTCGTCCTCTGCAACACCCGGGTCGATAAGCACTTCGAAACCGTCCTGCCCAGTCTCCTGTCTAGAAAGGACGTATATGTTGAGTGGCCGATCGCGTCGAACAAGAACCAAATAGATGAGTTGATTGCCGCTGCAGCTCACAGCGGTGGCCGTGTGGCCGTGGGATTACAGGGACGTTTTGCGCCGCCAATATTACGAGTCAAAGAAGTGCTCGCGTCTGGAAGGGTGGGCAAGTTGCTTAGTAGTGAGGTGAGAGCGTTTGGGGGCACGATAGACCGAGAAATCTTGCCGGTGGGACTGAAGTATTTTGCCGAAAGGAATATCGGAGGGAATCCGATTGTGATTGGGTTTGGGCATGGTGAGGTTTTTCTTTTCTTTTCTGTCGAATCTCTATCAAGGCTTATTTGTGTGGGTGTAGTGGATGAGTTGCATAAGATACAAATTACTGCTTCGTGATTCTATTCTAACTTTATCCAGTCATCGACTATATCCAGTCCGTCCTGGGTGATATCATCCCCGGAACAGACCATGTGCAACTCCAGATCCAGCGTCCAGATATCCGCATTCGAGACCCCCAGACGGACGCGATTATCGAGTCGATTCGCTCCGACGTACCCGATCTGCTGAGTTTGCATGGTAAGCTGTTGACAACGACGGTCACTATCCCAGGTGCTAATGAGGAATACAGGATTCCTACCTGAATCCTCCCATGTACGTGCCAACGCCAGTCTTGTCGCGTATTTCCTCCGCGGCCAGCCCTACCCTGGCGATCCATCACTGTCGTGGACCTTGACCGGAGAGACGGGCACGATTCGGTTGACCGCGCCCTCTGGTATCGCGCTGCAAGCCGACGCATACGCCGAGCCGGTGACCATCACGGTGCACCAATTCGACACGGACAAGGTGGATCAGATCTTGTGGTCTTGGTCGGAAAGCCAGCTGGAGTTGCCGCTTCGCGCGCGATCAGTGCAGCATTCCTTGATCAGTTTTGCGAATAGGGATGAGTCGGGGTATGTCTCACTGGAGGACGCAGCGAGGAGGGCCCAGCAGATTGAGGGCTGGTTAGGTAGCTGGCGAGAGAGTGTGTAGATTAACGAAACCATCCTAGCTAGTTGTATATAAGCTAGTTCCATCTAGTCACATTTGGTCTAGCCTAACCCCACTAGTTATCTACATGAACTACTCCGTACACTGTGATAATTGGTTAATTAAATCGATCTATGACTTATGACAATGTATTCAAACAACTCAAAAGATATACTCTGTATATCCATGTGGAGGAAAGGTAAAAAAAGGCCGACCACCACGGGACTCGAACCCGCAACCAATGCTTCAGCTCACACAATCCCTGTGGATCATAGGAGAGCAACACTCTACCATTGAGCTAAGCGGCCTAGATGTTGGGTCGGTATCCTATAAAGAAATATGAGGGGGCACAAGTTTTTCGTGACATCGGTGATGAAAATATAATCCCTATTATTAGTATTCGCCAGATATCCATCTGCTAATAAGAGAGTCCGCAAGCAACAAGTCCTGCGTACTCCATTGGCTTTGGGTCTAATATCCAAGAGTCAGCATAGGTCTTAACTTAAGGCGAGACGCATATTGCGACTTATTGGTTACTCTCTATTCGAGTATCTCTTGTTCACTCGCCTCATCTTATACTTCTGCTTTGTAAGCAATAAGAAGTGAGGGCAATACATAGATTCACCAACACCAACGTCTATTGCATCAGTATGGAAAATGAAGAGGCAGCTGAAAAGCAAAGACTTCCTCTGAATAACTACAATATAGTAGCGATTGCGTGAGTGGCCCCCAAACCGCAACACACGAACTCTCAATCTCAGCAACCCCGCGATCAGCCCTGGTGGCGGCCGGTCCCCGCTATCTCGACAGTTTCAGGTTCAGTTACGCACTTGTGGAATTTTTCTTTCCTTACCTCTACTCTCCTCTTTTACCTTTTTTCAACTACCACTTTGAAGGGAATTGCCACAATGGCTACGTAAGGCTCTTCCTACGCACATATCGCGTTTGAATATAATACTAAGAAATGCAGGAACATCACCTACCACGCCAGCGCCCTGACGCGCAGCGAACGCTCCACCCTGCGCAACCAACGCGGCCTAACCATCTGGCTCACCGGCCTATCTGCCTCGGGGAAATCGACCATCGCTGTGGAACTCGAGCACCAACTGCTGCGCACGCGCGGTGTGAGCGCCTACCGCCTCGACGGCGACAACATCCGCTTCGGCCTGAACAAGGATCTGGGATTCAGCGAAAAGGACCGCAACGAGAATATCCGGCGTATTGCGGAGGTTGCGAAGCTGTTCGCCGACAGTGCTAGTATTGCCGTGACGTCCTTTATCTCGCCGTACAGGCTGGATCGGGATACCGCTAGACAGCTGCATGAGGTGCCGACACCCGGCGAAGATACGGGCTTGCCGTTCGTTGAGGTCTTTGTTGATGTGCCCGTCGAAGTGGCTGAGAAGAGGGATCCCAAGGGACTGTACAAGAAGGCTAGGGATGGTGTGATCAAGGAGTTCACCGGTATCAGTGCGCCGTATGAAGCGCCAGTTAAGCCTGAGGTGCATATCAAGAACAGTGATGACTTGCCCGTGCAGGACGCTGTCGCCCAGATCATTGCTTATCTCGATGAGCAGGGTTATTTGCCTCCCAAGAAGGAGTAAATCGGCTGATCTGTGTGGACTGGTTTAGATAGATTGATACATCTGTATATACGTACTAGAGCACCTGCGCATCTCTTTAAGGCTTCACATGTCAACCTATCTTAGTAAAGCTATTTGCGAGATTGAATACCCTCAACTTTTCAAAATTTTTGCTACTGAGGACCATACCCCTGCCTTCCATCAACGCCCCAAGATGCCTGGCTACCGTATGGCATCTTCCTTTGAGGCAGATATAGCCATGTTCCGTGAACGTCAAGTACTTCCGATGAAAAACACCTATGTACGAGGGTGTAACTACACTAGGGACACAGTTTGTATTTAGTTTACCACTACGAGCTCTTACGGCAACAATACCAGTCACGTTTAAAATTAAAGTTGAGGCAAAACATCCAATTGTCAGTGCCCATAACAGCTAGTCAACAATAGGTTTTTCAACTCCTGTGTGCCTCGCTAGGTGTTATTTCACCCTTGTATCCTAAGTTGTCGTTCTGTGCCCTAAGCCGGGTGTAGTCTCCCGCGCGCGTGGATCCATTCGGAACGAAGAACCGCTTATCAATTCGGCTGAATGTCAAGAGGCTGAGGATAAGGATTTCAAAGGTGAAATCGAAGACATAAAGGCATGCTTTTGAATCGTACCATGCTGGGTCGGTAACCGGTCGTGGAGGGCTCCAAGTGGTTCCGCACTTGAAACCCGCTATGAAAACGCAGAGACATGATGACAAGGCAACAATTATCAGTTTGCTGTACATTCTGCCCTGTCCAAAAGATTCCTCATCTTTCGATTTCGGTAATAAAACAGCCAGGATGACGTGAGCGAGTGGCAGGCAGGTGAACACGAGGAGGTAGGTGATGCCGGCTAGTTGAATGTCTCGACAGATAAATTTCGTACGAGAATTCAGCGTATATGAAGACAGGACCACGGCGACAATGACCATCACAATCGCAACCCCAATGAGCACGTACAGGATCTTGCAGGCGAGCCTCACGACCGGATGCCAACCGATTCGCGGCTGCTTCGCTCGAAGAATGCGCTGTGCTAAGAGCAGAGTGACGATATAAACAATGAGAACGCCGGCATTCACGAAGATCTGCGCCGCTATTGCGAGTCGAACATTATGTGGCCTTGTTGTCCATGCGATGCGTATAACAAGGGTGACTATTCTCGCCATTGAGAAGCCAAACAGCATTGCAGAGAGCACGAACTTGTGGCGTTTCCGGCGGTTGAGCTGAAAGATGGTCATATTTGTTGCTGCAAAGCAAATATAAAGGAATATAAACACAGCGCAGACTGGAATATCGGGGATGACGGTTGGCAGGCCACCCGATCCCGCCTCAGTTGACGGGTAAGGGCCCCCTGAGCGCGCTTGGAGGAAGGAGCGTGGCATTTTGGCAACCTAGATTCCGGTTCCAATTCGTAGACATGGTTTTACCATACCCAGTCCATCGGCGGTCCATTATATACTTCGCAGAGCGGCCTCGGCTGCAAAAGCGGTCCGCGGACGTAATTTTCGTCCGCGCGGACAAAATCTCAGGGGATTCGCACTTACGTCCATCCAACGCCACTAGCAAGCTTTATGCAAAGTCGGCCTGTTTGAAGCTCAGTGGAGATAGTATATGTTCAGTCATGCTGGAGAATGAAGCCTGGAAAAAAGCGCGGAAAGGCACCAAAAGCTGCACCGAGTGTAAGTGGCGAACATGACCATAGCTACAACGGAAAACCTCGCTCTTATCTGATAGATTAAACAGGCAGACGCCGTAAAGCCCGTTGCATTCGAGTCTCTGAAGATGCTCAATCTTGCCGAAGGTGTGAAGAACGAGGCTTCGAATGTATTGCGCAGACATACACTGCCCGACCTCGGGCACAAAGACTGCCTTCGCGACAACGGATATCCCAACTCGAATCACAAGTAGCCAAGTTAACCAGGGCTGTACGTGATATTGAATTGGGGTTTGGCCGTCAGCCAACTCAAATCCTGGAGCCAACTCTTGAGCAGAGTCATGAAACGGAGGGCTCTGACGGTGGTGATTCCAGTGCTTCGGATATTCTCATTGCAGACCAGCCATCGCATTTACGCTCACTCTTCCAGAACAACTGTCTCAGCGTCGACGCTCGTCGGCAAAATGAACGACTGGAGGATAAAAGGGTAAAGGCCTCTGCGAATTTGCTAAATACCGCGAGACAAGCACTGCAAATGTTGATTCCCTCGAAAGACGAGGTATCTGACATGGCCAGATCGGCATCCAAATGGCTTACTCTGCTCCACACCGTGCTTCCACATCCATTCACAGCCAGAACACAAAAGGAGATCGTCGAGAGATATGACATTATGTGTTCTCCGGATGTAGATGCCATAAGCGTTGCTTCGTGGTTGCTCATTATTGCTATTACAGCTCAGCAAGCCCCGGGAGAACACGGCAGTCTAGATTTCCAGTCCAGAAGATCCCGGGGATGGTTAAGATTCTCCAGTGCAGTGTCTAACACGGTAGAGACTACGATCCTTTCTCATGATAGATTGATAGGCACAGTCCAAGGGCTTGCAATGGCGATGCACTTCATTCGCCTGTGAGTCCTTTGCCTATCTTCTTTTTGTCACCAGAAATTGCTAACAGGACTTTAAGTCATATAAGCCAAGGGAGTTTCCAGAGGGCATGGGTTAGATTACGCCACGTTATCGCGATTGCTGAGCTTATGGGACTGCCCAAGGCATCCCGAATGGCTCAAATCAACAAGAATGCTGTAACAGAAGAGGACGAGACACAGCTCCACATAGCTCAACTATGGGAAATGATATGCACTGCCGAAAGACTTCTAGGGATGATTAGCAATTTGCCACCGAGCACGAGAAGATACCATCAACCAAAAGATCAAGCCCTTGCTATCGGTGGCGTTGTTCAGCCGAGGGTATATCTCAGCAGATTAACGGATATTGCAACCCGGCTTCATGACTTGGATGACACGGGCACGGCACAAGGACCAAGTAGTGAACCCTACACATCATCCCTGGACCTTGACCGGGAGCTCAGGGCGCTTGCGTCACAGACCCCGAGACCTTGGTGGGCTGGGGATATGGAAGAGGCCAGGCCTGATCATCTAGTACAGTTTCTCCATTATTCTATCGCCATGAGAGTTCATCTGCCCTTCACCATACGACAGCACTCAGGAGAAGAGTATTTCTATAGCCGCTTGGCCTGCATGAACGCTTGTGAATCGGTGGCACAGCGATATCAATTCCTCCGCCGGAAACTTCCTCCAGGAATCTTTCTGTCCGGAATTCTTGATCTGCAGGCATTCACCGCGACGGTTATTCTCCTCCTTACATCTCACAGTTTACCTAGCGCGGACCGGCTTGCTTTGCGTGTTGAGACAGCCAAGATCCAAGGCTTAGTTGCACAGGTTATCAAAGTCATGCGCGAAAGGAGCAATGAGACCCCTGGCTCCGGCTTTGCTCAAACTGGCGCTACTGCTCTTTCATCCTTAAATAATCTGCTTCGGCAAGAAGAAGCTGCCGCTCATGTGCCAGAATTGACGTTGAATGTTCCACTTCTCGGAAACCTCCACATTCGACGCAATATACCGCCGGCGAGTCAAGCTGGCAACCATCGGTCGTCCCAGACAACACCTGACTTGGGTCTGTTCAAGCCATCTGAGCATTCTTTTCCTCAAGAGCAAGGGTCTTCATCCCTCAGCCCAAATACAGACGAGGTTCCCATCACACCGATGCAAGGTGATTGGCAACAGGATGATTTTTCATGGTCTATCGAAAATAGCCATGAGAACCTGTTCCAAGATATGGTCATGGCAGATGACTTCGATCAATTTTCTATACCCGACAACGCATATGAGAACCTTTATTTCAACGGTTGAAAACGGCTATTCTAAGCTCGGTTAACAGTTATTTTTGCCCTTTTCCCATTGCTGCTTCGAGTGATGGCTGGATGAGCTCTGGTTAGGATGCGTACGGCATGAGATCTCTTTAGTGGAGACCAAAAATTAATAATTAACTACATACTAACTATTAGTCACACACCACTCTGCTAGACAATAACTTAAGTAGTTAACTTGCAATACAATTCTGCCTCCAAGGGATGATCCATGGTTCCATCTCCCTTGGATCCAGTTAGGTACCCCATTACATTATACGGAAAACAGTTGTTTTGCGCTTGGACCATTGACGAAGGGAGGTGAAGGCCATCTTTATGTATGGTGGGACACAGAGGAGTGCACTAATGGACTGAGATATGTATTCTTTTCATAGTCAGTGTAGTTACTTATTATCAGATATTCTTCGTAAAATTGACAGCAATGGATGAATTAGGGCTGACAAGTGGCAGGCAGGCGGAGGTTCCTCCATTCTCCAACCTGATCAATCAGAGACTCGACCGAGCACTCCGTCAGCCTGGCCACCACCTGTGATTATTCTTCTGTACGAATTTCCATTGTCCCTTGTCGATATCTCCCGAAGCCTCAGCAGGTCCCTCCGCACCATGACACCACGAGTGATCGGATCGGAGCGGGTCCTGTCCTGTTCCTGAAGTGGAGAGATCAGGGGTCGACACATGTCAACTCTATGAAGACCATATTCAAAAGAACTAAGGATCAGAGGTATGACAATTTCAATTGACAAAGGGGATATACTGTATTGCTTGACTGTACATACACTCACTGCTCAGTGAGTGCTTGCTGAGTCCTATCTAACTCAGGATGAGGCACCTTCGGGCCGATTGTTAATCCAACTGACTCACATCAGGACCCGATCTGGAGGTTTCGTGACCCTAACAATATTGTTGAATAGGCAGGTACTTGAAATACCCGTAATGACCACCTAACAGTGGCCATGGTCATTTTGGTAGTCTAGCGGTATCTCCAAGTTCACAAAAGCCTTTAAATATCCTTTTTGCATGCCAAGACAATGCCTCGCACAATCCACCTAGCCGTGTTCCCAAATGACTCCAGAGCTGCCCATTTTGCTGTTTTCATACCCACAGGTGACAAGGGGAAAGTGGGGAAGCTTATCCATGTCACTAAGACTACAGGCACGGGGTTCTTCGTTGAATTCAAACGCAACTACGACTTCAGCGTCACAAAGCGCAAGCATCATATCATTACACTGGCCCAAGTTGATGACCAGCATATATCTGATACTGTTGGCAATGGACAGCCATCCGCAGACACCACGGCACATGATCAGCTTGAATCTGTCGCAACAAGGGTAGTGCCTTCTGACCATAACCCTGATCCTTTTGATCCATTGGTATGTTATTCTTCCTGGCGTAAGAGGGTTTAAGATTAATTTCCGAGGTAGGCACCTAATTGCCAGAATTGGCTGGAAGGCTATGTCCAGGAACTTGTTGAGCAAGGCTTTGCTACAAGCAGCGCCAGCTCAGTCATCCAGAGTGCCCTGGAGCAGTACTGTGAAGCTGTGGTCCGCAGAGACACCTCTTGAATCCAAAAACCTTCAGTTGTGTGGTGTGAGACACTTGCCTATAAATATGTCTTCCAAGTCCTGCTCGAACTGATGTAAACACTCACAGAATGCCTGAAGTTCGCTGCAGATTGTAGTTCCTTCATTGGGCTCCATTGCATCCCATAACTTGCTCCAGAGTCTGCCCTTGGATATACTCAATATAAATGAAATTCTCATCTCCATATGTGCGCCATCCGTAGAAATCAAGAACTTGTACACTACCATTGAGAAATCAAAAAATGACATACAGGCATTGGGCTTCTGATATTTTCACAGCGCTTCCCCACTTGATAAAAACGCCCATATCTTCGGCGGTCGTCTCACGTAAGAATCGCCCATTGAATGAATTTTTCTTTTGTCTGGATTGATTCCTGCAACGTGTGGGTTGCAGCCTGCGTTTGGAATTCTTCTGGTGAAGCTAACTGGCTCCATTGGATCTCTAGCGTCAAATTGGGCGAGCTAGAAACCATGGACGGCATCAGCCAAACGCCTATTGTGTGCTGATCTTTCCAATATGAAAAATAGTGAGACTAGATGTTTTCGAAACTATTTTAGGAAATGGGATTACTGACCGCACGATATTTGGCAGATTAACAGGCAATGGATTTGGCATCAAGGAAAGATGACACTGGCGCGTAGGTATCCAATCAACGCCGTCAGCTATGGTTCGATTGCATGGCCATGCACATGAGGCTTACCAATGGTGTTGCGACTAAAGCCGCCAGAGGGCGGAGCAGAGAGGGGTATAGTGGTATAAAAAAGTACGAACGCTCGCTACCTACAAATTTGGATGGACAACTGTGACAAGGACTGTAACACTC
The DNA here is from genome assembly GCA_003004525.2 of Aspergillus sp. MA 6038. Taxonomy (NCBI): domain Eukaryota; kingdom Fungi; phylum Ascomycota; class Eurotiomycetes; order Eurotiales; family Aspergillaceae; genus Aspergillus; species Aspergillus sp. MA 6038. The sequence goes on from PQME02000021.1 coordinate 185,841, forward strand.
TTGAACGGCAAGAAAGAAGCGAACACAGGTTCCCTACATAAACACCAGATAATGGAGAGCTCCCAACAAGATTTCGGGTTCAAGCACCTGTACTGCCCTGCTCATGCAGAGGTAGAGTAAGTGATACACCCCCAACTGCGACATGCTGAATGTATTCTTGTCTGATCACTGTGAAATCAAAGCATTGTTGCTGTCCACGGGCTCAATGGAAATGCTACTAAGACGTGGACGTCACGCGCGAAAAACATTTGCTGGCTAGATCACCCAGACTTCTTACCAAAATATATCCCAAATGCCCGGGTTCTGAGTTGGGGATATAATGCGAATGTGTCATCCATCACGGGACCAACCAGCTCAGATCAGATACTCCAACATGCTCAAACCCTTGTGCATCAACTTGAAGCAGATAGAGATGTCCGTGAATTCCCTCCTCCCGATGACCCCGTCCATTTGCCTGCCTTGACCAATGCTCTGTGCTAACCCATCTCTAGCTGGAAAATGCGAGCACAAGGCCTATAATTTTCTTATGTCACTCACTTGGTGGCATCATAGTTAAGAGGGTACGCTCGGTCTCTTCTGCTCCTCGCCCTTCTCCGTCGCTCTCCCTAACCCTCCTATTTGCCTTCACCTTGAAACGCCTCGCTAATAAAGAAAAAGGCATTAGCTTATTCTGCTAGCCGGAAAGCCCCGAAGCTAGCACATATCCAATCGATCTATACGAGTACCTATGCTATCCTGTTTTTCGGCACGCCACACCACGGGTCAAGCAAAGCTCGACTCCTGGGAAGCCTACAAAAGTTCGTCCGCCTCGCTATGCCAAGCAACGTTGCCAACTTTGAGAGCGGCCTTGTGGACGCGCTGAAAGAGCAGTCTGAAATTCTTCAGAATATTAACGATCAGTTTGCCCCCCTTATGGCTGAGTTTCGTATCTACTTCTTTTGGGAGCAGGAAAAAACAGACCTAAAGTACACCAAGGACTATGTCGTTGAAGAAACCAGCGCCGCACCGATCCTCGATAATACAGAGAGATGTGGGATTGCGGCAGATCACAGGAAGATGTGCAAGTTTAACGACAATCGCTCACAAGGCTTCCGAACCGCAATAGCTGCGCTTCGGAGGTACGCTCGAGATGCGCCTGAGGAGGTCCGCAGAAGACACAAGAGGGCAAAGAAAACAATACAAGAAAACCAGATGTATCAGGCTGTCGATAACTTGAGAGGCATTGGGCTTGAACATCTGTGGCTAGATGCCCTGAATAGAACCGACACACCCCGTCTACGAGAGGAGTCTCATGTTTTACAGATGGATAATGAAGCAGCCCCAGCCCGTTATATTGGCCCCTAACATCGTGCAGGACATGGACCATAAAGTTAATTTAGGCGTGCGTTGTACATGAAATAGTCTTCTTAAATTCCATATATGAATTTCCCCGCTGATCGTGGTAGTCTTGTATAGAAGAGCTCTTCTCCACCCTATCGCAACGCATTCCTTACGTTGGTTAAGAACACTTTTGACACTAGGATGACTGAACATCAACCCGACAGCCATCTGCACTTGAAAGAACCAGAGTGAGTCGCCGTCCTTCACTGCCAACAGCCTCTGATGGCAGGTTCCAATCAGACTACTTGCCTGGTAATCTCTGTAATGTACGATTAGGTGATAGAAAACATGACCAAGAATGACTAGAAAGACACCATATATCACGGATTGGATCGCCATGTTGACTTGGTATGCTCCCTCACTTTGCTTGAGTATTTATTAGTAGTAGATAGTTGTGACTGTAACTTTAAGGAGGAACTGGGACCTTATCTGTTTTGGCCGATGGCATGTGAGTGCCTGGGACCCCACAGATAATTATAACCCGGCGTTAACAGGAAGGCTTGGATTGGACGAAGTGTAGCCGCAGACGGATATGAATCCATGACCATCACTTCTACCCTGTACGGGGATCGAATTAAAAAAGCCGGCTCCTGCAGGGTACCGAAGCCTCACTGCCACGCTCCCCTTTCCCGTGCCGCCGCCCCGCCCCGTTCCTTTGTTTGGACGAGAGAAGGCTGTGATAGTAGTCGTATATCCCAGAGAAGGAGTAACAGACGAGTGCTGTCGTCAATTATTAAACCGCCTAATCTAATTCACAGCACACAAAAATTTGCAGTATTCTGTTACTGACGCAGCTGGGCCGACAAAGTTATAATCATTCTGAGCTAGTACGAATTTCCAGTCTACCAGAATCTGCTACAATGCCCCTAGGGCTTCAACACCTGCGAAATCTTGATTTACCGGATACTGAAAGTCGACGAGGCGGATATAGTGACGCGGTTGAGTACGCTTATTCTGTGCAATGGAACCCACGTTAATATTCCCCAATAAAGCTAACAAAAGTCGATATCAGCATTGTCGCTGTTCATGGTCTACACGAAGATCCCGTCAGTGCCTGGATAGAACCGGACTCAGGCGTTCTTTGGTTGAGGGACCTAGTCCCCTCTCATATTCCCAAAGCGCGAATACTGTCATTTGGATACGAAGCATCGCCCACTTCATATGATGATGTACGAATCGTCGAGAAGATCCAGAGTCTTGGGACTACTTTGGTAGCAGATTTGGAAGGAGACAGGAGCCTCGAAAACTGTGAGCGCCGACCTATAATATTCGTCTGTCATGGACTGGGGGGTTTAGTGGTCAAGAAAGCGCTTGCCCACTCAGCGAGCTCTACCTCTTCCCATGTGGTCCATTTAAACGACATCTATATTTCGACATTTGCCATCCTATTCTTTGGGACCCCGCACGGCCATATCAATATAGCGAACTGGCTCCTTCTGCAGTCTTCAACAGCTACACCTTCTGAATCGCGACGAGTCAAGCATCTGCAGTCAATGCCTAGGGTGAAGCTACTTAGCCTGGAGACAATCACAAACCAGTTTGCACCTTTGATGAAGAAATTCCACACAACTTTTTTCTGGGAAGGAATGCCGACAGACTTCGGTAGTTATGTTGACTTCCTTGTTGATCAGGCTTCTGCTGCTCCGGTCATATACGACGCCCCGAAATGCGCCATTGTCGGCGCGACGCATTCGCAGATGATCAAGCTCTCAGAATCGAGTTCATCCTATCGAACAGTGCTCTCTACTTTGAAAAGATACTGTCGGATGTCACCAAACATTATCTTCAATCGTTGGAAAGAAGCTGATGACGCCGTGGCCCGAGCAAGAATTAGCGAAGCCCAAGAACTTACTGACTTTCGTTTCTCTTTACCTGACAAGCTTTCGGATCTTTCGCATAGCGAACCCCGAAGAGAAGAGACGCGTAATCAGTACTACTTTACCCGCATGCTTCATTCGGATAACTACTACATTGGGCGGATGAGCGCTTATAAGAAAATCAGAGAGGCTTTTCTTTCGGCAGATATCAGCTTCAGCATGCAAGGTCAAAAACGTTTTGTGATTCACGGAATTCCTGGGTCTGGAAAAAGTCAGTTATGCACAAACTTCGCCTACGATAACCGAGAACGGTAAGTGGCACTGTGCATTTCATATGGAAATTAAAAGCCCTACTTTGTACTGACTCTAGACATAGTTACTGGGCCATTTTTACGATTGACGCGACCACTCTACGACTCGCAGCAGAGTCTTACTCTACGATCGGCAAGATAGGTGGTTTGGAAGGTACGGAGAGCTCAGGAAAATACTTCCTCTCACAAATCCGCGAGCCTTGGTTACTTATAATCGATAATACCGACAACCCCGACATCCACCTTCCCAATTTGTTTCCCCCGGGAAATCGAGGGCATATCCTAGTAACGACAAGGAACCGAGACTTCCAGGACTACGGGAATGTAGGGAGCATAGAGCTCGGGGGCCTCAAAGAAGAGGAGGCTCTTTATCTGCTTCTCAGGTCAGCTAGGATCTCTATGCCTTGGGACTATTCGATTAAAACTGCCGGTAATGAGATCACAAGGACCTTGGGATATTTGGCGCTCGCAGTAAAACAGGCGGGAACTGCTATATCTCAAAAACTCTGCAACTTGACGGAATATCTTGAGTTCCATCAGTACTACCGAAAAATGCGCCAGCGAGCATCAGCCTTTTCTGAATCCATACCCTCGGAAGTTAGTTCCGGTCCTCAGCAAGACGACATTTACTCAGCGTTCGATCTGTCTTTTGTCTACCTTAAAAGAAAGCAAACCGTCGAGAGCCAGGACGCTATAGAGATCCTCAATATTGTCAGTTTTTTTCACTTTCGGAACATTCGTCTAGACATATTCGAAAGGGCTCTGAAGAATCGGCAGGCCTCCGCAACTCCACCCACGTTCAGTGAAGCCCTGGCTAAGCGCCTTCAGCCTCCAGTTTTGTTGCCACGTTTTCTCCGACGAGATGTTGCAGATACAGAGCCGCTTTATGTGAAGACTATCCTCAAACAGCTTTACATATGCTCTCTTATTAGCTACGAAGAAGGGACTAGAAAGTTCTACTTGCATCCGTTAGTACATGCCTGGGCCAGGGATCGCATACACCCAAGCCAACGAAAAGTCTGGGCTCATATTGCCCTGAATACCCTCCTCGAGGCTGTTACATTGCCATCGGAAAATGACCATGAAATTGATTCACCGTTTCTGAAAGACATTATCCCTCACCTCGACGAATGCATCGGAGCAAATACCGTCGAAATAAAGATCTTCAACAGTCGACTTGGTAACTTTGCATTCATAGGACTTAACATGGTTCTGCCAACCATGTCTTACATTCTGCGGGCCCAAGCTAGAACTGCTGCTAAGTGCGGCTATTTATATGCTCAGTCAGGTCGTTTTTCTCAATCAGCCCATTACCTCTCAATGGTGAAGGATTTAACGGTACAGACCCTGGGGTATAACAACGAGATCACACAGAGAGCGACCCTATTCCTTGCTGACATCCTCTGGGGCTTAGGGCAATTGAAAGATTGCATTACTCTACAGAGTCAGGTTGTCAAAGTCCGCACGGAGCGTCTTGGGCTTTCACATCGTGAGACTCTGCAGGCTATGGCAAAGTTGGGTCATTCATTTTGGTTAAATGGGCAATACGTCGAGTCTTTGCGTGTACTTGAAGACACTGCAGAACTGTCAAGCGAGGCATTGGGCTCAAAGGACCTGGATACGCTCATTGCATTAGACCATCTCGGCGTAACACTAGGCTCATGGCAAAGGTACAAGGAGAGTAAAGCGCTGCACGAGAAAGTTTTGGAGGTCAGAAAGGACATTTTAGGCGAGGAAAATTTAGAGACCCTGACGACAATGAGCAACCTCGCCATGGCTATGTTAGATCTTGGGGAACGAGAAGAGGCTCGGGGAATGATGCGTCTAGTGTACGAAAAGCGCAAGGAAAAGCTGGGCAAGGAGCATCCATACACCTTGTGGGCACTGTGTTATCTCTCCAAGGTCCATGTGGAGTTGGGGCGTCTCAACGAGGCAGAAGATATGCTGGTGGGTGGGATTGCAGCTGGAAAACGGAGCCTAGGTGACGAGCATCTGGGTGTTGTCATGGGATGCGGGGAGCTTGCACGGGTATATGCACGTTCAGGCCGTCTAGACGAGGCTGAAAAACTCACGCAGAGCGCCGTTCGAATAATCAAGGAGTCTCGTGGCAGTGAACATTACGATTATGTTTTTGGAATGTGGAAACTCGGTCAGCTTTACGAATTGCGACACCAATTTGCTAGGGCACTGGACGCTTATCGGATTGCGCTCGAAAACGCTGGGGCACGTTTGACCAGAGAACACCCTCTCTTTAAGCAAATCGAAATGCGGATAAATGCACTGGATAGCTCTTGATTGCCTAAGCATGACAAGAGCACATGTTGACAGGATCCTGTAAATAATAACCTGTAGCCTTCCAGTTAATTGTGAATGTATGCCTTTGCTTATGTGACTCTACTATGTAATAATTCCTTCATAAAGACCTTAATATATCTAAAATATGAGTTGCATATGCCGTCACTCATGTTCTCTCACTATGTAGAACAGCATATGATCTCCAACTTGATATTGAGGGACTTATTCATACCGCCCATCTTCAAGGACGTTGGCGTTCTTGATGTTAGATTAAATGACTGTCCGAATCCAAATTTTTAAAGGAAAACATCTGTCCGCTCAGCTCAATTTCGCGGGTCTCAAGCGCCTCAAGTTTGCAGCAAATCGTCATCCGGTGTATGCTCTAGTTCTTGCCCCGGTTCCCAACTCTCTGCCTCAAAACAAGAGCCAGGAGGCAAAGAGACAAAAAGACATCAACACCAAGAGTAGCAGAAATTTCATCTTTATATTGAATTCTTTGGCTCTTGTTCTTCGTCGAAAACCTACCCCATCCTTTTTCTCAGATAGACCCTGATAGATAGGCATTCATCGATCCTTTCACACATAACTGTAAGATGCTCTTTTGCCACATCATGTTGTGGTCGTTAAATCCTATCTTACAGAAGCCATGGAGCCAAGCCTTACAGCCCAGCAAGAGACATCAGATACCCACAGGAGCGTGAAGTGTCTGGGCGCTAACTATGTACAAATAGGAAGGGTAAAGTTACTAGAGCACTTTTATCTAAAAAATGGAAAGCTATATAAACACACCTCCCTGTTGTCAGTTTTAACTTTGTAAATATAGGATATAGCATAGAATACCTTTCCAGCCTGCTAAGCATAGCACAGACAACTGTATTTTTCAGCACACAGAAAAGTCAAGGGCACATTGAGCAGCAAAGAGTGGAATCAACAAAGAACATAAGCAGTGAAGCAGAGGGTAGAGTAAAAGAAGCAGGAAGTGGAGGCAGTGGCAGTCACAGGGGGTCAGCAAGAGCAGTAGAAAGTTGAAAGAAAAAAGAAGAGCCAATAAGGAGATTCAAACATGAATAGACAGTGACAGTAGATCACTCACTCATTCAGACAGAGTGAAGTCTGAAAGGCTGCTGTGTGGCTTTCAACATTTGTATCTAGATATTATCATTGTTCTTGGAGCCTCAAACAGTGTGTGTGGATACAATCTGTGGCTGGCTGAGGTCCTTCCAAAAGCAGCATTAAATAAGAGGATAGGTTGCATTGAATAGGGACAATATAGGGGGCATTCATTGCATGCAATTATCAATTACATTTAATTATATATGTCTGTGACTGGGTGTTTTCACTCACTTCTTCTATTCTTTTATTGATTGGTTGGCTTCACTGCTTGCAGATAGTTCTGCTGCTTTACCCTGCTCACACCCATTCACTCTTCTCTCTCTCTCTTGGCTGTACTGCTGGCTTACATATGCTTATAATTGTTGGATATATAAAAGGTCTTGAACACCCAGGCCTGATCAGTTTTCAGTTCAACATCGTTAACAATCTCAACATATTACACTCAGTTCATCATGTCTTCTGCAGACAACCAAGTCGAGCACCAGAGTGTCGAGACTCTCCCTTCGAATGCCCCTATGGCAGATCTTCAGGTGATCAGTCTGGGGCATCTCTACGCTGGAAATGAGAGCGAGGTCAATCGTCTACTTCAAGCTGCAATGCGTGACGGATTCTTCTACCTCGATCTCCGCGGACTGAAAGAGCAGCATGATATTCTGGATTCCGTCAATCGCATATTTTCTCTTTCAGAAGGGTTATTCGGACTCGAAGAGGAAGAAAAACTTCGATACGACGTGGACAGCTCTCCCGGCAAGCTGGGGAAAATGAAACTCAGTGGGTATGGTTTTCTGGGCTCACAGTTCGATGCATGGTCTGATACTGATGCCTTAGCAGATATAAACCCATGGGAAGGAACTTTGGAGGTGAGCAATTATACTATAGACCATCTAGTAAAGGGCTTACCCATTATTGACATTTGTCTAGGTGTTGGTGGCAAGCGGGACGGGTTCGAAAGCTACGCTGTAAGTTTCTCATGCTCTTGTTGCTAGGGTTAGATCAATTAAACATTACTCAGATTCCCAAAGACGGCGTGTTTCAACAAGGCGGTTCTGAGAACTTTCCCAGACCGGAAGTTGTTGACTCTCATATGGACACTCTTCGACATTTCACGACTTCAATCCAAGCTGCGAGTCAAGTTATCTTCAAGAGCCTGGCCTCCGCGCTAGCTGTGGAACCCTCCGAGTCATTTGAAAACTTCCATCGTCCCAGTGAACCGTCACCAGATATCATTCGTCTGCTCAAGTATCATCCACAGCCAATCTCTGAGCGGGGTCCCCCTCAGACCTCCCACACCGACCTTGGAAGCCTCACATTCCTCTTCACTCGACAGAACGGGCTGCAGGTGCTGCCACAAGGCGCACACAATTGGGCGTACGTGGCGCCGAAGCTTGATCACGCCATAGTCAATCTGGGAGATGGCATGTCTCTGTTGTCGAATGGGCTGCTTCAATCGTGTTTACACCGTGACAGCCCCCTTCCGTCGGAGGCGTTCAAGACCCGGTATTCCTTCGCATATCTTCAGCGGGCGGAGGACCATACCCCCATGCGAGGTCTCAAAAGTCGTGTGATTCCCAAAAGTGACCCCCAAGCCCCAGTCCTAACCAGTGCGGAATGGCTGGCGCGGAAATTCGGGCTACTTCGAAACGATACACATAAGACTGATGAGGAGTGGGTCTTGACTGGAACGAAACCCCAGTCGGCGGAACTTTCGAGCTGAGGATGCAATTGGAGAAGCATTCAAAGGGAACGAAACTTAGGGCAGTACATAGGCCAATTAGAAATATTTAGCGACCTTCATGGCATTTAATGCCTATAATATTGTCTCTGACTGACTTGGAGTAAATCTGTAGATAAATGAAGATGGGTGATAGCAACGAATGCTAGGCAATAGATAGGTTGATGGATTGACTGATAGATTAATTAGAGAAGATGGAGAGGTGTCAGAGAGATCTGGCTACATATACGAGTCCTAAACAAACGAAACATATCACGTGCTCTCCTAACGGGCCGACACATGGGCCGACAAAATCAAGCGTCCAGTTATCGGC